>CM045742.1:41837500-41895000 GCA_024760905.1 Plotosus lineatus | reverse complement strand
AGTAGTGGTATATGATTCACTACACTACTTTTTTTGAAGCTAAAACAGACACCTGAAATACATTTCCCCAACTCCCACATCAGTCATGAGAGGAATAAAACATGGTGAAAATGCCATTATAGGAAATTACTCGATGAGACAGTTATAGATAACAGCCTGACACTTAATGTGTTTTATCCCTCCTACACCACAGAGACTTTATTTTTTTAACATTTATGAAAGGTTCTCTGTTCACACTTGTCTTCGTAGCTATAAATAAGTATTTCTTCCCCAACTCTGATCCTAAAGACTCCTATAAACATAGAAATGTATAAATGAGAAAGTTAACATAAACATGAACATTAGAATAAATCCCCACTGTTGGGCCTTTGAGCAGGTCCCTTGACCATCAACTGCTCAATTGTATTAAAAAAGGATAATTATAATATGCACTGGATAAGAACATCTGCCAACGCTATAAATCAAAAAATGATCACTTTTTCCTTTTTTGGCCAGGAATAGGAAACTAGTTTGCTCATGACTACATTTTCTTTCATGCATACAATTCGATTCTTATGATGTCTGAACAAGCGTGTGTGACTTGGAGAGAACGTCACTAGTTTATTTGATTTGTTATTTTTATATCTGTATACTGTCATTATTGCCATTATCTTGGCCGGTATGAACGCACTGATTCATTGAGTCCTATTCTTCTAGTTTAACAAATGCAAACTTTTAGCCAAAACTTCAAACATGGAAGTAAAAACCACCTGGTAATTAACAACATTTTGATGTGGAACAGAAGAGTTTGGAAGACCTGCCTTTCATTTCACTTAAAGCTCTGTAAATGCAAAGTAACCAGATCATTATCAATGAATCAAACTCCTTAAAGATGATCGATGAATCCCACACTGCCTGTACCGTGCTGATCTCTGGTAAAGGCATACCTGTCAAGTTGTACGGTTTTGGCGTAATTTGTACAAGTGAGCACTGATTTTTAAATGTGTACGCCGTACGTCCGAAATCTGTACGTTTTTCGATCATTTCGTCTTTTTTTTTTAACTCCGTTTTTTGTGTCACCGTTTTTTGTGATACGCCGAATTGGTCTGTAGCCGTTTTCTCGCGAGAATCGCGCGTTGCGTTTATCGTCTGCTATCGTCTGCTCTTTCCGACCACGTGACCGCACTTTCACTTCCGCCATCATTCAAGTCAAACTTAATTGCAAGCTCAAGTGCCATGAAGTGAAGCCATCAAAAGAAATGATTGAAAGTGCCAAAAGTGCTATATATAGTTATAATAAAGATCACTGTTAAATTTTCTTAATCATGCAGCTGAAGATATTACTCTTTTATTTGATTGCACCAGGTTATATGTTACAACATTACCAATAAATTCATATTATATTAAAAATAGAGTTTAATTTTTGTTTCATATTGCACGCGATAATAAGATGCGTAAGATTAGTTGCTATTTTGTAAGGGCATAAGTAGCCATTTGTAAGATCGCCAACGGCCGAGGGTTGACAGGTATGTAAAGGTAAAGTCAGTTGGACTTTTTACTCCCTAGTATAGTGACTCATCAGGCCAGTGCTTCTCCCCGGTTTTTGTAGCGTGAAGCGACCAGGGGCCGGTTGTTCAAAACATGGTTATTTTTTTAACCACTGGATCAGTAGAGTTAACCGACCGTTAAATTTAACGCTACCGTTATTTTGTTGTTCAAAACTCGGTTAACTTTAACAGAGTGTTAACTTGACGTTAAAATTAACACACCTGAGGACCGCTGTTACATTTTTAACAGTGTGGTTAACTTGTAAGATGGCGTTATGACTAACGCTGCATTCATGATGCTACATCAGCGGGGGTGGATTCTTATAAATATTATTAATATTATAGTTCAACCAAAAACATTCTCAAATATATTTCACAATACGTCTGCAAGTACATGTGCTAAATACATTTACAAATTGAGTTAGTTATTTATCTATTCAAAGGCACAAACAAATATTAATACATATTTACAGCACAGAGACATGCTATTTTTAAACATTTTATTTGTTTTATATATATGTGTTATTAAAATATATTTTATAAAAGTACTGACCATTAGGCTGCAGATACAGGCTGGATGGCTTATGATTATTTTCGCCATTCATTCTCTGTGCGTCAATGTTTGTGTTCTAACACATGTGCAGGAACCGGAGGCGGTTCTAACAAACTGTACTTTATTCTCACACTTGCACTTTGTTTGATTGACAGTGTCCAGCTATTATTGCTTACTGATATTATGTTTGTTGATTGGTCAGCTCGGGTGTGTAAATGCGCAGTGCCCGTTGCACGTTAACTTTCGGTTTACTTCCTGACTCTAGTCATGTGGAACTTATCTCTGACTTTCTCTTCAATTTCTTTCTTTGTTTCGGCTTTTTCCCCTTTTTCTTGGGAGTCGCCACAACGAATCATCTGATTCGCACATTTTGATTTGGCATAGGTTTTTACATCAGATGCCCTTCCTGTCACAACCCTGTAGCAAGGGACAGAAACACGCTGACAGCTTTGCAGCTACTCTTTAAGAAAGTCAGCAATGGTTCTTTTACATGCCTCACAGCATAGACAGTGAGAGACATGGCCGGCCTTTGATAACCCAGTTAGCTGCACTGGGGGGACAGTGACAACCTTGTGGGGACTCGAACCCCCAACCTTTGGATCAGCGATCCTGCACCCTATCCACTAGACCACCAGTCATTAAGTTTATTTAAAAGATTGTGAATGCACAATTTCTTGTCCAGCGGAACTCAACTCCTGCTGGGGAAGGGGGGGGGGTTGTAACCTGTGCACAGAGCCTATGCCCTTGATCAGCTGCCTTCTGATGTTCCAGCAGCTGATACTGGGTTGGGTAGTACTGTATTCATTGCAGACTTTGCAGATATGCAACACCGCAGGTGGTTGGCGAATCGCACACTGAGAGCTTCAAACGTACATGCACCCAAAAAAAAAAAAAAAATCACAAGCGCATGTATTATTGTCGATCAACATTTTTATAATATTAAAACGCGTACACAGACATCTTACCCCCTCCCCTCTCGCGTACGTTTTGTACGCTTAGGAAAATGTTGAATGACCCCTTAGTGCTAACCAGTAACGTTAACCACACTGTTAACTTTGACGGCAACGTTAACTAACAACGTGACTAACCATGCTTTGAACAACGCATATTTAACGGTCGGTTAGCTAACGGCGGGTTAAAAATTTAACCGGCCGTTAGGGGTTAACCGGTGGTTAAAGTAAACGTGTTTTGAACAACCGGCCCCAGGAGTTCAACTCCTCCTGGATGGGATGCTGGTCCATTGCAGGTTATCTTCCCAGTATATTTTTACTGGTGCCCATTTATACTGCTGGGGGAACAGAGGTACACTTGTGGTTAAGATCTTGCCCAGGGGTCTTAGCACAGTGGGGTCTAACTGGGATTTAAACACACAACCTCCCGATCAGCCCAGCACCCTAACCACTACACAACTTGTCCAGCTGATCCCCGAGTACGAGTTAATTTCAGGACGATATCTAGCTCGTTCGATATTCGCCTTCATTTAAATCGACACCAATCAGGACAGAGTAACAAAACAGTCCTGCGGGTAAAACACACATCCTGATTTTCCCATCCAGGCATAGGCAAGTTTCAAAATTTTAACTAGCCATGTGGGCGAGTAAACTTTCATAGTTAACTAGCGCACAAAAATTTTTACTCACCCACAAAATTTAACGGTGCAATGATATAAGTCTGATTTATAAACATTATTTATACATAGTAAATGACATCAATAAATAGTGAAATATTTAGGTTACTGACATTTTTATTTTGGTAGAAAATATGTGTACAACTTCAATACAGATATAGCAGTGAACTTTTAAGTTCCTTGGAGATAGACTTATAATCTTTCTAAAAACTAAACTCAGCAGACGTAACATGCCTACAGTACTATTACCAGGTAGAATACTTACTTGCAAATCCAGTCAAATGTGGTGAAAGGAGAGCATGCTTTGGCCAGTGCATGTGCAGACCTCATCAGTTTACCAACGCGAAGATGCTGATCTTATGTCAGTTGAAATAGTGCCTTCCTTGCCTGAGTATCTTTGGTAGCTTTGTTTGCATGTTGTTGTAGTCAAGCGATATTCAAGTAATTTTAGGAACGTAACGAATACTAACGATTCAAGTACGCTCAGAAACGTAACCATTCTACTGAAAACTGAAACACTCCGACTCGATTGTGAACAACATGAAACAACGGCAAAAACATGAGTTTCAGCGGAACAACTACTGTGCGCATGCATAAATAGCGATCTTATGGCAATCGTACACACTCGACCATAGCACTTGACTGTGTCCGTAATGAACATTCTGGCAACCATCGGTAGTTTCCGTATGCGGTACGAAAACAGAGTGCGTACTGACCGTGAAACCGCTGTTCATAATAACTGCCCAAGCAGAAATTCAAGAAATCGTCTCAGTAAAAATACATATACACAGGCTTAAAACTTTTACTCGCCTCATGGGCGATCAATTTATTAATTTCCACTAGCCCACATTTATATTTGCCGCCTGGGGCAAGTGGGCGAGTGATCTTCCCCATGCCTGCCATCACTGCAGTATTCCAATATGCACATTAACAAACCCATTCCAAGTGTGCAGAAATAAGTCATGAGAGCATCAGCTTTAAGGAATAGCCAGACATCCATTTTGTGCTGAGAGTGCCAAGGGTTTTTTTTCCAGAAAAAAGAAGCAGAGTGAGTTTTCCTACTGTAGAGACTCTAGTGTAATAAAGCCATGCTTTAGGGACAAGCTCTAAATACGACCCTGCCTCACACGGTGTGTAACGATACGCAAAGCTCACCACATTCAGCAGCTAAATCCCAACTCATCCGCACTGAGATCCAGCCAAAGAGGGATTTGCTTAGGTGACAATCGGCTGACCGCCGTCTCATTTATAATCCGGGCTCCACACTCGGGGACCGGGGGAAAGAGAGCGAAAAGCTGATCGCTGCTCTGTGTCTGAGGACAGACGGCGGTCAACTAGTGCTTGCACCACGATTCTGCTCAAACTTCGATTCTGATTTGGTCAGAAAGTCTTGGATAATTTACCATAACAGAAGCCCTGACAGTAGTCCAGCAACAAGTTACAGCTTAGTATCAACATGCACCTCGTTTCATTTTGAATAGACTGGCACAGTGATTAATGAAGTGTACCGACTCCTGGTGATCAATCACTTCATCACATCGCTCCGTTTTTTTGTTTAAGTTAACTTCCTACAACACAACACCCGACATGTTTAACTAACTGAATTAATTCCTTGTACCCTGAACACAGAATGCTGGGATACATTTTCAGAAGCAAAGCTGACAGTTTATGATGAAAAGTTCTCCTTGGTGTTCAGCAAAAGCCCTGCCGACAGGTTTCTGTACCTCAGACCAGATCTGATGGACGGTTTGGACATCATTAGATGGCAAAACCTCACAATTTGTCAACATACCGGGCAGAAATCCAGCTCAGTAAAGCTCTCGTCAATTCCTTAACATGTATTTCCAAAAGTAATCATTTTGCCCCTGAGCTAAAAACTGTCCAAGGCAGCTATTAAGGTAAACAAAAGAGAAAGCAAGAGGAGAAAAAAGAAAAGAAAAATCAATGAAAACTGTTACTCAACCCATATGTTCTGTCAATACTAAACCACAGAACCTCTCATCTAAAGCCATATAACACCAGACCCATTAACAGAGATTACAAAGCTTGCTGAATACACCCACTATTTCAAGAGATGCCAAAAGTTTATGAAAAGAAAAAAGAAAAAACCCACCCACAATCTTGGGAATTTTATAATAAAAGCAACAATGAAATAAAACAGAGGGCGATGTCTCTGGCTCAAGCACTCAATCTGACTTTACAGTTAAATCCATTAAATTGAGATTTAAAAACAGGAATTTAATATACAGACGCTCCCCGACTTACGTTTTTAATTGGTTTCGGACGGCCGAACGCAAGTTGAAAGTGAACGTAAGTCGTTACAGTGACGTATGACGCTCATACTGTACTATACATCCATAAATACCATTACCGTATCTCATAAAACACCCCTAAATCAATTATTATAAACATAACATTCTAAAATAATATCAAATATATCATATCCACATTAATTTCAAATAAATTAAATTCAAGCAAAATAATTTCAAATAGATAAATTTTAATCAAATTCACTCATCAAATACAGCATCAAACGTAACCTTTAACATTCTCTATGATGCGACCATTCTACTTGTAAATGGTTCCGATGGTTGACGGATAATCACTTTACATGAAGCTTAGCCGACTCACTTTACATGAAGCTTAAAACAGCCAATCATCGCTTACAATATGTGAGGCACTCAACACCGAAAGTAGTGCACTTGCTGTCCTTGAAGGCGGGTTATACGAACTTCCGGTCTTTCAAGTGAGCAAGGGTCCGTTGAACTCATTTAGTACTCAGCCTGCACGCAGATCCGAGCAGATAGTTAATTCATCTCTGTGTATGAGACTTGCACCCATGCTAGTAGGCTTACGCTTCTGACCAACCATATTTGCTTAGGGTTACAAAAGTCCGCAAAACAGTGTACACGCAAAGATCACAGAGACGACGTCTTAACACAAGAGTAACACGCTATATAACTGATATATAATCACGTTATATAACTGAACTGGGAAGAAGGAGGGGCACGTTCAGGCTGTCATTTGTAAACAATGGACGCAGCGTCATTACGTCAATACGTCAGCGTACTACGTAGGTACGTCTAAACTCAAAATTTGACTTTTTTGGGGGTAAAAAAACAATCAAAAAAACGTAAAACGGATGAACGTAAGTCGGGGAGTGTCTGTAATACAGAATTAGAACGGTAATCGGTTTTTTTCCCCATGTGTGTTATATTTCAGTGCAGGTATGAAATTATGTGCAAAGTGCTTCACATTTACCTGGAGGTTTTTATTTAGCAAAACTCATTTAGAGAACCCAGTTCACTCACCAGATAATCAAAACGGGGGGGGGGGGGGAGATCACCACTCTTATTCCCACCTCCAGGAGGGGACCACTCTTATTCCCACCTCCAGGAGGGGACCACTCTTATTCCCACCTCCAGGAGGGGACCACTCTTATTCCCACCTCCAGGAGGGGACCACTCTTATTCCCACCTCCAGGAGGGGACCACTCTTATTCCCACCTCCAGGAGGGGACCACTCTTATTCCCACCTCCAGGAGGGGACCACTCTTATTCCCACCTCCAGGAGGGGACCACTCTTATTCCCACCTCCAGGAGGGGACCACTCTTATTCCCACCTCCAGGAGGGGTCATTCAGCGTGCACGCCGCCTTCACCACTCATGGATAATGTGGCAGTTGGGTCATACCCAGGTTTCCATATTGTAGCCATGTGTTCATCTTACAATATGTTCTACAGTGTAAAGTCATGACTAAATTCAAGGAAAAAAAAAAACAAAATACTGATTTGAAAGTTTTATAAGGTGACCGAGATTTGCCCTTTCAAAGTCACAAGGGCAAAAATAATCATCAATTCAAAGTTCATACTTGGTTTTCTGTGAAAGTTTAGTGAGGACGTTAGGTGCATCATCTCCAAAAGGTCGTGGCTTTCCTCCAACCTTGATATTCTGAAATCAAAAATTATTTCTGGGGCTCCCAAAACCTTTTAAGATACACTAGAGGATGTGGTCAGGACTTTGGTCACAAACAAACCTACGGATTGATGTACCGCATCCAAAATGGTTTCTCAGAGGGAGTTTATTTAAATTAAAGTAGAGATATGAGGCTTAATCACTACTGCAAACCACAAATAAAAATAGGTAGAAAAATCTGAGGTTACGACTCCTGATTACGAAGTTATATCATGCTGTGCGTAATGATTACAATAAACTATAATTCTCACATCACAGGTTCTTAACATGGGGTCTGGCTGACCAGCATACTGATAGAATTCATAAACCACATTATTCAACATGAATAACAGTCAAAACCCAAAATCAGCCTGCTGTATTTCATCACTGGAAAGTTCGGAAACAGAGTTCCAACTGCTGTCGAAAAAAAAGCAAATAAAATGATGCTACAAATTCAAAAGGAAGAAAAACAGGGGGGAATATTGAACAAAAAAATAAACAAACCACTTGTGTATAGGATGAATGTTTTAGCAAAAAGTGTCATCTTTTAATGAGAAGTTATTTTTCAACTTTCCTTTCGAACCAATTGCCCCAGCAGACCTGCCCACGTGTCATTACTCCCTGGCAGTCCAACACCGGATACTTATTATCCTTGGATGTATAACAAATATCTGACTATACAAAAAACAAAAAAAAAAAAACTACAGCATCACATTAATTCGATATAACGATGATTATTACTATGAGAGATCGTTTCAAAATCCCTCCCACTGTGGCAGGAAGGTAATCACGACACTCATTAAATCACATCAGAATGTGCCATTATTGGAAAACAAACAGAACAATAGAGTAGAAACAAAAACTGCTTCCTCTCAGTAATAATCTTCCGATAGCAACGTGCCCCCGAATGGGTTATTCCACACTCGACTCACTCTTCTGTTGCTGCCACGCAGTAAACCACACCCTCAACGTACAGAGTTGGTACCTCGGTGGATAAAACTATCCCACGGAGATCTTTTCTCTCCTGAAGGTGGGATCAATACAGCCATTTCAGCTGACTATAGTATCAGTACGTCTTTAATAAACTCTGCTCCATCTCTCAGTGATGAAAGCCTTGGGCTGCTGTGGAAGTAGCAGTAAAGCGACGTGTGAGGTCCGTTTTCGCCAGGGGTAAAGGCCCATTATCATTCAAGCTGCTATTAGAATGGCTCTACAGTACCGAGATGCTTTTACTCCATTACATCCCATTGCGAAGCCTCTACACTGCACCAAGAACATGAAACGTTCAACACGCAGCTTTTATATTAAATTAAGGTTTCAATTAAAGCATTTAATTTAAGTCTGACAAGCTACATAATCATCAGCGTTCAAGGACACGCCATAAATCGACACAGACTCAGAGAGAGAGATAAGGAGAGGCGTTGCATTTAGTCCTTTATTTTCCAATTACATTAAAATTCAACTGTCATAAAGATGGGGGGGGGGGACAAAAAAAAAAAAAACAACAACTTATCATAAGTGGAAAGATTTCATTTCTTCTTTGAGGATTCTTCATCCAAGGAATCAGAAGGGTACTTATGATACAACCATCTTGTATGAACACAGCTCAAAAGTTAAAAATTTGAGCGCATAACCAATGAGCAGGTCGGCAAAACTAAGATGCTGGGGGCAATTTGTAAATGAACTCACCTCATACCTCCAGATCAGATCAATGATCTGCGGCATGGGTGAAGTCATGACCGGAATTGGATTTAAGTGACGGAGAGTTGCGCAGACCGTCGACCTCACTCTCTCTCGATCCGGTCTATCTGATTCCAGTGGCCCGACATAGTCGAGACCGCTGGAAATAGGTCAGGATGCAGTGGATGGCCGGCAGTGTCCCGTGTGTCTCACTGTGCCCTGGATGCACTCCACGATGCTTTGCAGGGTCCGCTGAATCAATTTAGTGGTTTCTTCCGCACAATCAGCCGAACCCAGTCTTCGCATGCATAAGTAGACAGGTCCTGCTCTTACCAACCGTCTTGTGGCATGCACACATTACAGTGGAGTCTCATGGTGGCTGGGATGCCGAACACTTAAGTTTTTTTCCCCCAAATATTCATAGAATTAAAAAAATAAGGAAAAGGGGGGCGGGTTGGGTTGAGCCTACTTCGTGGATTTCGATGGTCACGTGGGGATCTCAGTCCCAATTAGCCGCGGAAAGTGAAGGATCCCTGTGTGTGTGTGTGTGTGTGTATCCAAAGGTTGGGGGTTCAAGTCCCACTCTCCACAAGGTTGTCACTGTTCCCCCCAGTGCAGCTAACTGGGTTATCAAAGGCGGGCCATGTCTCTCACTGTCTATGGTGAGAGGCATGTAAAAGAACCATTGCTGACTTTCATAAAGAGTAGCTGCAAAGTCGTCAGCGTGTTTCTGTCCCTTGCTAAAAAGGGTTGTGACAGGAAGGGCATCCGACGTAAAAAAAAAAAAAAACCTCTGCCAAAATCAAACGTGCGAATCAGATGATTCGCTGTGGCGACTCCTGAGTAAAAGGTAAAATGCCGAAAGGAAGACAGACATATATACAAGACACACACACACACACTATATATATATATATATTCACATGTACACAGTATGTGTCATATACACATAGGTCACACAGGTTGGAAATTAAGACTCGTCCACTGGCCCATGGTAAGTAAAGTTAGTTAGCAAGTCATCCTACTAGTGACCTGATAAAACTGATAGGCATCAAGTGTTACTGGGCATTAAATACGAAAGAGCACACGAAATTCATAATTTCACATGTTGGCCAGTAGCTTATTTTGCTAAATTTGCTCCCATATGCATGTACTTGTCTGCAAATATCTGGTCATAGTACATTCATACTGTGTTTGACACCACCTATAATTCTTCTAGACATTCATTCGTCCACTTTTAAAGACAAAAAATAAAGCTTTATTTCTATTCCTCAATGTTTAACATTTCATTTTTAGTCATGTAAAATACTCTGCATACAGTCCTACAGAAATCTGACCAAAGGACCAGCCAAGTGTTTACCTTCAGCACTGTGATGGCCATGTTCCACCACAACCAAACAAAAATACAAAAGATTTATAGTAGATTTTTCTCCTCACTCTTAGTACCGGCATCATTTTAGAACTTCATTCTGACTTACCTTTCCAATGGAGTATGAATAAAAGTATTCAATATAGAGATGCTGTCTTCACATTCTAAAGCTTTGAGCTCACCCTGGACCAAAATATGGGGAGGGAAAAAAAAAAAAACTCTTTCAACCATGTGTCAATCGTCAAATACCAAGCGATAAGGCTTCAGAACCCTCGACTCGACCTTCAGGTTCTCCTTACGAGAGCTGAGCCGTGAATAAAGTATCGTCTCACCAAGCCTGTGATATGATCATGAATGAGAAGTAGAATAGTCGGACTACAATCATACTTTATCTGCTGTATCTTCAGCTTGTGTGCTGACCTTTTCAGAGAAAATCAGGGCCTTGCACAACCCTGGCAAATGAGCCGCTTTTATCCCAGTATGCCGAGCGTACATCACGAAACACTCAGTGGTTCTCGGTTCATAACAGCCGCTATGATATGGCTGAAAATAGCCGTAAATGGGTTTTTTGGACCGGTGAGTCTGCCACGAGGGATGACTCGTGCTATCAGGGATGAGGAGAGGTTCAGTGCTCCTTAGCTGGAGATTACAAAGCAATTTTTCAGCATCATCTGCTCCTTTTTAACTGCTGACACGCCACAGCTGAGCTTATAACTGTACAGAACAAACTCATTCAACATAGCTCTGCTGCTCAATAATCGAACTCCTCGCATTATTATTTACACACCAGCCCCCAGTGCAGAATAAAGCTCCAAGACAAGCAGCTGTGAACATTTCAGGTTCCTGTACCACGTGAGAGATGCCTTCACAACCCGCTCAAGATTTAGAGCACATAAACCCGATGTAATCGGCCGTGTGGCTCTTGTGCGGCTTTGACGCTCTGGATTCCGTACTGATGAAAGTGTCCCAAATAGAATGTCACACTCCAGAGTGTCAGGGCAGACTGCTGGCGGGATCGCTACACGCTCACTGCGGCCAACACGAGGCATTAACTCACACTGCACTGTGCAGATGTCAGTTCTGTTACTCCAAACACTAACTATGTGGCTCTGAATCCGTCCCACTTGGGATTGTGATGGGCCAAGAAACTGTAGGTACGAGTACAAAACATCTACAGTTCATTTCTCTTTAAGGGAGGAAGAATTATCTTTGATATGTCTTTATTAAAATCATAAACATCAAAATAATACGGATACAAAATCTTCTTTTAAAAAGAGTGGCAGTGACTAAAAAAAAAAAAAAAAAAAAAAAAAAAAAAAGTCAACCAACCACCCAAGGGCAGATAATGACAAACTCAATAAGAAATGTCCGTGTTGATTAATCTACATTCAGCATATAAACTGTAAAATTCATTTGCAGGTTATAATTAATCATAGGCCAGAAAATTTTTTATCATGATCCGAATCGGCGTTGTTTCGCTTTTCCTCGCTGTAATTGCATTTTCAGGCAGCAGAAGGCGCAAGGCATGACGTTACCGTAAACAGAAGTAAACTTGATTTCCTTCTCGAGTCCATTGTTTAAATATCCACATTAAAATTGAAAGAAAATCAAAGAAAACTGATGGAGTTGTTTAATATTTGTTTTTTATTTAGGCCTGACTGAAGCCTTCAGTGATCAAGGAAATCGGTCACCTTAATCTTGCATGAATGACCAAACCACATACACTCAGACAAGTGCCGAGCCCGACTTCCCCCATCTAACAGAAATCCCATACTGCATTTACATTTATGGAACTTGATCATAAGGGATTTTTATTTTTTATTTTTTGAAAACCAAGACTATCAGAAATTAAACTGAATCATGAGATGCTTCCTGTTCATCACTGGGTACATTCAGGGTCGATGCGAGTTGCCCGATGTCCAGTCTAGAGGGCATGTTTCGTTTATTTCTTACTCTGGCGTCCCATTTTTAAATCAAGCACCACAAGTACAGAACACAAGCCCAAGTTCCTGCGCTGAAAGCTTACGATGAAAATATCCTCTGTGGAACTGAAATTATTCACTTTGACACGATCTGGGAGACGCCCTGATCTGGAGGGACTTCCATTTACTGCCCACACAATTATACTGTCACAGACCGCCTGCAGTGCATCCGGAGAAATCTGCCGAATTTGGTCATCAACTGAGTTTTGATTTTTCCTCATAGAACTTTCTGTTCACGTCAGGCCTATTTGCTACTCATGTCTTCTGAATCACTTAATACTAGTTATTGTCGCGGGGAGGCTGGTGCCCATTTCGACCGACTCTGAGCAAGGGCAGAATGCACCCCGGAGGGCTCACCAGGCCATCGCGGGGTGAAAATAATTTCCTTTGGCATATAATATATTTACATCTCTCATCATAAATTCATATTACACAGGATAACTTTATCTTACGAGTTTCCATGGAAACAAATCAAACCTGTACAGGACATTTGAGCTTTTATTTTGCTCTGTAATAATTCATTCATAAATTCTGGGACTTGTCCATGCTTGAAATATTTACTTCAACATCAATAAACAAATACAACCAGAAGTAAAGAAAATATATCAGGTGCATTTTTAACACCACACAGAGATTAAGTAAATAAATCAGTAAAGCAGTTTTAGGAGGCTGAACTGGAACTGGAACCGGAACCGCCGCTCAACGATTTACGGAGTTTGTATTTACATAAAAACTCCAACACAATCATTCTTCAAAGGAGCTAAACAAAGAGGCATTTCAGGACGAGTGCTTGCTTTTCTTTTCTTAAACAGTGATGTATTTCTACAGCACAATCACAGGGCTGTAACCCAACCTGGAGGGAAGAAAGAAAAAAAACCTACACCAGCATTTGGGACTATGTCGCTCCTGAGAAAATGACAAGGTGCTAAAGAAGCCACCCGTTCACATGCATGGACCATGGACCTTCCGTCGGTCCTACGCCGGTCTGGTGGTTACGAGTAACATCCAGCCTGAGAATGACGAGATCTTTTCCTTCGACAGGTTCGGATTTTCCAACATGTTATTGCTGAGCGAGCCATTTAAACAATGTGATTTACACACAAGTCGGGGCTGTGCGTAGTCATAAAGAAACCGGAAATACAGCACCACTGATTCCTTTATAGGGGAGAAATGCTGGCTTGATTTCTGCATTCTGAAAAGAACGAAGCGTGACACAACTCAGCCGAGTTTGAGATCATTTCACCATGCAGTGCGAAACTCTACAGTTGCAAAATTGTGGAGGAAATCGCTGAGAAAACACGCCTTTCCGTTTACGTTCTACAAGCACTAGGCTACAAAACAACCTCATCACTGACATGATGGTACATGGATCTCAGACTCCAGCACCTCCGACCCGACCACCCCCACCACCCCCACACCTCATGTGAGGAACTATAATGCAATCCTGCTGGTAGAGGTGAAATTTAAATAAAAGAAATATTAATATTTTTCTAATGCGGGTTTCTCATGGCACACGGTAGACACAGATGGGACAAAAGCACACGTGACCAGACACCCCCCCCCCCCCCAGACGATGGGACTCCAGTCGTCAGCGGTCAGTAACAAGTATAAAAATGGGAAGACATATTGTGCTTTCTTGTAGTATCTGACATATTAAAATGGGATGACAGGGCCACCCGCAGCCCCAAGTCAATGTGTGTTCGAGATGACCCCCCCCCCCCCCGTCATTGCGGACCCGTGATTTTCTGCGTTATCTACCTTTCAATAAACACAGTTATTCTATTACCTCATGGTTTCTGTAGCGTTCCATGATTTCCAGGGTCACTTTTATTCTTGAAACGGTATCTTATCATTGGAACATCTCCAGACGCCATCCTCGAGGTGATGAACGGTCAGAAATAAACTCCAAGAGAAGAGATGCTTCAGGTGAACTCCAATTATTCTCACTACAGATTATTGATAACTGCAATTCCTTAACTGGAATAAATCGGTGCGATCCCATGACATTTGACACAAATCAGTGATTGAACACAAATGTTTAGCCCACGGCAAACATGTTATTGGCTGTTATGTTAACATCAGCTGTGATATTAGTGCAGCAGGGTTACAGTACATTGCTACCTGTTTGATTGATCTCCTGTAACAGGACATGGATGTGTGATTTATTATTACACGTGTATAACGTGCCATTGTTAGATCATTACATCATTTGAACGCGTAAACTGCGTTCATAAAATCTGCTTCATTGGTTACCGTAACCTCCGGGAAGACATTCAATGACTTTGCATTGAGTTGCTGTTGTTGACTCGCTCTCTGCAAAAGCGAATATCCCTCCAGATGTGACGTTTTCCTGAGCGATTTGAGTCGTGTCAAAAATTATACACGCCAATTACTCCTACCAACAACAAATCATATCTCGCAGCACATTAGTAAGCGTCAACTAACAGACATGCTAATCCCTTAATATGAACGCGCATACACGGCACATGCTAGCTTGCGGTATGAGAAGATGGGAAAAAAGTAATAAATGTGTATCATATTCACAAAACCCCTCCAGAGAGAAGCGCGGCGGCGGCGAAAACTCCATCGCTGCACAGTCACCTGGAGTCTGTGTGCATCATTTAAACCCACACGATGAGGGAGCACATTCTGAACATGGCACCTCAGTCACACTGCATTAAAATCAACAGGCTTTTCAGAGATTCATAGCAAAACAAGCCGGGAGCGAGAAACAGGGAGCAGGTGAAGCTGACGGAGGCGAGTGTCTCACTTAACCTGCCCCCTCCTTCTCCTCCTCAGCTCCGTGGGAAAGGAGAAATGGTGCGGGAGTCAGCGGGATGTGGTGATGCAATCGGGCAGAGATAGAGCCAAGGGGAAAGTGGTGTGACCGGTTTATTAAAAAAAAAAAAAAAAGAAAGAAAGAAAGAAATTATACAGGCTCTATTCATGTGAGCAATCCGATTGGATGAGGACCAGACTTGTTGCGTGTGGTGTATCTTTCACACAGTGCAGATGTTTATGCAGGTACAAACACCTACACACACCACAAATATCAATCAATCATGCATCACAACCCAAAGCTTCTGTGAGTCATGCAGTGCAACACGTTCCCAAAACTAGATTTAGGAAAGTAAAAAAATTTGAATATTATATAAAAAAAATAAAAAAATCACAGCTCCTCGCATTTACCAACCGTGACTGCAAGCTCCCTACAATCACCGAAGCGGAGTTTGTGAGGACGAACACAGCTTGATCGAACACCCATCACCAAGATCAATCTTTTTCGCATTGAGCACTGTGATTGGTTGCTCTCGCATGTCTGATCCAATCTGCATTTGCGTTGCATGGTTGCAGCATTGAGCGCTGCTCACGCAGGGCAATCAATCTAGAGGCAAGTAAAAAGTTGCAACCCTGATATTTTTTCCCTGTGATGTACTGGGCGTGGCCTCACTCCAGAGCAGGTTCTAACAGGAACCGCTAAAATACCGTTGCAAACATTTCTGCTGTTTCCATGAAGCGAGTCTTTATTAAAATTAATCGTGAGCATTCTGGAGACCGCTTCTGCCCCACTTTAACCATCAGTTCTTAATTCACAAATTCCATCAGCACATTTTTGGCACCTACGCAGACGCTATTTTGGAGCAATCACACCCATGAGTGGCCAAAGCGCCTGCCTGCTCCGGGATGGTGGGTGGGGCCGAGCATCAGCACCGACTTCCTGAATAGATTCGGGTCCAGATTTAATATTGACTGATTCAGTTCGAAATATTTCAGTTCGATAACATTCTGATTGGATTCAATGTGCATAATTTGGGTTGCTTCTTACCCTTTGTGTGCCATATTTGTCTAATACACTTCATTAAAAAAAAAACAAAAAAAAACAAATGCTGGGCTTCTGAGTGGCGCATCACCAAGGTGCCCGAGTATTCACCCAGAGATCGCAGGTTCGAACTCAGGTTTAATGTCGTAGTCATCCGTTACCAGGATTCCGTGGGAGCCATCTCGCCAAGCTCTTACAGAAGGGAGGGAGGGGTGGCATACGCTCAATTCCCTGTCACTCACAGTAATTGTCCGCCAATCACAGCCGTCTGTAAGCGCATTCGTATTGAATTGGTGGAGGGTACTTCCCCTCCGAGTGTGTGAGACCACCTCCAAACAGGCATTCGCCGCAGTTCGAATAGAGGCAGGAGGCAAAACTGTATGTCAGAGGGGGCGTGTACATGCCTTTTCCCCTCCCTGGTTGGTGGTTGTGTGATAGGGAGGGCAAAACCTTATGGGTGGGAATTGGATACGACTGAATCAGGGAGAAACTCTGATATTACTCGCCCACAACTGCTTTGTTGAACTTTGCCCCTAAAATCTAAATCGGCTCATCCTTGTGTTGGCATGAACTTTCTTTAAAGTTCAAAGTAAATCCCTTCAAATGCTCTCGAGATGTCAGTCACAAGACAGACGTCCAACACGAAAACATTACTCCCTTTTCCCTCGCTGATGCTGACGTGCGGCCATAAAACTTCCAACGTAAAGAATTGACATTGATGCGCATTTACTATTTCACATTACCTATAAATCCAACATTTGTTTTTACCTGCAATATATAAAAAAAATCTGCTTGCCACGGATGCTGAAACTAACAAAGTAAAATCTCGGCGAGGACACGGCGCCTTGTGAGATTAATGGTATTATAGTATTCACTGTACAAGCAGCAATGCTGGTTTGATGTCACCCTAAAAACAGGGCGGAGCTGAAGAAGCAATTACTTTTTTTTTTTTTTACAGGTTGTAAACAGGAAACTCCAAGTTCTAACTTCATCTGAGGTCCATCAGAGGATGTTTATCCAACACAAAGCTAAAGTTAAAGCTCTCATTTCAATAAAAAAAAAAAAAAAAAAAAACCCACACGTAAAGAACTTTCACTACCTTGCTTGCGGACGTCCTCCACAGCGGCGGTGAGCTCCTCTTTGAGGAATTGGCTCTCTTTGGCAATCTTCTCGCCTTTCTCCAGGAAGTTCTGCGTGGCGCTCTCCACCGAGGCAGCCAGGACGTGTGCCTTTTTGGAACGGCCCTTCTTTTTGTTGGACGGACCTTTATTACTCGAGTTCACCAGAGTCGTCACCTGCACGTTAATTTAAAGTATAGATTATTGAAAACCTGGACAGGACACAGTGCTGCACAAGAGAAAATTTCCCACCAAAAAAAACAATTTTTAATAAAAAAAAATAATAAATAAATAAATAAAAAAAAGAGCTTTCTTTGATCTGTACCTGGGTGACGAGCGGCTCCAGGAGTCTTTCCACAGCCAGTGTGCGGATCTCCAGACTCTTGGGATCCCATTTGAAGTTGATGTTGGGGGTGTTTATGGCCGTCATGTTCTCAGAAGTTCTGAAAGGAACGTTTATTGTTTAATCTTGTTATTTATCTAAAACTGCTTTCACACAAACAACAGTTCTAAGCTGCCCTGGAGCAAGCCACGCCCACTTTCCTATGTTTAGCCAGTCACTCTGAAGCCAGCAGCAACCCCAACAGCAGAGGAACAACAGCTGTGCACTGTCAGGCCGCAGTGCGAGGAAATGCATTCAGAATGCAGGTCTGATGTAGCCTTTTATTTTATTTTTTTTAACATCCCTTATGGTTCCTGACCTAAATTCTGCTGGCAGCCATGGGTCCTTCTGTCCAGATGTTCAAGGACCCAGTGGATTCGGTATCCCAAAAGCAAACATCAAATCCACAAACCAGACCTCACAGAACTCTGGTGTAATTTTTGGATCATGTGTCAACCTTCACTCGCTCGGTTTTTATTTTTCCTGTTGGTATTCTATCTGAAGCGCTACGTGCTATTAATCAGTTGTCATTTAAAGTGTTTATGGGACTGCAAGGATTCAGGTAAAACATCAAATACACTTCACCACACAGTATGCCTCATCCAATAGTGTGTTCTAGTAGCAAACCAATCAGTACCCATGACCTGTATTATGATACTGTATTTCCTATTGCCGTGTGTGTGTGTGTGTGTGGGGGGGGGGGGGGGGGGCATGCAATGTGCTCTTTTTTTCCCCCAGCTTGTGTTCGTACACAACGCACTGACCGGGGTGTACACTGCCAGACATCCTTACTGATCCAGTGTGGCATTCGCGAGCCTAGACTAAACAAGCTATGTGCATCATTATCATTTCAAAAACCTGCAAAACTTAAATGCTTGTATCGATGAGCTCCAGAAGAGCTCACAAGAAAGCAGGGGATATAACGGTACTGACAATACGCACATTTCACCATAACGACATCATACTAAATCTATATGGGTATATATTCTCTTCTGTATATGTCAGGGGTGCTAAACTGATTTTTACTGAGGGACACATCATTAAAGTTCAGGTCAGCAAAGACTGGATAATCATAAGCCAAAAAAAAAAAAAAAAAAAAAAAAAAACACACCACGAAACCTGCATGATGAATATGATTCATTTAATCTCCGAGTTTATGATTCTCCTCTTTAACTTCATCTCCTTTCCTTTTCTGGCTGTGCTTTACCATGCCATGTTTCTTGTCCATGTGTGAAGGCATAAAACAATTTTGTTTTCACCTAGTGGATGGACGATAGGGATGTCATCGACAATCGGAATATTGCCGATATAATTATGTCAATCGATACCTATAAAAGGGATATGGATACTTCTAACGTTATATAAAATTCATCTTATATTAAATTTCATACAAAGCTGTTTTAATTTAAATAACACTAGAACAAGCGGTATCTTTTAATAAATAAAATAATGTACGAAAACACGTTATATAGTTTCAGTCGAAAACCAGCTTAGCGTAATGGCGAGTGTAGTCCAAGTTTCCTGTGTTCATGACAGCTCTGTAGTAAATGCCATTTTCAATGACACCCCTAGTAAATGGTACATCTCGCCTCTCTGTATGGTAAACGGTACGTCCCTGCCGTCAGAGCGCGTATTCTCAACAGTACGGAACATTTTGAACGAGACATTTTGTGCATCTTCGTGCATCATAATTATGAATTGTAAAAGTTTGTAGAATAGAAACAACTTGCTTGAAACTAACAAGTGTCTATAGATTTGTTAAATACAAAAAGGTGTTAATTAAAATCTTTTCGATGGAAAACTACTTCCTGCCTTTTATTTCATATTTGGCTTTAGTAATTGGTCACTTTATTATAAAATATTCAATGCATTATACAAACTACTGTAATATATATCTTAGTCTGTTCTATTTAATGCATTTATGGTACAGTACAGCGATATTGTAATGTATCGATACATTGGAAAACATTTTTTATCAATATACCAATACCAATCAGTGGTGGTCTAGTGGTATAGGGCGCTGGATCGCTGATCCAAAGTTTGGGGGTTCAAGTCCCACTCTCCACAAGGTCATCACTGCCCCCCCCCCCCCCCCCCCAGTGCGGCTAACTGGGTTATCAAAGGCGGGCCATGTCTCTCACTGTCTATGGTGAGAGGCATGTAAAAGAACCATAGCTGACATTCGTAAAGAGTAGGCTGCAAAGTCGTCAGCGTGTTTCTGTCCCTTGCTAAAAAGTCTTGTGACAGGAAGGGCATCTGGCGTAAAAACCTCTGCCAAATCAAACGTGCGAATCAGATGATTCGCTGTGGCGACTCCCGAGTAAAAGGGAAAAAGCCGAAAGGAAGACATCGATACCAATAGTAGGTTTTCAATGACGCCTCTAATGGACGATGTGTAATTTTTCATGGTAATGGTAGACGCACAGAGCGTCTGATAATCATATACAGGTATACCTCGGCTTAAGTCATTTCAAGTTAAATCGTTCTCGATTATTCATCGGTTTTCAAAAAATATATATGGAAAAATTAAATAAAATATAAATAAAGTTTGCTAAATATAGTTTAATACAATAGATTCTTACTGACCATATATTATTGAAAATTGCATTCATGAATAAAGTACAGAACTAGGAATGGTTATTTTCGGTTTAGCCTAGACAAGTAAATTTGGCATAGCCCTGCCTGGAGACAAGCTAATTCAATTTAAGTCATTTTTTTACTTGAGTCGTATCTCCTGGAACCAATTAGCGACATTAGGTGAGGTACACCTGTACTGTACCTTGAAAATACTCACAGGACCCAGACAAATTAATTAGCGGGTGGACTTGGCCCACAGACCCGGAGTTTGACACCTGTGGTATGTGTATGTATGTATGTGTGTGTGTGTGTGTGTGTGTGTATATATATATATACATATAGCACATGTAAGATGTTTTGAAGACAAAGTCAGAGAGGCTCGATTGAGATGGTTTGGACATGTACAGAGGAGGGATAGTGAGTATATTGGTAGTAGGATGCTGAGGCTGGAACTACCAGGCAGAAGGCCTAGAGGAAGACCAAAGACACGATTCATGGATGTGGTGAAGGAGGACATTAAGGTCGTTGGTGTAAGAGAAGAAGATGCAAAGGATAGGGTGAGATGGAGGCAGATGATTCGCTGTGGCGACCCCTGAAGGGAAAAGCCGAAAGGGAAAGATATATATATATATATATATATATACTACATTATTTAGTCCAAGTTATTTTTGAATGTCTACTATAGACTGCGTTGCTTTAGAAGGTTGTGTATTTCAATCAAGTGAAAATTTTTGGTCAAATAAAAAACTACCTTGAAGCTTGCTGATATATATTTTTTTAAATATTACTCTGTGTCTTGTTTATTTAAATCTATTTATGAGGCTGCTGTACAAACTTTTCCTTCTATACATGCTGATGTTAAAAAAGTCCCATGTCAAAATTTGACTTTCGGCACAAGACGCAATAAAATTATTCTTCATGTATAAATAAAGTTCATAAATAAATTAAGCATAACAAATAAATACAATTCAGAAACCTGAGCAGTTTGTTGCATTTATGCTTTTTTTTTCAGCTCTTGGGAGGAACAGTTCACTCACATTTCAACCGAAACAATGGACACAAAAAATACTTTTAATTTTTGACCCTTGTTCGACACCTTTGGCCAAAACACAACAAACAAGAAATGGTCCATTCGGGTGAATACAGTCCATCCCAAAACATTCATACCTAATCTTCAAGCACTGTTCACATTAAAGAGAAAAAGGAAATATAGATGTGCAAACACAACCTCAAGCATTTGTTTGGAGGTGAAGGCGACACATTAATGATCAATTGCCAGTTCAAACCCCAGAACCATCAAACTACTACCACTGGGGTTCTTGAGCAAGGCCCTTCAACCTCAACTGCTCAGTTGTAGACATGGCATAAAAATCCAAGTCATGGTTCCAAAGTATCAAAGAATAAAGGACAAAACCTACTTCTGAAACCTGCCTGTTGGGCTCTTCACCCAGGATGCAGCGCAGTGCACTACTTACTGATGTCATAAGAGCCATCATTACTACCACTGCTACTATGAGACATTTATGACGCGGGGGGGTGGGATCTGGGATGCGTTACCAGTTCCTGAACCCCACTGGTATTGTTGTACTTTATTTCCGAAAACAGTTTTTCTGCGTTAAAACTCCGCATTGAACACAATTTACACAGGGAAAGGGGAGGCTGTCGGGCCACGCTTCTGCGCATGCGCACACTCGTAACCAAGTAACCTTTGCTAGGTACTTGAAATGCTAGTCAGCAAGTAGCGTCCAAAAACTCGAGGTTTTACAATATTTATCAACTTGAAGAAATAAGACTCGTGTTTTACAAAACATTAAACCAACAACTTCGAAAGTATTGACAGAAATAAAAGTCGAATAAATATTTAAAAAGTAAAAAAATGTAAAAACTGACAGTAAGCCTAGCGCGAGCTCTTGACACCCCACCCCCCCCCTCGCGCACTGTTGATTGAACTTCTGACTAGTTTTCCTAACAGGACGCAAAATATTTCCACAAACATTAAATAAATACTTAAAGGACAGCCAAAACAAGTAAATGGAAAAATAATAATATTTATCTGTGCATATTAAACTTACCAAACAAATCCAAACCACTTGAGTGACGCTGTTCAAAATGGAGGATTAAAAATTCCCGTCCTGCTGAAAACTTTTCTTGCTCCTATTCAGCAAAATTAACCTCAGCAACGCAGCACACGGAGAAGAAACCTCCCGGTGGTGCGACTGCAGTCCTGTAGTAAGTTTAGAGATGTTTAAATGAAGAAATACACCGACAGTTGGGTTTGTTTTTGAAAGAGTTTGGCTCTGAACCTCGGACTCACTTTTCCTCACACTGCTGCTACCGCTGGGATGAGAGATGGGACAACGACTAAGTTGCCAGATTGAAACAAACAACGCACTTGGGTCTTCAGGTTTATTTGTTGTTTGTTCCAGGTGTGTAATTTGTTTGTTTGTTTGTTTGTTTGTTTTTTCCAGTTTCAACGTTATCTGACAACTTTTTTGTTGTATTTTATAACTATAACCTCTTTTTGTTTACTTTTTATAAGTGAAATGTTTTATAATAAATGTATTTTTTTTTTTTTCATAACACCATTGAACTCTCAAAGCTGATTGGTCAGAAAGTGTTGAGTAATAAAAAAAAATACAGAATAATTACAAAAAAGATGGAACCCATCCCAGCCGAATCCAGATGAGCTCAGAGTAAGTACACTCTGGCCAGCTTGCCAGGCCATCGCAGGGAAAACACGCTGACGGCTTTGCAGCTCCTCTTGTCAAAAGTCAGCAATGGTTCTTTTACATGAACCTCACACCATAGACAGTGGGAGACATGGCCAGCCTTTGATAACCCAGTTAGCTGCACTGGGGAGACCATGACAACTCATGGAGAGTGGGACTTGAACCCCCAACCTTGGGCTCTTGGGACCATTACCACCAGGTCACCACTGTCCCCTTCTCTATTGATTATAATTCATCTATTTCATGAAGTATAACTATCAAAAGACAAAAGAGTCATATATTGATAAGAAATGGCTTCAAAAGCAAGTTTTAAAACTCTATATGACACAATCTCTTTAATGAAAATTTCATAGACAATTTTTCATAGACAAATTTCATTTGTTCCCTGAGATGCCCTGACAAGCGATTCCACAGTGTACTGTGTTCTTGCCCAGAATCCGCTGGAATGGTGTCAGTCTCCAAAGAAAGCCTAATTGGGGAAAGCCATAGCATGCTTTTTAGAGAAGCAACTTTGGGACTAGAGGTTGCTGGTTTGATTCCCAAATCCATCAGGAAAAATGTCTGACACTGGACATGTGAGCTGCAACTTCCCTTCCCTGAAGTGCCCTTGAGCAAGGCACCTATATTAATCAAGTTTTCTCCAGGTTCCCCAATGCGTGACAGCCGTCTCTTCCAAGAGAAAGTGTGTGTGTGTGTGTGTGTGTGTGTGTGTGTGTGTGCTCACTTTGAATGGATTGAATGCAGAGACAATATTTTTTCTTGTGGAATTAATACAGTATAGCAAAAGTTTAAAAAGACTGTTGCGCATTAAACAGTTGAGAAAATAAATAAAGTTCTCTAACTTAGCTGGAGATACATTGGACCTGGGTGCTGGTTCTGGGTACATATCATCTGCAAATTTACATACATAACCTCTTTATAATCGTATGTTTCTCAAAATATCTGTCATGACTTCGAACAACACTTCTGTCACCGATTCTGTTCATAATTTTTATGGACAGAATTTCTAGGCGCAGTCGAGGCGATGAGGGGTTCTGGTTCGGTGGCCATCGGATATCGTCTCTGCTTTTTGCGGATGATGTTGTCCTTTTGGCTTCATCAAGTCGGGCCCTCCAGCTCTCATTGGAGCGATTCGCAGCTGAGTGCGAAGCAGCCGGGATGAAGATCAGTACCTCCAAGTCCGAGGCCATGGTTCTCAGTCGGACAATGGTGGAATGCACCCTCTGGGTCGGGGATGAGGTCCTGCCCCAAGTGGAGGAGTTTAAGTATCTTGGGGTCTTGTTTACGAGTGAGGGAAGGATGGAGCGAGAGATCGACAGACGGATCGCTGCAGCCTCTGCTGTTAAGCGGTGCCTGTACCGGTCCGTCGTGGTGGTGAAAAAGGAGCTGAGCCGCAAGGCGAAGCTCTCAATTTACCAGTCGATCTACGTTCCAACCCTCACCTATGGTCACGAGCTTTGGGTAATGACCGAAAGAACAAGATCACGGATACAAGCGGCTGAAATGAGCTTTCTTCGCCGGGTGGCGGGGTTCTCCCTTAGAGATAGGGTGAGAAGCTCCGCCATCCGGGGAGAGCTCGGAGTAGATCCGCTGCTCCTCCGCATTGAGAGGGGCCAGTTGAGGTGGCTCGGGCATCTGGTTAGAATGCCCCCCGGACGCCTCCCTGGTGTGGTGTTTCGGGCATGTCCAACCGGGAAGAGACCCCGGGGTCGACCTAGAACACGGTGGAGGGACTATGTTTCTCGGCTTGTCTGGGACCGCCTCGGTGTCCCCCCGGGAGAGTTGGAGGAAGTGGCTCGGGAGAGGGATGTCTGGACCTCTTTGCTAAGGTTGCTGCCCCCGCGACCCGACCCCGGACTAAGCGGAAGAAGATGAGATGAGATGAGATGAGACTTCGAACAAATCTTGTAAAGTGCACTTTGTTTGCTTTTTAAAAAATCTATATTACAGAGCAAAACATTACTGACATTCAGTCCATGTAGTTTTATTGTTATACAGTACAGTATGTCTCTTTTTGGTCACACTTCTTTGGAAGGATGAGATTTACTATGTGTCTACGGTGAAATATAACAATCTGGCAACCACATGACCGCTTCCTGGAATGTCCTGGGTTGTGACGTCAGACTGCGAATCCAGACACGCTTATCAGGTGAGATTTAGGGCGCGGCTCACTATGAGAGAGAAAGAGAGAGAGTTTACTTTTCAAGGAAATTCTTCAACAGGGGGTTATTTTGTGCGTGTTTTAATTGCAAAGAATAAACAATCTAATTTTAATTTTAAATATTTAAAATAAAATATTACAGGCTAGATAAATCTATTTGTAACAGAATATAGACATTTTCAAAAATATTAAAAAAAGCGAACCTCAGTGCAGCTAACTGGGTTATCAAAGGCCTGCTATGTCTCTCGCTGTCTATGATGTAATGCTGTAAAAGAACCATTGCTGACATTCATCTAGAGTAGCTGCATCGCAATCAGTGTGTTTCTGCCGTGCGATGGCCCGGCGAGCTGTCCAGGGTGGACTCTGCCCTCGCACAGTGTCGGCTGAGATGGGCGCCAGCCTCCCCATGACCCTAATTAGGATTAAGAGGTTCAGAAAATGATTGAATGAATAATAAATTAGGAAACTCACTCAAAGTGGGCGTGGCCTAATTCAAAAAGGTGTTTTCTTTCTTTTCTTCTTTATTTTCATTTATACCCTTGGATGAGAAACTAATTAATTTTAAAGTTAATTTTCACGAAACTCATTGAGTCTCACAGATCAAGGGAAATGGATTGGGCTGTATTTTTCTAGGAAATCCCTAAAATCCCAAAAAAGATCATTTTTATAAGCCAATTTTTGAGAAATACAGACAGAATTCAAACCCCTGTACTGTGGGGCTGTGGTTAAGGGGTGTGGTTCAGGGGCATGGTTAAGACCCCTGGACAAGGTCTTTACCACAAGGGTGTCTCTATCCATCCAGCAGTATAAATGAGTACCAGTAATAATACTGGGCTGGTAACCTGCAAAGGACCGTCCAGGGGGACTTGAACTCCTAAGTCGCCTCCTGCTACAGTAATTAGGACAAGCTCCGACCCTGTAGTGTGTGCCAATAGGCTCGGGCGGAAAAGCCCAACAACTTTTTCCTTTTTTGGTATTGTTGAACCTCTTCAAATTGGTTGCTTTTTTGTCACACATGGCACCCAAACTTTAAACCCTGCGCTGTTAACCCCTTGTGTCCCGGGTTACAGTGAACCCTTGTTTGTCTTCTTTTCAAAAGAGCAAGTTCCTACCTCTCAAACTTTTTTTATTCAAATACTTTCAACATCAATCTTGATATTATTATACAGGGTATGGTTCTTGTTCCTATTCGTCCCAGACCTCGACCCGGATCAGACGTAGAGGATGAGACACATTCAGTTATTCCTGTTGAAGATTAAAAAACAGTTTACTGGGTTGGATTTGTTATTATAAAACTTTAAAATGATGGTAAGGAAACCGTCCAGAATCAGAACACCATCATGTAAAGAGCGTGATCCAATTTTTGAGGCTGGGCTTTGGAACTTTGTAGGGCCACTGCCCAGTTGAGTGCAAAACTAAGGGTGGGGGTTGGGATTGCTAGTAGCCTATTGCCTTTTACAGGTTTTGTTTTCATAACTCAGGACAATGGAGGAAAGACTATGAAAGACAAAGGGACAGGAAAAGCGAGGTGAGAACTCAGCAGGTGGACATTGGACACTGATTCAGATACCAACACGAGCTTCTCTACAGGTTTCTGGCAAGTGAAAGAAATGCTCAGGGGGGTGTGGGGGTGTATAAATCTTGAGGGATCAGACAATATATTGAGGTTTTGCAGTCAAGTGACCCCAATACCTTCCTGCGCCATCTTGGACGCGAAGTGTGATCCAGAACACACAGACGATTCACTCAGCATGGCTTCAACAACAACCGATAATGACAGCGAAAGCAAAATATGCGAGAGTGTCGAAGGCGAAAGCAATGACACTATAATATTGTCAGACGTTGTCAATCATCTGACAGGTGAGCAGAGGGCGGGGTATCTGAGTAAAATAAAGCAGCTGGGGATCGCCGATCCATATCTAATGCCACAGTCGATGTTTAGGAATGTGTTAGAATGCGACCTTTCTTCCCGTCCTGCTTTTGCCTACTTGGCTCTTTGTACATATTTTGGGGTGCATGGAGTGTTGAAGCGCAACTTTCGGATTTATCCGCTAGACTTAGAAGGCAGTCATATTGTAAGCCCTGCTAAATCTAAACGCCGATCACACTCAATGCTTTTGTAATTTTTAAAGGGTTTAGGGGGTAGTATTGGGAGCTTTGGAACGTATCACACGTTCTACATGTAAAGTGCGGTTCGGTTCAACTTACGAAAAATGCAGGTTAAGAAAAAAGCTCTGGAACTGATTAATTTCGTAAGGTGAGGTACCACTGTATGTCTATAAACTTTTGTGACCTTGTTCTGACCTTGACCTTTGACCCTGGCATTCCAAGATCAAATCATCTTTGACACTCAGGTGGGGTTATGTCCCCACCAAGACTGGCAAAATTCCATACATAAGAATTATTCTTATTTTTTTAAATTTGGATTCTTCCTCCATTTCCTTTCTAATTTCCCACCCTTCAGGTATTGACCACCATCAATCACGGAGAACTGAAAGCATGCACACACACACACCCCCTCCATGACATGCACTTTCCCTGCCTCTTTTCCAACTGTGGCGCCATACATATTTGGGGGTGGTCTAACACGCTCAGAGGGAAAGTGCTATCCACCCCCACCCCCTCACCCCGTACGGATGAGCTCGCAGTTGCCCATGATTGGCTTCTAAGTGACATGGAAGGAAGCATATGCTGTGTCCCTCCCTCTCGTGAAAGCTCAGCCAATTAGCTCCCATAGACTCCCGGCTACGGACGGCGTTCTGTGGCATTAACCTGGATTTGGACTTGTGATCACCTAATAGTCACGCACCATTCCGATGCAACACTCGGGAGCCGTGAGAATTTTTTTTTTCTGCGAATGCTGAAATTCATGTCGATTTTTAGCGACTCCACGTACAAGCAAATATTTTGCGGCTTAAATACATATATCCCGCAAAAGTCATGAGAAAGTCATACAACAATTTGCGTCTCAGGCGCAATTAATTGGCGATCAGTTAGCAGATGTTTGCTGAAAAATGCGAATCTGTCGGAAATGGTCTTTTTTGATTTTTATTCGTGCGCCATTAGCATGAACAAAATGAAACTAAAATATAAATGATGACAAAATATACAGACTATGGCAGATGCCTGTGAATATCAAACTTTTCACGTGGGAGTCTCCAACTTATCGCTTTTCCTTGCCAATGAAAAAAATGTGCGAGAGAAGCAACAACTTTGCGTCCCTACCACGGGACTCCTTGAGAAGAGATTGAGACATCAGAGCCTCGTCTCGTGATGTTCTCCAAGATTTCAAAAACATTTCTATTTTTTTGTGGTGAGTTCACGAACCATTCATTCATTTTCTGTAACTGCTTACTCCTAATTAGGGTCGTGGGGAGGCTGGTGCCTATCCCAGCCGACTCCAGGCAGGGGCAGAGTACACCCTGGACAGCTCTGCCAGGCCATTGCAGGGCAGAAACACACAGACGGCTAAGCAGCTCCTCTTGATGAAAGTCAGCAATGGTTCTTTTACATGAACCTCCCACCATAGACAGTGAGAGACATGGCCGGACTTTGATAACCAAGTTAGCTACACTGGGTGGGACAGTGACAACCTGTTGAGAGGGGGGCTTGAACCCGCAACCATAGGTTCAGTGATCCAGCATCTTTACCACCAGGCCACCACTGCTCAGTTCACAAACCAGGCGACCAAAATGTGATGCCACGAATGTTATGTGCCAAATATGACAATGATAAGTGACAACTGTGCATTGCCATTCGTGCTAGTTGCTTTTTATCGCACCTTTAGTGTGATCACCTCCTCAGGTATCACAATAGCATACAGGTGCCACGCATAAGATGTCTATCTGGTTGCGGGTGTTACGATGACACAGTTGTTAGCATGTCCGCCTAACAGCGGATCAAGGCCTGGGCTCGATTGCCACGTCACAAGTCTCTACGTAAAGTTTGCGTGTTCTCCCCGTTCTTGAGCAGGTTTCCTCCCACAGTCAAACACACGCAGTAGGCTAACTGGCTGTTCCAAATTGCCCTTAAGTGTGAGCGTGAATGGTTGTACCATATTTTCTGTACTATAAATCACACTTTTTTTTCATTCTATGGCTGAAGGTGTGACTAATACTCCATGGTGACTTGTATATGAAATTATTACATATAATTCTGTTCGTCATAATAACAAACATAATTTCATGTGTGTTATTTTTACACTCACAACCTCAAGAGGACACCCTAGGCTTGAGTACCAGTACCTGCTTATCCACCACTCAAGAAATGTCCCCAAAAAGAAAATCCTATTCTGCGGATTACAAGCTGCAAGTAGTGCAATATGCATCAAAAAATGCTAATGGAGCAGCAGAAAGAAAGTTTGGAGTGAACGAGAAATTTGTGAGGGACTGGAGAAAAGTGGAGATTATTATTACCGCAGTGAAGAAAACACTAAAAGCTAACTGGGGGCTAAAAGCTAGATGGCCACTGCTGGAGGAACGAGTTTGCACATTGGGGTTTGAGCAACTAGTCTCAGGGAGGGGTTTGTCAACAGTGCAGTTGCGTCTTCACGTCCAGGTAGTTGTCAAGGAGACGAATATAAATGACTTTTTGCGTGAGGACCTTCTTGAATTTTACCACTTCATGCAATGCAACCGCCTCTCAAAATCAGAGTGAGGACCACAACATCACAAAAACTGCCAGCAGATTTCCAAGCCAAGGTAGACAGTTTCCGTGAGTTTGCGACTTATAGTCCAGTGCGAATTATATATATATTTTTAATTCTTTATTATGCATTTTATAACGTATAGTCCGGAAAATACGGTATATGTGTTGCAATGGTCTGATGTACCCCGCCTTCCCCCAGAGTCGACTGAGATGGGCGCCACCCTCCCTGAAACCCTATTTAGGATTAAGAGGCTTAGAAAATGAATGAATGTATCTTGAAACCAACTGAAATTTCATTCCTGTAAAACCCGTATGGCAGGATGGTGGTCACTATGAAAGGGGACCCGCTTTGCATCTACATACAAATGGCTTGTTCTTAGGTTCAGAAGTCACTTACCCTTTTTAATGATTATAGATTAATGATAAAATGCATTTATGGACGATATAAGTACTTACGCATTTGCCTTTCAAATAATAAATGGGAACGAACTAGAGGTCGTAGGGAGGAAACTGAAGAAACGTTGGTCCAGAGGGGCCATAGGAAGATTACTTTTCCAGGACCATGCCATATTTGGGTGGAATTATGGGAAATTGCTTGTTGAACTGTCAGATCGTTGCTTGTGGCTGTTGCTAAAATTGCATGTCCATGTCATGTACCCACAAAGCAAATAAAAGGTCATCTGTCACTTTGTCGCTTGCTAGTGTGAACGTTAGGAGGGTCGAGTAAGGAGGTTCAGCTGTTAAACTGGAACAACATTGTCTGAAGAAGAAGGACGTGACAAATTGTCATCCTTTGAGGCTATTTACTAATTCATGTTTCTGCTGCTGACTTCCAAAACAAATGTCACGATGTCACAGGTTGTAAATCACACACGCACTCATCCACCCCTCACTTATTTGATAATCCACTTGATCTATTTCGAGTCGTGTGGAGGCCAGAGCCTATCTCAGCTGATACTGGGTGAAGATGAGGTACACAATCAACAGCTTGCCATTCCATCACAGGGAGAACACACACACACACACACACACACACACACACACACACACACACACACACACACACACTCACACACAGCTATTCAGACTGACACCCAGGACCAATAAGCCTAAAGTGAATGTCTTTGGATTGTGGGAGGAAACCCATAGAAGCAAAAGGAGAACATATAACGTCCACATAGAAAGCCCCCTCACCAAGCCTAGGACTCAAACCCAGGACCTTCTTGCCACGGGCTGACCGTCTAACCACTACACCACCATGTAGTCGGGTTCACATCATTTTCTAACAATTACGTAAAACTGACGAAGGCCCAGAGAGACAAATTACGAATGTATTCTTTAGTGAAAAATAATATTTCCTATGAGACATTATTTATTTTGATCTACAACTCCACTGCCCCCCGGTGCACCAGCCAGGTTATCAAAGGCCGGCCATGACTCTTACTGTCTATGGTGGGAGGTTCATGTAAAAGAACCATTGCTGACTTTCATCAAGAGAAGTCGCATAGCCATCAGTGTGTTTTTGCCCTGTGATGGCCTGGCGAGCTGTCCGGGGTGTACTCTACCCTCGCCCAGAGTCAGCCGAGATGGACGCCAGCCTCCTCGCGACCCTAATTAGGATTAAGCAGTTCAGGAAATGAGTGAATGAATGAATGAATGAATGAACTCCACTGTCAGGCAGACTCCATGCCCGTCTCTCTTTTTGTTACGATGACCCATCAGTGTTGGCGACACACTGTGACATCCGCTCGGGGTGGCAAGTGAAAGTGTGGCATGGCTTGCTTCTGTGCTTCTTGCTTAAAACAAGAAGGCCTTGGGTTCAAGTCCCTGTTCTTGTGTTTCTGTGTGGAGTTTGTGTGTTCTCTCCGTGCTTGTGTGGGTTTCCTCCGGGTTCTCCGGTTTCCTCCCACACTCCCAAGACATACACAGCGGATTAATTGGCTGTTCCAAATCACCTGTAGGTGTGAGAGTGAGTATGAATGGTTGTGTGAGTGTTGGCCCTGCGATGGCCTGGCGAGCTGTCCAGGGTGTACCCCGCCCTCGCCCAGGGTCGGCTAAGGTTGGCACCGGCCTCCCTAAGACCTTAATTACGATTAAGTGGTTCACAAAATGAATGAATAAAACATAAATAAACATATTGTTCCATTAAACATCAATTTATCAATGTCCTGTGAAAAACAGGTATCCATTGATCAGCTCTTCCATCAAGCGCTTTATTGAAAGGACTTATATGCATATTTTAATTTTCAAGAAATTATTCACAACAACAACAACAACAACAAATGTTGTGAGCACAGATAGAATAAAAACTCGCCCCCTAAATTAATTGCATAGAATATATAGATCCATCAGCTATTCATATCTTGCTTAGTTGTCCCTGGTGGGGCAGTCGTTCGTATATCTGCCCCGAAGCAAGGAGGTCCTGGGTTCAAGGCTTGGTGAGGGCATTGTTGTGTGGAGTTGTCATGTTTTCCAGGTGCTACTGTGGTAGGCTGTTCCGAATTGCCCCTAGGTGAATACGTGAGTGCAACTGGTTGTATGCGTGTTGTCGTGCAATAGTCCGGCAAGCTGTTCAGTGTGTTCCGTGCCTTTGCCCAGAGTCAGCTGAGATAGGTGCCAGTGTCCATGAGACTCTAGTAGGAGCAAGCAGTGTGACAAATAAGTGAATGAATGAATTATTTGTACTTATTACTGGGTTATCAAAGGCGGGCCATGTCTCTCATTGTCTATGGTGAGAGGTTCATGTAAAAGAACCATTGCTGACTTTTGTAAAGAGGAGCTGCAAAGCCGTCAGCGTATTTCTGTCCCCTGCTAAAGGGTTGTGTCAGGAACGGCATCCGACGTAAAAACCTATGCCAAATCAAACGTGCGAAACATTCGCAATGGCAACCCCTGAAAAAGGGAAAAAGCCGAAAGGAAATCTCTCATTTTAGAAGGCTTGATGAAACACTGTATACTATACACACACTGTGGCAAAGAGGTAGCGAACAAGGCTCACAGGTGATGCCATGATAAGCCAATAGGACGCAAATGGGCACGGTGTGCACTGGTGGGACTGGACAAAATGACCCAGCGGACAGACGCCACAGTGGTTATGATTTGGGTCACCGTGACACGCCCGCTGGCTGTGATGAACACGCTGTGGTTCGATGGGGTCTGTCGCAACAGAGTGTATATAAGAGAGAAGGGCTCTGCGCTGCCTCAGCTCTTGTGCGACAGACCCCATCGAACCCTAGACAACCGAGACGTTACGAGTAATTGCTAACCTCTGTGTGTCTATCTGAATAAATTGCTACGTCGTTAGAGTTTGCCTCATTTCCATTACTCTCCACCCGCCGGTCCGTCACAACACCAACTTAGATTAATTTACTTCAGTTACCTCAACATATGCCCCAACGGTCTTTCACCGCTGTGCTTATGCTAATTCCACCGTGAGCTCTTCAAAGCTGCCCGCCTTCACATATCTTTCCACAGTCAATTCCATACCACCCTCTGTCATCCCCCATTCAGACGTAGGGCTGATAAACAACTCCCCAGACAAGTGCTAATTAATTTAGCTAAAATATTCCCTTAATTTAAAACACCTATAGGGCTGCATTCTGAAAAGAGAAAGATTAATACAACCAATATTTTATTATTAACTGAGAAAGCATGAGCTGCAGCCATATGGAAACATGGCAGTGAGGACAGCACATCAGAAGAATGCTTGCAGTTCCTCTTGCAGTTGATGTTTGACCTTGTAGCAGATGGTACAGTGAAGTGCACGAGTGCCTCCTCAGCACCCTCAGCATTTGTCAGAGACAAAGAATTACAGCTGGGGGTGGGGGGAGGAGGCAAATTGTATAAAAGTGCTTTTTCAACAGTGACGGATCATCGGAGTCAGCAGAGGAGCTTCTCTATTGTCTTCATTTCATAGCAAGTCTCTTGTCTGCACTGCTTCCAGTGCGTGTATGTTACATTTTATTTGGCCCAATCAGATTTTAGCTTCTATGTGCTGCCATGGAGGGCAGTGGTGGCCTGGTGGTAAGGTGTTGGATCACTGGTCCGAAGGTTAGGCGATCAAGCCCCACCCTCAACGGGTTGTCACTGTCCCCCCAGTGCACTAACTGGGTTATCAAAGGCCGGCCGTGTCTCGCACTGTCTATGGTGGAAGGTTCATGTAAAAGAACCATTGTTGACTTTCAACAAGAGGAGCTGCATAGTCATCAGCATATCTCCACCCTGTGATGGCCTGGTGAGCTGTCCAGGGTGTACTCTGCCCTCGCATAGAGTCAGCTGAGATGAGTGCTAGCCTCCCCGTGACCCTAATTAGGATTAAGCAGTTCAGAAAATGAATGGATGAATGAATGTCAATCTAATCTGCCCAAGGACCTTCAGAATCAGCAGTGCTGGCTGACTTCACTTAAACTATATTAGCAATGGGGCTGTTACTTTAACCAATCAGATTTCAGATTCGCCTCACAGGGCCAGATAGCTGTCCTGCAATAACATCAGCATTTTTCTGTCCTCTGATTGGTCGGTCAGAGCAAAACATAACTGAATAATCTGTAGTGATCTCTGCATGATACCTTTAAGTTCTAATAGTTTACGCATCCAATGGCTGACGGAGGAGAAGAAATTGACTAGCTCTTCGACTTAATTCTTAAAAATAATTTTTAAGGCAGATTTTTCCAGAAAAGTGCCATTGCTGACTTCCATCAACAAGAGCTGCTATGCAGGGTCCAGGGTGTACTCTGCTCTTGCTCTGAGATGGGCGCCAGCATACCTGCATCCCTAATTAGGATTAAGCAGTTCAGAAAAGGAATGAATGAATGGAACCTGCCAGAAAACCCAGACATCATAAAGAGAAATCGAGGAGGTAAGGTTTACCCTTTATAACTTTTGGCTGAATACCAATTTTCCCGAAAACTTCCACCAGTAAGAAACAACAAACAAACAAACAACTCTTTATTGTCAAAGTACATTACATACATTGAAATTTGCTTTGTGCTCTGGGCACCCATTGCTGTCGTGCAGCACCAGTTATTGCATTGTTCTATCCTTTGATGCTGAGCGGCAAGCAGGAAACAACAACTGCCAAATTTTAACGTCTTATGGTATGAGGTGGCCGAATTCGAACTCGACCTTCCGGAGGATAAAGCGGATGCTCTACCAACTGAGCTAAACCCCCGGTGACGCAAGTGCAAAGTGATGTAACATTCAGAGTTGTGACTAAAAATGTGTGAAACCTCTCTCTCTCTCTGCAATTTCACGCCCTGTTATTTTGTGTCGTTGCATATTATTGATGGTTTTTATTATTTCGACGTGATAGTGGTCGTATTAAGAGGTGGATTGAGTCCGTTACGTCCCACTGAAGGCCCAGGTACCGTTTTTCTGTAACTGCTAGTCAGAGATATCAGCACACACATCCCGCTATAGTCAGCACAACATGCACAAACTACATCGCAATGATATTGCGCGCGGCTCATTTGCTAATTGATGTCAGAGTAATAAAAGCGCCAGAGTAATATCACTTTGTTCTTAATATTCTCTGTTTTATGGCTCGAGATAACTTGGAATATTTGCTGACGGTCGTCAGTCATACCACTTTTTATGTACTTAGAAGTTAGAGGCGTTTCTGTCCTAAAAAACTCCCTCCTGGGTATAAATCATACACAGAGATGACTGAAGGAAGGGGCTGATGAAAAAGGAAACAATACTGTACAGCTGTGTGGGTGTTTCCTGTTCGTAAACAAGGCTGTCGAGGTGATTTCATGAATATCTCATACACACTCACTTGCCAACCTGCTTATTCCTACTATGAGGGTCACGAGGAGGCTGGAGCCTATCTCAGCCATCTAAGCTCACTCACTTTGAGCTGCATAGACAGCTGCTAAGTCTAATGTGCATGTCTCTGGACTGTGGGAGGAGACTAGGGTATCCAGAGGAAACCCACGCAAGCACGGGAAGAACATGCAAATTTCATACAGAAACGCCCGAACTTGAACCTAGGACCTTGCGGACGTGCTGACCAGTTTTCATGTTCTTCATATGCTTGTGTGTGTGTTTCCTCAGGGTACCCCAGTCTCCTCCCACAGTCCAGAGACATGCACGTTAGACTTAGCAGCTGTTCCATATTGTCCATAGATGTGAGTGTGAATAGTTGGGTGTATGTTGCCCTGGTGAGTTGTTCAGGGTGTACCCCTCCATCGTCCAGTGATGGCTGAGATAGTCTCCAGCCTCCAGGTTAAGAGGTGTGTGTGTGTGTGTGTGTGTGTGTGTGTATGAGAGAGAGAGAGAGAGAGAGAGAGAGAGAGAGAGCGTGAGAGTTAGCCCAGTGATGGTCTGGAAAATTATTCAGAGTGCATCTTGCGATCAACCATAGGTGGCTGAGATAGGCTACAGCTTCCCCACAACCTAAAGTGTTTCAGGAAATGAATGAATGAATGAAATGGCAGTGGATGAGGCAGCGCAGTGGCGGAGCAGTTAACATGGCCTCCTCATGGCCGCAGTGGCGGAGCGGTTAACACGGCCTCCTCACTGCAGGAAGGCCCGGGTTCGAGTCCTAGCTTGGGCGTTTCTGTGTGGAGTTTGCGTGTTCTCCCGGTGCTTGCTTGGGTTTCCTCCGGGTACTCCAGTTTCCTCCCACAGTTCAAAAACGTGCAGTAACCGAATTGGCTCTTCCAAATCGCAGCCAAGTGTGTGAATGGTTGTGAGAGTGCTGTTCTGGCCTGGCGAGCTGTCCAGGGTGTACTTCGCCTTCGCCCGGAGTCAACCGAGATGGGCACCACCCTCCCTGTGACCCTAATTAGGCTTAATCGGCTTAGAAAATGAATGAATGAATGAAAGGTTTGGGTGAAAAAAGGACTCGTAGCAAAATAAATGGATCGAACATGTTGAGGTCAGTAGAAAGGCCTCACAGTGACCCGCTGTTTATTGAGCTGTGAGAACGGGTACAAGCCCCTTCTAAACAGCTGTGGATGATGTTTTTGAGATAGGAATTAGATATATGCCAGGCATGATGTGACGCACACATGACGCCACAGAGAAAAATAAACATGACGTATGAGGTCAATCCGTTTTATTTATCCATCCAGCCATGCGTTAGTTGGACCGCTTATCCATCAGGGTTGCAGGGACGCTGGAACCCACCCCGGGTGGCATCAGTGAGTGACAAGCATTCACACCCAATGTAGTCAGTTGTCCTAACATGCATGTCTTTGGACTGTAGGAGGAAACCAGTGTACCCAGATGAAACCCACAAAAGTATAAGAACAGAAAGTGAAGTCCACACAGAAACAGCCTGGATCCCTTCACCCCTCGGTTCAGTGAGCCAGCCTCCTACCACCAAGCCACCACTGCACAACTGTCTCTATTTGGAACACCAACAAAATGCGGGGCAATCATTATCACATTATCATCGAGACACAGAGGCAAACCATTGTGGTGGGTTTTTGAGGCGGCTGTATGGTACTGTATGGACAGATCAATCATTCTCGAATGCCTCAGCACGAGTCGCCATCACTTTGCTTTCCATTTTATGGCCCATCCCTCCAAAAGGAAGACTTTTTCACTTTAGAGACGATCCGAATCAAATTAAGTATCCAAGAACTTTTTAAAGGATTCTTTAATAATTATATTTACAGCATTTCATAGACTTCTTTCTTTTTTACACAACTGAGAAATAAAGAAATACGAGCCTCACTAATAGACAGAGTGTGGGACTGAAAGGTCGCTGGTTTGATTCCTGAACTGGCGGGAGAAGATGGGTGGCGGCAGGGGGTGTGAACTGCACTTTTCCTTCCTCTACATCTATCACCGAAGTGCCCTTAAGCAAAGCGGTAAACACACAACTGCTCTCTGGGTGCCACCATTGTGTGCGGCAGCCCAATGCTCCGAGTGTGTTGATGTTCACTGTTTGTGTGTGTGCTCACTTTGGGTGGGTTAAATGCACAGGCAATAATTTTCCTTGCAGGGGACACACCCCCCTGTACAAGCTGGAAAGAACATGCAATCTGCACACAGATACTGCTGAGCACAGGACTTGAACCCAGGACCTTTTTCTTGCTGTGAGGTGAACATGCTAACTGCTACGCCACTGGGCTGCCGCTGTGTATGCTCTGACTTTTCTTATAATTTGGTGAAATTTAAGTTCTTGTGTTTAATTCTAGTTCAGTGCTTCTCAAATAGTGGGGCACGACCCCCAAGGGGGGTGTGATGTGATGCCGGGGATGGGGGAGGGGGGTGCGTATGACCCTGGGGAACATGCTTTTTTGCCAAACTGTACTAGAATTAAGTGTAATTGCGCATCCACTGCAGTAGTTGGCAGTGGCGTTCTCATTGTAGTGCTATGGTGTAGGGAAAAAGCACCAAGTAAATGATATGAACACTATTTGTAGTCGTGTGCTGAGGGGACGTGAAATGTTTTTTTTTCTTCCTAGAGGGGGCGTCGTAGAAAATAATTGAGAAGCACTGTTCTAGTTACAGAGACTGGAGTTGTAAATAAGGATTTATTGGTTACAGATCAAGACTCATACACCAATAATTTCAAATAATAATATATTTGTTTGACTCTGTGAGGGGTGTCACCTCTATGAGCTGAAAACTGACCAACAGATACAATCTGTGAGAAGGTTCCACTGTATAATATTTAATGTATCACCAATCTTAGTCTTTAATCTGGTTTTAAACCAGAATGAGAGAAAAGGATTGATATTAAACAATAAACATGGCATGACATCAGTGACTGGCGCTGTAATGCATGTTCAGTGTGAGTAATTAACGTGTCGTCTTATGCAAATGTGTTATGATCAGAACTTGAGGCAATCAATGCTGTTGTGGATTTCTCAGAACCCGTTATTTCTTGCCCGGTCCAAAAGGGTCATGGACTTTGTTACCAGCTTTTTCATCTCCTTTCTGCAGAACACGATCCAACTCGTGTATAGAGCATATGGAAATTGGACAGGGCTGGAAAGGTGCCCTGAAACATACAAAACACACATTACATCTGCAACACAAAGCAAAGAACCGGACAGTCTTTCACTCATCTTCAGTACGTAGAGTTTATCCTCCGTATCTACTCGATTATACGTCATAAAAATATACACCATCAGAAATTTCACTTTTATTACTCATACATCGATAACTACAGTCGACAGACAGTCCTACAGAATTTATTTCAAACAATTTTCCGTGGAAGAAAACCAGAGACTCACATGGCCATGCTCAAGCGGCCACGCCTGGAAACGCTGGATCTATTAGAGCTGAACTCATCAGGCCTGGGGGGGAAAAAAACCCAAACAGGTTACAACTTTTTGTTTTTAATTTGTTGTGACAGAGAGAGAGAGAGAGAGAGAGAGAGAGAGAGAGAGATACTGTGGCGAAATGGACAGATAGACAGCTAGACAGACAGACAGATACTGTGGGTACATAGATAGATAGATAGATAGATAGATAGATAGATAGATAGATAGATAGATACTGTGAGTAGACAGACAGACAGACAGTCCTACAGTCTTTATTTGAAACACTTTTCCTTGGAAGAAAACCAGAGACTCACATGTCCATGTCAAGCCTGGGAAAGCTGGATCTGTTAGAGCTGAAATCATCAGAACTGGAAAAAAAAAAACCCAGTTACAACTGTTTTTTTATTTGTTTAGAGAGAGAGAGAGATAGAGATAGACAGACAGAGAGAGAAAGAGAGAGACAGACAAAGAGACAGAGATAGATATATAGATAAATAGATAGATAGATATAGACAAAGAGAGAGAAATAGACAGACAGATAAAGATAGAGAAATAGAGATAGACAAAGAGAGAGAGAGATAGACAGAGGGAGACAGAGAGAGAGAGACAGACAGACAGATAGATAAATAGATAGATAGATAGAGAGATAGACAGAGGGAGACAGAGAGCGAGAGAGAGAGAGAGAGACAGACAAATAGATAGATAGATAGATAGATAGATAGATAGATAGATAGATAGAGAGAGAGAGAGAGGTGTATGTTAGATTGTTGGTTTTTATGGTGGGAATAATGATTTTTTTTCCTGATCCAGCAGAACTTTGTAAGTCTGAATGAAGTCTGAATGATATATCGACTCCTACAGTATTTATTCTTTGAGTTTTTCTATTTCATTCCACCAAAATAAACCCACTCCATCAAAGATAGACGCAAAACAGCTGGAATGATTGAAACATAAGCCCACCTTTCCCTGGAAGAAAGTCAAAACTCATACGTACATGCCAGGATCGGGAAGGCTGGACGTATTTGAGCTTAAATCATCAACACTGGAAAAACAAACAAACAAACAAACAAACAAACAAACAAAATATAGAGTGCAAAGTTTTAGTCATTTTCCCTGAAAAAGAAATGTTTAATCAGGACTTCTATCTTTCAACACATGTTTGCATGCTGTGCGTGTGTTTGTCTGGGTTTCCTCTGGTACTCCAGTTTCCTTTCACAGTCCAAAAACATCCATTGTGAGTGTGAATGGTTGTGCGAGTGTTGGCCCTCGCCCAGAGTTGGCTGAGATGGGCGTTAGCCTCCCTACGACCCCAATCAGAATTAATTAATTCAGAAAATGAATGAATTTTGACATTAGATGTTAACCGTTTGTCCAGTGGCGTCTTTCAAATCCAAATTTATCCAGCTGAGTTTCTTACCTTTTTTCATTTCCTTTGTCATTTGGAAAAACAGGAATTCCAAGAGCAGAGCTCAGGAGAACAGCACTGAAGAACCAGAGAGGAACCATGTTGACTCGCCTCACCGCTCATCAACTGGATGCTTAGTGATCCAAATGTATCAAGTACATTGTATTTATACGCCAAATCAGTCCCATAGCGTTTGTAAACACCATGTTATCTCTCACGTTCTTGTCGTTCAAGGATTTCTGTGGTGAAGGTTCAAAGAGAGGAGCAGATAACCGATTGATCTGGTGAAGAGATTGGTTGGTAGATTAATCAACCTCACAGTGACTCAGTGTTCAGACAGTCGTGAGAACAGGGTGAAGCTCGGGATACTGTGTGAACGGCCTTGCTTGTTTTAGTGGGACCATTATCCTAAATGATCGGTGAATTCTAGCCTGCAAGATGTAAAAACAAAGTGAGTACTGTGTGAGGAATAAGTGTCCACGATTCTATGATCATGTAGCTCTGGCAATGATACACAGCAGAACAAAAACATTACAGAGGCCTTCTGTTTAACTCAGATTTGAAATGATTCAAAAAGAGTCGCACTAGAATCTCCTCGTGATTGTGTGGGTTTCTTCCATGTACTCAGGTTTCCTCCCATAGTCGAAAAACATACACAGTGGGTTAATTGACTGTTACAAATTGCCCCAGGTGCCCCAAGTGCCACAGCTTGAGTCATGAAGATAGTTAATACAAACAGCTAAGGTGTTACGACTGCTAGACCATCGGGTCTTCAGCCGGGTCCATCCGTCTACAGATATTTTATTCCTTAACCCAGAATGTCCTCGGGATGGCGGGACAGTAAAAGATGATCAATCCTCTCAATGGTCAGGCTTCCAGCTGCTGTCATTCCTTCGGCGCCAGAGGCAACAGGATGCGCTCTCTCTGCTGCTTGAGCCATGTTGTTTATTGCTCTTTTCCTGTCTCTACCTTTTATTCCTAAGGCTGCCATCAGCTTCCAGCAGGACACTGCTGGGAAACCACGTACTCCTACTTCAACCGGGAAGCTCCATGTTTGCCAGCCTTGGTTTCTTCCAACAGCTCATCATACTTTGCAAGCTTCCTCTCATGTGCTTCTTGACGTCTGGTTTCCCATGGTGGTTTCCTTGTGCTTTCTGAGAATAGCAGAACATCTGGTCGCAGGGTTGTCTCTACTCTTGGTGGAAATACAAGCTTGCTTCCAAGGTCAGCCTTTAGTTGCCAATCCTTGGCCTTGCTCAGGATACCAGCTCTGACCTGGTGCATTGCTGATGCATGATCTCCACTTGCCACAAAGTTGATGAAAGCTGTCTGGTTGTCTTGGTGATCTTTTTACCTTTCAGTCTCTAACGTGTAGGCCAAAGCTCTCAACACCTGGTCATGTCTCCACCTGTATCCTCCCTGGCTAAGTGCAACCTGGCATGAAGACAGAATATGCTCTAGGTTAGCTGACTTTTGGCACAGATGACATGATGGATCTTCTATCATTCCCCACTTGCATAAGTTTGCTGGTGTTGGAAGTACATCATATACAAATCTCAGCAAGAACTCCAGCTGGAAAGATGTGTACTTCCATATTCGGTCCCATGTCAATCATCTCTACTCAGTTTCCCACCTTGTCCATGCTCCTTGACTTCCCATCTGCACTTCTCGTACATATCTGATCTCTTCCTCCTTTTTCCTTCTATATAGTGTCCAAGTTTGGGAGTTATAAGAACAAGAGTTTAAAGAGGTGGAGGTTGTATGTCATAGCTTCTTTCGGAAGATGGTGCCAGGAGGGCACAAATGCAGGCCCCAGGTTGGACAAATATTAAAAAGGATTTAGAATCCAAAACAGTTGCCTGGAGTTTTAAGTTTTTATGTAATAATCAGCTACACAAAATCACTGGGACCTGACTCATTCGATTCCAAAGCTTAATTCTTTTATGTGTAACCCCTGAAATACAGGAAGTCACCAATTTACGGCCTGCGTAACTTAACGACTGTTCGACTTTACGACCATCACCCCTTCAGGATCCTGTCGAGCGTATAGAGTTGATCGAGAGTGCCGCAGCCAGGACAAAAACCATACTGTTCCTCCAGAATCTGAGGTTCAACTATTGGTCGGATCCTCCTCTACATTACCCTGCATAGACTTTCCCGGATAGGCTGAGGAGTATGGTTCCATGACAATTGGAACACGCTCTCTGCTCCTCCGTTTGAAAAAGGGGGACTACCACCCCGTTTTTGCCAATCCAGAGGTACGGCCTCCCATGATCACGCGATGTTGAAGTATTCTTTCCACCTCCTAACGACATTCCCCAGTCGAGGCAAGCAGCGCCTCAATTACACTGTAAACAGTATTTTTTGTGTGGTTGTTTGGCCCCTTTTAGGGCAGATATTCTTTGTAGTTTTGGCTCTGCGTTTCTGATCAGAAGGTCAGGGGTTCAAGCCTCAGTCCCACCAAGTATCCACTGTTGGGTCGTTGAACAAGATCCCTTAACCGTCAAGTTGCTCTGAGTAAGGGCGTCTGCTAAATTGTCATAAATGTAAATATAAGAGGCTGAACTACTGGCGTCATCAGCTGCTGCCCTTGTGATGGATTGAGTCTTCTGGGTTTGGCCAGTCTTATGGTTCTTTCCTGGTTTCTCCTGGGGGAACAATTTCAGAATTTGGTGGAGAAAACACTGTCTGGAGAACGTTTAGACCAGGGTGCTCAATCCTGCTCCTGGAGATCTACCTTCCAGATGACTTTATCTCCAACCCTAATGTGGCCCATGTGACATGTAAGATCCAGTCAGGTCTTAAGACATTTAACAGTCCCTTGATTAGATGATTGGATGGTTAGGTGAGCATGATTAGGGTTGGAGCGAATGCCTTCTGGAAGGTAGATCTCCAGGAGCATGATTGAGCACCCCTGGTTTAGACTATGGAGAAGAAATCACTGGTCCCTGCTGGATATACCCCGAATCTCCAGACACCACGACCCCAAGACATCCAGCTAATTATCATCCCAACACCTCAGTGGCATCACGTAGACATAGACTACCTTCAAGATCTGGGTGTAAAGCATAGCCATCACTTCTTGATTGTATCTACAGCCTTGGCATCCCACTATCTTTTTGAGTGTCTCTGCCTGCAAAGATATACAGTCATCCCTTGAATATCGCGGATAATGTAGACCAGACCTGGCTGCGATATTCGAAAAACCGCGAAGTAGGATCGCCCCCCCATTTCTACCATGTTGTCTCATTTCTATATGTTTTTGAGTCTATACAATATCAAGAAGTGTATATTAAATGTTACACAGTTATATGCATATGTAATACTGTAATGTATTAATATTTAAATAGAATTTATATATAAATACTTTAAGTACTGTACTCACCTCTGACAATACTGTAGCTCTTCTCCGCGGTGCAGGACATTCACAAACACTAAAAAGTAAGATAACAAAATCCCAAAAAATCCCGCGGGAATGTGCAAGGCAACAGCGTCACGCGTCTAAGCCAATCAGCTTGCGAGATTGAGTTGAGTGGGCGGTCCCTGCCTGAACTGGGGAGGAGGGGCACTTCAGTCTGTCGTTTGGAAACAACGGACGCAACCTGCCTTGGGTCCCTGCCTTCCACTTGCTTACATGTGAGTTTCAGCATGAATTTTGAAATTTTTATGAATATTTTTATTTTATTTTATTTTTTATTAAAATACCACGATGTACCAAGACCGCAATGCTCAAATCGTGAAGTGGCAAGGGATGACTGTACACTTCTTTTCCTTTCAGCCCAGGGGTCGCCACAGTGAATCATCTGATTCGCATGTTTGATTTGGCATAAGTTTTTAATGTTGGACACCCTTCCTGACACAACCCTTTAGCAAGGGGCAGAAACACGCTGACGGCAATGTAGCCTACTCTTTACGAAAGTCAGCAATGGTTCTTTTACATAAACCTCTCACCATAGACAGTGAGAGACATGGCCTATCTTTGATAACCCAGTTAGCTGCACAGGAAATTCAGTGACAACCTTGTGGAGAGTGTGACTCGAACCCCCAACCTCAGGATCAGCGATCCAGCACCCTTTACCACCAGGCCACAACTGCCCTCCTGCAAAGCTATACACATTACAACGAATTGCACTTTGCCATATAATCTTGATCTGCTGTATTTTGTGCATGTGCCTCTGATGCCATTTCATCCTTAAAAAATTCAATCAGAACAGTTAAATATAGGAAGAAAAGAACTAGACATCCTGTCTGTGCCGATAATTTAATTTTTCCCAACATAAGGTTAATATTAGCATAGAAATGAATTGGGTTTTATATCAGAAAGAAAGGCTTGTGAGTCCAAGGGCTCGTGTAATAAACTTCAGCTAAGATAATAACATTTTGAAAAAGCCTCTATAATGCCAAAGGGGAAACACTGGCATGAGTAAAGGTTGTGTTACAAACAACTCTGCAACACATTCCTATTATTTCCTAAATGAAGTGAGCTTGGTGATGTCAGAGGATGCACCTGACAGCCTCTTTGCCCCCACAAAGTGAAATACCAAGATCGAGCTTAATGAACAAGTCAGTGGGAGCTCAAAAGCAATAACCAACTTATCGAGTTGCCCAGCTGTGTTAAAAAAGCATAAAGACATTTATAAAGACTGTATAAAATGATGACTCCAGGTGAAAACATTTGCTTCTCATGCCCATTAATATGCTGATTTTATAGCATACTTATCTTTTACTGCGGCACAATCACACCCCAATCCCCAACACATCTGCACATTACATCATGATCTTCCTCTAGTCTTGCCTCAGAATTGTTATACAAGTATCTAGTTCTCTTTCATTCATTTTCTGAACCGCTTAATCTTAATTAGGGTTGCGGGGAGGCTGGCGCCCATCTCAGCCGACTCGGGGCGAGGTTGGGGTACACCCTGGACAGCTGACCGGGCTGAGACTCACACAACCATTCACACTCACACCTAGGGATGATTTGGAACAGCCAAGTAACCTACTGCACACGTTTCTGAAATGAGGGAGGAAACCAGGAGTACCCTGAGGAAACCCACGCAGGAACCGAGAGAACATGCAAACTCCACACAGAAAAGCCCGGAATGGGAATCAAACCCAAGACCTTCTTTCTGTGAAGCGAACATTCTAACCACAATGCAGTACTCTTGAATTGTAAATCCTAATTGGTCATACGGGGTTGATTACTTTTCAATAGCAGCAGTTCTGACAGATGTACAGCTACGTCATAAGTTTATATGAAATGCACTCTGTCTAATAGAGTATTGTTTCTATACTAATACCATACAAGGTTACTGTTTTTAATTAGGGGCTGTGGTGGCCCAGTGGTAGAAGGGGGCTAAATTATTGGGCCCAAGGATGGGGGTTCCAAGCCCCACTATGTTGTCGACCATATCTCTCAATGTCTGTGGTAAGATGTGGTTATAAAAGAACCATCACTGTCTTTCATCAAGGGCAGACCGCATTACTGTTAGGGCGTTTTTGCCCTGTGATGGCCTGGCGAGCTGTCCAGGGTGTATTCTGCTCTAGTGTTTGAAGTCGGCTAAGATGGGCGTCAGCCTGACTGCAACTATAATTAGGTTCAAGAAAATAAATAAATGAACGTTCTCATTGTATATAATCTGTAGGATGTGTTGAAGATGACTGAGGTTTGAAATTTCAAGGTTGTTCAAGGTCAAAGTTATTCTTCTTTTCCTTTTGGCTGTTCCCTTCAGGGGTCACCGTAGCGAATCATCTGCCTCCATCTCACCCTATCCTCAGCATCTTCTCCTCTTACTCCAACTACCTTCATGTCCTCCTTCACCACATCGACCAACAGTAGTCCAATTTCCACCAGCACCCTGTTGGTTAACAGCACTGATGGCGGTTGTTGTTAACCCGGGCCTTGATCGATCCGATATGAAATTGGTTTTGATCATTCACACATTTTTCTCAGCACAAGTTTTACGCCGGATGCCCTTCCTGTCGCAACCCTCTGCATTTATCCGGGCTTGGGACCGGCGTGAGGATGAACACTGGCTTGTGCCCCCCTAATGGCTGTATTGTTCAAGGTCAAAGTTAATGGTCTCATATATAATTTATGACTCTTGTTCCATAGTAACGGCATAATGCAGCCGTGAGGGAGGGGCACAAGCCAGTGTCTCTTCCTCATGCCGGTCCCAAGCCCAGATAAATGCAGAGGGTTGCATCAGGAAGGGCATCCGGCGTAAAACAAATGCCAAATAAAACATGCGAGTCATATCAAGAAAATTCATACCGGATCGGTCGAGGCCCGGGTTAACAACGACCGCCATCAGTGCTGTTAACCAACAGGGTGCTGGTGGAAATTGGACTACTGTTGGTCGAAGACGTCGAAGAAGAAGAGGCAGGAGGCGTGTCCGTAGGCAGAGAGAGAAGAGGAAAGGCAGGAGCATAGAACTGAAAGTGGGGACTTTGAATGTTGGAACTATGACAGGAAAAGGTAGAGAGCTGGCTGACATGATGCAGAGGAGGAAGGTGGACATACTGTGTGTTCAGGAGACCAGGTGGAAAGGTAGCAAGGCTAGAAGCTTAGGAGCAGGGTTTAAGCTGTTTTTTCATGGTGTGGATGGGAAGAGAAATGGAGTAGGAGTCATCTTGAAGGAGGACTTTGTCAGGAATGTTCTAGAAGTGAAAAGAGTGTCAGACAGAGTGATGAGTCTCAAGTTTGAAATTGAAGGCGTGATGTTCAATGTTGTTAGTGCTTATGTCCCACAGGCAGAATGTGAGCTAGAAGAGAAGGAGAGATTCTGGAGTGAGTAAGATGAAGTGATGCAGAGTACCCCCAAATATGAAAGAGTAGTCATTGGGGCAGACTTCAATGGACATGTTGGTGCAGGAAACAGAGGGGACGAGGAAGTGATGGTATCCTTGGTATCCAGGACAGGAACGCAGAAGGACAGATGTTGGTAGATTTTGCAAAAAGGATGGAAATGGCTGTGGTAAATACTTTCTTCCAGAAGAGAGAGGAGCATAAAGTGACTTATAAAAGCGGAGGTAGGAGCACACAGGTAGACTACATCTTGTGCAGGTGATGTAATTTGAAGAAAGTCAGTGGCTGCAAAGTAGTAGTGGGTGAGAGTGTTGCCAAACAGCATAGGATGGTGGTGTGCAGGATGACACTGATGGTGAGGAAGGTGAAGACGGCAAAGGCAGAGCAGAAGACAAAGTGGTGGAAGCTGAAAAAGGAGGAGTGTCGGGTTGTCTTCAAGGAGGAGTTGAAACAGGCTTTGGGTGGTCAGGAAGTGCTTCCAGATGACTGGACAACCACAGCCAATGTGATCAGGGAGACAGGTAGGAGAATACTTGGTGTGTCATCTGGAAGGAGAGGAGATAAGGAGACTTGGTGATGGAATGAGGAAGTGCAGGAGTGTGTACAAAAGGAGAGGTGAGCTAAGAAGAAGTGGGACAAAGAGAGGACCGAAGAGAGTAAACAGGAGTACAGGGAGACAGTGTAAGGCGAAGGTAGCTGTGTCGAAGGCCAAACAGAGGGTGTATGATGACTTGTATGCTCGGTTGTAAAGTAAAGAAGGAGAAAATGATTTAAACAGGTTGGCACAGCAAAAAAATAGAGATGGGAAGGATGTGCAGCAAGTTAGAGTGATTAAGGACAGAGAGGGAAATGTAGTGTCTGATGACAGAAGTGTGCTGGGAAGATGGAAAGAGTACTTTGAAGAGCTGATGAATGAGGAAAATGAGAGAGAAAAAAGAGTAGAAGAGGTGACTGTTGAGGACCAGGAAGTAGCAAAGATTAGTCAGGGTGAAGTGAGGAGGGCATTGAAGAGGATGAAGAATGGAAAGGCAGTTGGCCCTGATGACATACTGGTGGAGGTATGGAAGTGTCTAGGAGAGGAAGCAGTAGATTTCCTGACAAGAACATTCAACAAGGTCTTCGAGAGTGAGAGGATGCCAGAGGAATGGAGGAGAAGTGTGCTGGTGCCCATTTTTAAGAACAAGGGAGATGTGCAGAGTTGTGGCAACTACAGAGGGATAAAGTTGATGAGCCATACGATGAAGTTATGGGAAAGAACAGTGGAAGCTAGACTAAGGGCAGAGGTCAGCATTTGTCAAGAATCTCCATGGACTATAATGTTTGCAGATGACATTGTGATCTGCAGTGAGAGCAGAGAACAAGTGCAGGAAAACTTAGAGAGGTGGAGGTATGCCCTGGAAAGGAGGGGAATGAAGGTTAGCCTCAGTAACACAGAATACATGTGTATGAATGCCAAGGACCCAACAGGAACAGTGAGGTTACAGGGAGCAGAGATAAGGAAGGTGGACGATTTTAAGTACTTAGTCTCAACAATCCAGAGCAATGGACAGTGTGGAAAAGAGGTGAAGAAGCGTGTGCAGACTGGTTGGAATGGTTGGAGAAAAGTGTCCAGTGTGATGCGTGATAGGAAGGTATCGGCAAAAATGAAAGGAAAAGTGTACAAGACGGTGTTGTGGAGGTAGCAGAGATGAAAATGTTGAGGTTCTCTTTGGGAGTAACGAGGATGGATAGGATCAGGAATGAGCACGTCAGAGGGACAGCACATGTAAGACGTTTTGGAGACAAAGTCAGAGAGGCTAGATTGAGATGGTTTGGACATGTACAGAGGAGGGATAGTGAGTATATTGGTGGTAAGATGTTGAGGTTGGAACTACCAGGCAGAAGGCATAGAGGAAGATCAAAGAGACGATTCATGGATGTGGTGAAGGAGGACATGAAGGCAGTTGATGTAAGAGAAAAAGATGCAGAGGATAGGGTGAGATGGAGACAGATCATTCGCTGTGGCGACCCCTGAAGGGAAAAGCCGAAATTACAAGAAGAAGAAGAAGAAGAAGACGTTCCATAGTAACGGCATATCTATCAGCACTCGTTTTGAAGTTATAAGTGGTCTGTCAAGAGCTCGGGTCCTTGTTCTAACCTTTATGTTTGACCTAAGCATTACAAAATCGAAATCATCTCTGGGACTCAGGTGGGGGTAGTTTCTCCACCAAGTTTGATGAAAATCCATGTATGGGTGTGGTCAGGACTTTGTTCATAAACAAACTGACAAACAGGTTTCCTAATACAGTACCTGCAATTACAGTCCCTTCAACAAACTCCATTTTAGGTTGAAATAAAGAACTACAGGGATCCCTCGCTACTTCTTGCTTCAAATTTTTTTTTAAACATTCATAAAACTAAAAAATAAGAAAATTAAGGAAGAATAGGGGAAAAGGTTAAGGAAAATGCTGCAAAAAAACCAAGGCCAATTATGCAAAAAAACAAAACAAAACAAAAACAAACAAACAAAAAAAACTTTAAACAAACACAAAACGAAAAACAACCCAAAACCTCCTATCAAAACTAGTTACATTTTTGTGAGGTGCGCATCTGAGAGCATGCACACTTGTCTGTATGTGTGTGTATTTATATTTTACTTGCATCTTATGCATCCTTTAAACGTTTAATTAATATTATAAGCATTTATTGCATTGAATATGTATTTATTGATATTATATACTCATATAGATGTACGTATACGTCAGTCAGGGGGGTTTAGGGGTTCATCCTACTTCGTGGAATTCGCTGGTCGTGGGGGGGGATCTCAGTCCCAATTAACTGCGGAAAGTGAGGGATCCCTGTATTTTATATTTAGAAGTCTTCAGTGTCAGAGGGGAACTATTTCAGGATGGAGAATATAGTTCTGGTTTTTCTACAGAAGAACTTTTTATTTCTCTCACCATCCTCCTCACTGTGCGTGGTGACAAAATAACCTCGCGTCCTCATCCAGGCTTGTTTACCACTATTCTGGTTGCTTTAAACTTAATGATTCCTCTGACAGCAGATATGGCAGCAGGTGCAGGCGAGGGGCGATTTTCTTGTCGCCGTTGCCTGATTTGTGAAGTTCGACGCACACCTGCCTTACTCGAATGTTGTTTTCCTTTGTGTTTCCCATATTGAAGAGTGGATAAGAGAAATGGCCTCTGTGTCACGTCATATTTATTCCCCAGGGAAACAGGAAGTGATGAATTACTAATGAAATATTCCTAGATACTCTGATCAACTTTGTAAATGACTGAAGACATGACAGAAATACTTCAATTACATTTATTTTCTAGGAATTGTAAGCGTGGCAATAATTGTGGAACAGGTGATTTTATGAAAAATAATTATTTCTTCGGCAGGGATTTTTTTTCCCCCTGAAAATTCACTTGAGTTGAAGGTTACATTTTTCTACAGCTTTCAGTTTGAGTAGCTTCAGCAATAAAAGATGACTTTATTTTAAGGCTTTTAACACACCAAGGGTGCCAATAATTATGAAGGTAAGTGTATTCTGGGAATATGGGGTGGTGCCCAACATAGGCCTGACTCGTGCATACCTGTCCCATTGGCCATCACATACATGAAGCAAGAAAGAAAAAAAGAGAGAGAGAGAAAGAGAGAGAGAGAGAGAAAGAAAAAGAAAACCACAAAAGAAAGAAAGAAAGAACTTGCAAATTCCACACAAAATGGGTCTTGAACCCAGAAGTTTATTGCTGTGAGGCAGCCGCTGCTAACTGCTAACAAGGCGCCAATGGGTCATTATTTTTTCATAAATAAAAATAATTCATGTGTCGGATTGCGGTAATGTAGCATGTAAAGCACTTGTGGATGTGTTGTTTTTGTAATGATTCCTTAATTCTCAACAGAAGGTGCTGGGTTCGAGTCCTGAGTGTTTCTGGACTTTCTATGTTCTATACGTGATTCCTCACAGTCCTATTATATGAGGCTGACTGGTTGTCACCAAACATGAGTGCAATTGGTTCTGTGTGTGTGTGTGTGTGTGTGTGTGTGTGTGTGTGTGTGTGTGTGTGTTTGCTCTGTAATGGACCTGGAGTTGTCTGAGAACGGCTCCAGCATCCTGTTAACCCTAGAAGGATTAAGAGGTTCAGCAGATGAATGCATGAAAGAATAACATTAACAAATAGTATTAACAGGGCAGTTGTGAGCCGGTGGTATCGGGCGCTGGATTACCGATCCCAAGGTTGGGGGTTCAAGCCCCACCGTCAACGGGTTATCACCGTCCTTGCCAGTGCGGCTAACTGGGTTATCAAAGGCTGGCCATGTCGCTCACTGTCTATGGTGGGAGGTTCATGTAAAAGAACCATTGCTGACTTTCGACAAGAGGAGCTGCACATCCGTCAGCATGTTTCTGCCCTGTGATGGACTCATGAGCTGTCCAGGGTGTACACCGCCCATACCCAGAGTCAGCAGAGATGGGCACCAGCCTCCCATGACCATAATCACTTTTGTATTTTTTATTTTGCCAGTGTGAAAATATGTAAAAAGGTATTTAAAATTAATAGCAAATTCTAACCTATAGTTATCTTCTTTTCCTTTCGGCTTTCCCCCCTTTTTTTCAAAGGGTCGCCACAGCGAATCATCTGATTCGCACGTTTGATTTGGCGTAGGTTTTTACGTCGGATGCCCTTCCGATTATTAAAATACTTAATAAACATATGACTGCCTCTGTACTACTACTACTTTTTATTTATTCATTCATATATTAATTTCCTAAGCCACTTAATGCTGATTAGTGTCGCGGGGAAGCTGGCACCCATCTCAGCCGACTCTGTGTGAAGGCCGAGTATACCTTAAACTGCTCGCCAGACCACTGTACGGCCAGCTCACATACTACTATTCAGACTCACTCTTATACATAGGAGCAATCTGTAACCACCAGTCAGCCTAGTGTGCATGTTTTCGGATTATACAAGGAAACACCCAAGCCACCCCAAGTGCAGCTAACTGGGTTATCAAAGGCCGGCCGTGTCTCTCAGTGTCTATGGCGTGAGGTTCATGTAAAAGAACCATTGCTGACTTTCGCCAAGAGGAGCTGCAAAGCCATCAGCTTGTTTCTGCCCTGCGATGGCCTGGCGAGCTGTCCAGGGTGTACTCTGCGCTCGCCCAGAGTCGGCTGGGATGGGCGCCAGCCTCCCCGCGACCTTAATTAGAATTAAGCAGTTACAGAAAATGAACTGAACACCCAAGCCAGAGAATTGAACCCGGGATTATCGTGCTGTGAGGCAGACGTGCTAACATGCTAACCACTGTTAGCCACTCCAGCAACAACAACAACAACAACAACATGCATTAGCACTACTGTATAGTTCTTCAGAAATAAATACGGAAACTTCCATGACGGAATGAGCCGAGGGGTTGTAATCGCATTTGCATACAGGGAGAGCACAGGGCATCGTGTGAAATCAGCAGCTCTGGAGTATGAAGTGCATTAATAACAATCACAACTTGTTCTTTATGTGCTGCAGGACAGGGTGGGGGAGGGGGAGATTCTACCCAATTAGATATTGAGCACATCTGTTTAGCCCTGCAGCCAACAGCTAGAAGCTTGACTTTACCCTTTACGATTCCAGGAACACATTCTCAAATTATCCTCACTTGGCTCTTTTGCACTCTTTGATTACTTGATGCCGCGTGAAGCAAATTGGTCCGATCGAGTTTGTGTGGTTGTTTGTGGCGTCGGGGATCTTCTGAAGCACTTCCTCAGAACTTTCAGAGGCTTGATGGGAGGCTTTTGAGCAAACAAGGTGGATGTATACAAGGAAGGTTTTGTGGTGGAGAAAACGAGGAAAAAGATGAAAAGGAGGAAGAGAAAGAAAGCCAGCACATAATAATTCCATAAATAATTCTTACGCGTAACATGTGTCATTCTAAATAAATAATGAAGGATCTGAGATGTAGCTGGCAATGGGAGGGGGGTGCGCTGTGCCTCACTCGGGACAGCAGAGTGTCTTGCGGCATGAGAAGAGGAAAGCGTACACATGGTGATGACATCGCTGTACAAAGGCTTCGAGTTCACTTTGCCTTTCTTCACTTCCTCGGGCCTGGGCCCTAATAAGCTCCTTCACAAATCCAGACGCTGTCCAAGACACGTCAGAGCTGCAGGACCAGTAGCTTAAGATCGGAACACAACCGCTCACTACTCCTGATATAACGCAATGGTAAATCTGGGCTCTGTCTCAAACACAAACACACCTGTCAGCCTTGGAGGTACTCTGACCTCGCATCGCAACCGAAACGCTCGCTCACTCTGCTCTAATAAGGGCCTGAGGAAGTCTAGCTGCCCAAAACACATACACACACACACACACACACACACACACAGTCCACTATACATCAGTCCTCAAAGTCCACCAGCTATCAGCCCTTGATGATCGAGATTGGAAACGATCCCTGTGCTGTAGTTATAGCGCTATTACACTCCAAGTGTGGCCCTGGAGAGCTTTCAGTGAATATGATTATCATACATTAGGAGCAGTCCTTACCACGTCCACCTCAGATCAATAAGGTTCTGTGCTTGAGTCCCAGTCTCGGCGAGGGTGTTTCTGTGTGGTTTGCATGTTCTCTGCATGCTTGTGTAGGTTCCACCAGATACTCTGCCCCCCCTCCACACGGTCCATAGTCATGAAAATTAGTCTAATTCTTATTAGTCTGTTCCAAATTGCAATAGGTGTGAGTATGAATGTAAATGATTGTTCATGTCTTGGCCATACAAAGATTTGGAGAACTGTTTAGGGTGCTGTCTAAAATAGGCTCCAGCCTCTTCATGGTCGCAATTGGAGTATGTAGTTTGGTGAAAAAGCGAGTGAGAAGTATAATTCGTCATCCAGCCACTAGGTGGTGGCAAACTTCATTCATTCATTCGTTCATTCATTCTCTGAAACTTAATCCAAACTCGGATCGCGAACAGGCTGGCGCCCACCTGAGCCAAATCTGGGCAAGGGCAGAGTTCACCTCAGACAGCTCTCCAGGCCATCACAGGGCAGGTTGCAAACTTTTCAAAGTACAGTGGTACCTCACCTTACCCAACAAGTCCCAACAAATGAAAAATCTAAGTTACGAAATGCATTTACCTAAAATTTCCATCTCTGGATACAAAAAAAAATTCACGTTACGAAACGCACCATCTCAAAAATTCAAACAAAGCGTGAGTTGCTCTCCCATTGGCTATCTCCCAACACCACGCCTCGCTGGCCTCCCTTTGGCTAGGAGGGAGCTGCATCTCCATAATAACCATGATGCTTTTCGTGTGCTTTTGACCCATTGTTCGTCATGGAATTCTAACACGCATAAAGGACACAGTTACTGTTTTTTTTGTGTGAGTTTTTCGAGTGTGCTCATTGCAACTTTGTTTTTCATCATTCATCATGGGCCCCAAGAAAGTGATTCCCGGTGCGAGTGAAAAGAAGAAGCGGCTCGTGGCATGTCGTTGAGTGATATCACAAAGGAATATGACCAAACCCGTCTACCATCGGTACGATATTGAAGCAGAAGGAGGCCTTAAAAGTTATACTTTTATCATTTTTAAAGGGTTTAGGGGGTAGTATTGGGGGCCTTGGAATGAATCAGGCCTTTTACATGTAAAATGCTACTCAACTTACAAAAAAATCAGGTTACGAAACCACTTCTGGAATGGATTCATTTCGTAAGGTGAGGTACCAGTGTAAACAAGAAAATCTACATGCATTTTCAGGAAAGGGACGTGAATAAAAGTAATATAAACAAACACTGAAACCTAAAATTTCGCCCTGCAGTTTTCATGGTTATTGAACAGATGTTCACTGATAATGCTGCTCTCAGTGACTGAGACATCTAGTGACGTGAAAACGTGAGTATGAATTTGACACGACTGCTCTATAGGCTTTGATACAAACCCAGTTCTATTTAAAGGGAGCTCCTTCCGGCCCCATTATGAGCATAGTTCTTGTGTATCCTGTCCATGAGCATCGTTGCTGGGATTACCGTCGCCGTTCAATGGCCAAACAGATTTTGGAGGTGGTTTCAAAATTGTTGCAAAATTGTGAGCAACGTTTATGTCCGCTTGCCTGAAAAACATGAGCATCTGCGCTACATACGTGACTGTCACTGACATCAGCATCTGGGATGAGCTCAACCACTGGTTACACAATCTGCTAATGTTGTACAGCAAAGCAAAACCATGAGCTCTGTGGCATCAGTGGCTCCAGTCAGTGTTCCCTGTACATTTTAACCTCCAGGGTGTGTGTGTGTGTGTGTGTGTGTGTGTGTGTGTGTGTGTGTGTGTGATACAGTAACAGTCAATAGGCTGTGTGTGCTTTGGTTGATTTGATCTGGTGCTTAACCCACATTTTATTTCAACATGATGAAACTTTCCATAAATGGAAGCCACGCCCCTCTGATTCTCAAGGTAAGCGCCCCTGCATGTATGTATTCCTATGGAAGTACTATATGTGGAAAACTTAAGGGATAATACTGGGTAAAATTCTTCAACCCTGAGGTCATTCTGGCCCTCCGAGTCAGACGCTTTAGTGCTCGGCGAAAGCCCCTTGTGTATAATCCACTTTAGTCCGAGTGTTCCAAGTGTAAGCTTCAGATTCATGACAACCATCTAGATCAACAGAAAGCACTTACTGACTCTGAATCAATGAATAAATTTCTTACAAATAATGGGCTCCGTCTCAAATAAACACACGAGCACTGATTAGCACTGAAAGGATGCAGGGCTCAGACTGGAACAGCGCCACTCATTATGCCCCAGTAGGGGGTTCTGTACAAACAAAGGCTCTTTTCCTAAACACAAATAAAAACACCCCAAGAAGTGCTCGGCTTGGATCGCCTCGTTATTTACTGTGTCCTAATAAAGGCTCTATTGAATTTGGATTCTGTCCCAACACACATGCAAACACCCATCATCGCTCGAGGGCTGCTAGCTTCTGACTGCGGTGGCATGGCTCATCGCACGTTAATAAGCCCCTTTGCAAATTTAGGCACCGTCCAAATCAGAATTGTAAACAAGCATCAGTTGCGAGGGGCCACACGCTTAAAACTGGAAACGTGCCTGTTTAATGGTCTAACAAATCTGCACACGCTCAGCAAGCCTGAGGAGCTGCGAGCCTGGGATCGGAACATCACCTCTCATTACCTTTGCAAATCTGGGCCTTGTCCCAAACACAAATGCAAGCACCCATTAACCCCAGGCTTGGACTGAAATAGCACCACTCACTGGACCTTTGGAAGAGACTTTAGAAACCGAGCATTAGTGTGTTTGCCTTCACAAATCTGGCCCTTTTCCCAAACACACACACACACACACACACACACACACACACACACACACACACACACACACACACACACGCGCACACGCACACGCACACACGCACGCAAGCATCCATTAGCCCTGGACTGGGATTAGTATACAGCCGGACAGGCCAGAGTGCTTCAGAAAGGGCTGTTTTTTTTGTTTTTTTTGACACTCAGACTTTAGAATGGGATTAGAACACCACCTCTTATTACCTTTATAAATCTGGGCCTTATCCCAAATACAAATGCATCCACGCATCAACTCCGGGCTTATACTGATGCAGCACCACTTTATCTGCTCTAATAAAGCGATGTATAAACCTGGGTTTTGTCGGTGCATTGGAACATCACCTCTCATTTCTTTTGAAAATCTGGGCCTTGTCCAAAAGACAAATGCAAGCACTTTGCCCCCCCCCAAGTTTGAATTACTGAGATCACTCACATCACTGTGCCCTAGAAAGGGCTTTTATAACTTATGTCCAGTGCTGGATTTAAACATTCATTCATTATCTTTTTAATTCGAGAGGCTGGTGCCCATCTAAGCCAACTCGCGGTGAGGGAAGAGTACCCTCTGGACAGCTCACCAGGCCATCGCAGGGCAGAAATACGCTGATGGATATA
>CM045742.1:41790000-41832500 GCA_024760905.1 Plotosus lineatus | reverse complement strand
TAGGGGTTAGTGTTATGGGTTAGTGTTCGGGGTTAGTGTTCGGGGTTAGTGTTCGGGGTTAGTGTTAGGGGTTAGTGTTCGGGGCTATGTGTTACTTTGGTGGTATGCAGTGTTTTAACACTTTGTTTTGTTGTCTCATTCAGGGAAGTGTCTCAAAACTGTAAATAACTTTTAACAAGTGAATTCAATTGAAGCAAAAATGAAGTTGGGCGAAAAACATGTCCTCACAATTTGGGCAAAAACCACCTGGGCGAAAACCATGGAAATCTTGTCTGACATCACTTAATTGTGTGCACACAATCGTCGGCGTTGTTCGGTTATTTTTGTGATTGAAGTCAATGGCGGATTCGGAAACCGCAAATTGTTGAACTCTTTTGGAGCCCGTGATTGGTGGCAATTGAGAAATGAGTGATTTACCCTTCTGTTCAGAAAATGAATGAATGAATGATAATAATAATACTAATCATAGGAAGAAGAAGAGATATAAGAAAGAAATGGTGGTTCATTCAACCAAATATTTGAAATGCATGTATTTTGTAAAGACGGTGTGTTCAAGGACTGTCGGTGCATGTATTGGCAGAAATTGCAAAACCACAAATGCCAGCGATGTAACCCTGAAGCCCGAGAGCTGCATTAGATTCTTTATCAAGTGACGTGAAAATGAAATCAAGCTGACGTTAAACGCTCTTTAAATGCTGCCGTTTCTGGGTTGTTACAGACATTTTTAGTCTTGACATTTAAAATAAGTCATGCCGCGAAGGATAAATGTGGTATTTGACATCAATTCTCATGCAGTGATAAAACTCTGGGTCTGTGTCTTGTTGGCTGCTCTCACTACACACTGACAGCTCCATCTCGGGAGCTGCTCTATTTTATTCCTCCATTCAGTGGGATGGACTAAGCGGTAGGTGAGATCTTCGACATGGTGATGAAACTCGAAGCAATACTCATCCAAGTCAATCTCATGCAGAAACAGCAGTAAAATGTCTTTGCATTATCCTGCTGCAGGTGGCGTCGCCTCCCACTGAGCGCCGGTGCCGGTTGTTTCTTGACACGGGAAAACAGTGTAGTTTAAAATCTATCCGGCTTTTCAGACGGAGTGCTTGGTTATATTGAAGTGCAGTACATGGGTATTTAATGTGTAGCGCGAGGGGTGTTCCCCACCTGGCCTGCAGTGTCTTCTGATTCAAATACTAATAACGTTACAGCAACGGTACGACTGCATCAGCAACGCTACACATACCACGACTAAGCATCCTGCCAGTCCATTCATTCATTCGTTTTCTGAACCACTTAATCTTAATTAGAGTCACAGGGAGACTGGCACCCATCTCAGCCGACTCCGAGCTAGGGCGGGGTACACCCTGGACAGCTCACCAAGCCATCACAGGGCCAACACTCACACAACCATTCATACTTAGGGTACATATATATATATATATATATATATATATATATACATATATATATATATATATATATATATATATATATATATATATATATATATATAAAAAATCAGTGATTATTCATTTTCTGAGCCACTTAATTCTAATTACAGTCACAGGCAGGGTGGCGCCAAACTCAGCTGACTCTGGCCGAAGGTGGGGTACACCCTGAATAGCCCACCAGGGAATTGGAGGGCCAACGTACATACTATCTAAACTCACACTCACACCTAGGAGAAATTTTGAGCAGCGAAGCAGTCTAATATTCCGTGTTTTGAACTGTCGGAGGAAACCGGAGTACCTGGAGGAAACCACAGAAGCACAGGAAGATCATGCAAACTCCACACAGAAACAACCAAGATTTGAATAGTTCATCCATTCATTCATTTTCTGAACTGCTAAATCATCATTATTGTCACAAGGAGACTGGCGCCCATGTCAACCGACTCTAGGCAAGGAAAGAGTACACCCTGGAGTACCCAGTTCACCAGGCCATCACACGGCAGAACCATGCTGACAGCTATGCAGCTCCTCTTGACAAAACTCAGCAATGGTTCTTTTACAAGAACCTCTCAGTGCAGACAGTGAGAGACTCAGCTGGCCTTTGATAACCCAGTTAGTGCCCTGGAAGGAACAGCAGTGACAACCGTTGACAGTGGGGCTGAATTCCAGGACAATTCGGAGCGTACTCGTGGCCGAGCGAAACTTGGATCTTGTGATGAAGCCACAAATGAAGTCCTAGCGCCGACTCACTGTGTGATTCCGTTGCTGTAAAGTCTGTGGAATCAACTATCCAGTCAGTGTTTGCTCTTTCGAAACCCTTGTACGGTAATTTGCAGACAAGGCGCGTTTTCCTCAAGATTGAGTCAGGTTTGGTTCTGAGTATCGACTATCACATGGTTATCAAGACAGACCTAGAGGTTTCTTTGACTGTAAAATATGCACACATTGAACATTTTGTGGAACAGCTGCAGGATTATGCATTATTTATTGCTAATGATAATGTAGGAGACATGACGGCTGCCCTCTCCGAGGTGTTCATTAAGCAGTAGTGAATCCCACCGTTGTACGGGTTAATCCATTAATGCAGTGATACATGACCAGTGTAAAGTCTAATCCAGATGTACCGTTAATTACATAATTACAAGTTCCACAAATTTTTTGTGAGACATGCTTTACAAACCCATCCGTGCACCTTTTATGATCTACTGGACTAAATATAATGACCATGAAAGGGCAAGTCAAAGTCAGCCCCATCAGTGGTATTCTTCTGTATATTTTAGACGAGAACAGAAATGGATAGATTACAGTTTACTCATCTCAGAAGTAAAAAGGCAAAAATACAAATGGAATAAAATTATTAATGTAATTATACATGTGAAGTGGGCATGTGGAGTGGTGATCAGTGATTGGTTATTGGGAACAATGCTGATCAGTGATTGGTTATTGGGAACAGTAGAGGGAAGAGATTGGTTATTCGGAACAATGGTGATCAGTGATTGGTTATTAGGAACAATGCTGATCAGTGATTGGTTATTGGGAACAGTAGAGAGAAGAGGTAGATTATTAGGAACAATGGTGACCAGTGATTGGTTATTGGGAACAGTAGAGAGAAGAGATTGGTTATTCGTAACAATGATGATCAGTGATTGGTTATTAGGAACAATGGTGACCAGTGATTGGTTATTGGGAACAATGCTGATCAGTGATTGATTATTCGTAACAATGGTGATCAGTGATTGGTTATTAGGAACAATGCTGATCAGTGATTGGTTATTAGGAACAATGCTGATCAGTGATTGGTTATTGGGAACAGTAGAGAGAAGAGATTGGTTATTCGTAACAATGGTGATCAGTGATTGGTTATTAGGAACAATAATGAGAAGAGAATGGTTATTAGGAACAATGGTGAGCAGTGATTGGTTATTGGGAACAGTGCTGATCAGTGATTGGTTATTGGGAACAGTAGAGAGAAGAGGTAGATTATTAGGAACAATGGTGATCAGTGATTGGTTATAGGGAAGAGTACTGATCAGTGTTTAGTTATTGGGAACAATGGTGAGCAGAGATTGGTAATTGGGAACAGTGCTGATCAGTGATTGGTTATTGGGGACAATGATGATCAGAGATTGGTTGTAGAAAACAATGGTGATTGGTTATTGGGGGCAATGGTGATTAGAGAGTGAATACTGGCAACAACGGTGGTCCGAAATGTATCATTAAAATGGTGATTAGTGATTGGGAATTGATCGCAACTTTGATTGGTGACTGGTTGTTGAAAACATTGCTGTCCAGTGATTGGTCTTTGAGAGCAGGAGTGATTAGTGAGTGGTTGCTAAGAATAATGGAGATCAATCATTGCTTAATGAAAGAAAATCTGAACACTGAATGGTCCAGGGATGGCCAGTAAATGCAGAATGCACTAAATGCTTATTGAAAAACTCCCTACAGTTGAATCCTACAAATAAAAAGTACCTTAAATTGGTTAAAGATAAGCTGATTGGCACAGGGGGCATGTGCATGCTTTCACCCTTCCTTGGTCATTGGTTGTCATGTTATAGGGAAGGCAGTACCTCAGGGGTGGGAACTGGATACAACTAAATATCAGCTGATTTTTCAATCATTTTGTTGATTACGAAAAGAAGTTAGAGGGGTCAACAAATATGTTTTATGTTGTTGGAGTGGGTTGCATGGTGGTGTAGTAGCGTATCTGCCTCAGAGCAAGAAGGTCTCAGGTTTAAATTTTGGCTCAGGTTCTTCTATGTGAAGTTCTCATGTTCTTTCTGTGTTTGCATGGGTTTGCTCCGGGTACTATGGTTTCCCCGCACAGTCCAAAGACATGCATATTAGGCTAATTGTCTTTTCCAAATTGCCCCTAGGCATGAATGTGAATTGTTGTATGTATGCGTGTTGACCTGGTGCGCTGTTCAGGCTGTACCCCATGTTCGCCCTGAATCAGCTGAGACCGGCTACGGTCTCAACACAAACCCAGTACCATTAAGCGATTCGGCGAATAAATCAACGTTATTAACCTTATGAGATCCCAATTACGCCGCGTGTCTATTCTTGCACAGGGTAGCTTATGAGTCCAATTGACTATTACTCTTTTGCCAAATCTCTTTCCGTTGGTAGACATTGATTCGGCTTCAGGTTTGTAGTAATCAAGTTCATTAGTAATCAGGTGCCGGCGAACAGAAACACCGGGAAAAAGACAAGGCACATTATATTAGGAATTTGGTCTGAGGACACTAATTAGTTTAATTCAACCATTTTTAAACATATATGTGAGCTTAACCTTGCCAGACAGACCACACCCACAAGAAACAGACAACACGTGATTGGAGTCTCCAGTCGAGTTACCTGTGACCTTCTTTTGTGCCGAGGAACTTTTTCTTTGGAAATTCCACAGCAGGAACCTGCGATCAGAGACAAAACAAGGCATTCATTCCCTATTTAGCTGGAGTGTGTGTTTGTGTGTATGTATGTGAGCGAGAGAGAGAGAGAGAGAGAGAGAGAGAGAGAGAGAGAGAGAGCGTGATAAAGAGGGGGAGACAGGGGAAGAGAGAGAGAGAGAGAGAGAGAGAGAGAGAGAAAATGAGAGGAAAGAGAGAGAGAGAAGGAGAGAACGAGAGGAAAAGAGAGAGAGCGAGAGACACAGAGAGAGAGAGAGAGAGAGAGAAAGGGAGAGAGCAATAGAGATAGAGCGAGAGAGCTATAGAGAGAGAGAGAGTGAGAGAGAGAGAGAGAGAGAGAGAGAGAGAGAGAGAGAGAACGATATACATAGAGAGAGAGTGAGCAAGAGAGAGTGAGAGAGAGACAGAGAAAGATAGATAGATAGAGAGAGAGATAGAGAGAGGGCAAGAGAAAGTGAGTGAGAGGGAGCAAGAGAAAGAGAGAGGGGGAGCAAGAGAGTGAGAGGGAGGGAGAGTGAGTGAGAGAGAACAAGACAGAGAGAGAGAATGAGACAGAGCAAGGGAGAGAGAGCGAGAGAGAGAGAGAGAGAGAGAGAGAGAGTAAGAGCATGAGAGAGTGAGAGCGAGCAAGAGAAAGATACAGAGAGAGAGAAAGATATATAGAGAGAAACATAGAGAGAGGAAAAGAGGAGAGAGAGAGAGAGCAAGAGATAGAGATAGAGATAGATAGAGAGAGAGAGAGAGAGAGAGAGAGAGAGGGAGAGAGGGAGGGACGGAGAGTGAGTGAGAGAGAACGAGAGAGAAAGAGAGAGAGAGAGAGAGGGAGGGAGGGAGGGAGAGAGGGAGGGACGGAGAGTGAGTGAGAGAGAACGAGAGAGAAAAAGAGAGAGAGAGAGAGAGAGAGAGAGAGAGAGATTCTCAGCGACTCAGACTTAGCATTGATGTTAAATATCGTAGTTTTGTACATCTGTTCTGTGAACTGTGTGATCTCAGCTCTGTTCACCTCAGTATTGAACAGTGCAGGGAGGTTTATCGAACAGCGACACGCTAAACTGTATTTGCTAACAGCGCGCTCTCGGGAGCATTGCTCATAATAGCAAATATCGATGTATATCTCTGGCACGATGGTTTCACATGATGGTTAATCGTGTATCTGCAGCCTACGCTCAGTATCTCTGTAAGAATGATAGACTGAACCGGCAGCTTAGCTTATCTACACCGCTTCAGGTTCACTCGCTCCTGCTAACGTGGATAAGGTCACACAAAAACAACTTCTTTCTCTTTTTGAAACAGATACTTGTTGTGAGTAGCCATCTAATTTGGAAGCCAATAAGCCGGCGAACAGTCAGCTAATTGCTTCGAAACCAGGAAACAGGAATGCGAACTAATATTCAGCGAACCACAGTGTGAGTGAAACCGTTAGCCACGTTAGTCACAGTTCCCCGAATAGAAATAATACGAAACACAAAATCAATTCTTGCTAACAATAGGCTAAATATTATCGGTGTACGGTACTAGGGAACAGTGCAGTCTGATTGGTCCATGATCATATGATAACAGGGGACTTCACAACTATACTAAATAAAGATGAAATACATGATATCTGTTGGAAATAAGACAGAATCGGAAACAATGTCTTTTTGAAACTACAGTAAAACCTCCGCTGACGAACGCTTAAGCTCACAAACTTGTCGCCTCAAGAACATTAAATTTGCGAGCATATAGTCTCTGCTGACGAACTAGTTTTCGGCGGACGAATCAAACCACGCGGTCGAACAGCGCCACGGTGGCGGCCACGAGAAGCTGACGCACGCTCACGGCGTCACAGTTCGTCACCCCCTTTCTTTGAATGCGGAAGTGGTTTGTGTTTGCTGGACATTGTGGACCATATTGAGTGTACTTTTGCTATTATGGGACCGAAAAAGACCCCACCACAGGCGGAGATCATTGAAAAACACGAACGAGGTGTGCGTTTGTGTGACTCAGCGTCCCAGTACCAGTACGCTAAGTCTACCATTGCTCCCATCCTTAAGAACAAGGAAGCTATTAAGGGTGCGTGTGTGGCTAAGGGTGTTTCCAAACAGTAGGCGTTTCCAAACACTCCTTCCAATCGGTAAGTCCCTCCCTCCCTCCTCCTCCCACTCCATTCCATCAAGCCATCAACTACCATCACAAAGGTAAATAAAACCACTTTATTATACAGTACAGTTTATTTCTTTAATTACAATACAATAGCACATTTATTATACATAAAATAAGGTATATTTTTGTGTAGTTTTAAGGCTTATTCAGTAGAAAATTATGTTTTATGGGGACCTGGGAACGGATTATTCTCATTTTAATGGTTTCTTATGGGAAATAAATGTTCGGAAGACGAACTTTTCGCCTCACACACACTTTCTGGGAACCAATTATGTTCGTGAGCTGAGGTATCACTGTATTTGCTTCCTCCCTGCAATGACCCCTGCAATGGACTCGGTGATATTAGTAAACAACATTATCTTTATGCAAGTGAGAGCGCGGAATAGTTTTTCTTGGACCTTTCCACTTTCGATGAATCAATGTTGCAAGACTAAGTTATTGTGTGTGTGCAGGATCATTCCTTTGGTCTAGTTGTTACTGTAGTGACCAGATGTAGAACCAAAAAAAGATGCAGTACAGGCGAATAAGAGACTCTACTCTCATGAGCTGCAGTGATTTCACCAGGAAACCTCATAATAGAAGATAAAATAGATCATTTATTCATTATTGAACTAGCACTTTAAAAAAAACAAACAAAAAAAAAAACATTATCCCAAGTGGATAATGCTTCAATCCAAATTACGGAGAATTACAGTGTGTCCCGGTCACATGAAGCGGGCAGCGGCATCATTATTACTCTTTAAAATGGAAAAATATTCTATTAAAACTGAGTACATGTGTTGTTGTGTTTTTGTGTGCTTACACTTAACCCGCTGGGTTAGAAGGGAGTCACACCTGCTAGCCACACCTCCGCATGTAAGAGCTTTTCAATGTGGCCTGTTTCTCAGAGTGAGATGATAATGTGGTGTTTGGTGGAGAAAAAAGCCTGTCCAATTATAAAAAATGTCCAATTATAGAAAAAAATGTAAAAAAAAAACTTCTTACATACGTGTGTGTGTGTGTGTGTGCGTGCGTATGAGTGTGCGTGTGTGTGTGCGTATGTGTGCGCGCGTGTGTGTGTGTGTGTATGTATGTATGTGTGTGTATGTATGTATGTATGTATGAGTGTGTGTGGCTGTATGTGTATGTGTGTGTGTGTGTGTGTGTGTGTGTGTGTGTGTGTGTGTGTGTGTGTGTGTGTGGCGCTCAGGGTGTGTGTGTGTGCGTATGTATGTATGTGTGTGTGTGTGTGTGTGTGTGTGTGTGTGTGTGTGTGTGGGTGGGTGGGTGTGCGTATGTGTGTGTGTGTGTGCACACATTCGTATGTGTGTGTGCGTGCGTATGAGTGTGCGTGTGTGTGTGCGTATGTGTGCGTGTGTGTATGTATGTATGTGTGTGTATGTATGTATGTATGAGTGTGTGTGGCTGTATGTGTATGTGTGTGTGTGTGTGTGTGTGTGTGTGTGTGTGTGTGTGTGTGTGTGTGTGTGTGTGTGTGTGTGTGTGTGAGTGTGTGTGTGTGTGTGTGTGTGTGTGAGCATGTGTGGGTGCATATGTGTGTGTGTGTGTGTGTGTGTGTGTGTGTGTGTGTGTGTGTGTGTGTGGGGGTGTGTGTGTGTGTGTGTGTGTGTGTGTGTGTGTGTGTGTGTGTGTGTGTGTGTGTGTGTGTGTGTGTGCGCTCTGTGTGTGTGTGTGTGTGTGTGTGTGTGTGTGTGTGTGTGTGTGTGTGTGTGTGTGTGTGTGTGTGGGTGTGTGTGTGTGTGTGTGCGTGTGTGTTCTCTTTGGACGGGTTAAATGCAGAGGCAATAATTTTCCTTGCATGATTACTACAGAATAGCAAAAAGTTCTGAGTGGCCCATAAACAGTGACGTTCCATCTCTGGGAGTAGCGACATCCACCTTATCTTTACTGCTTAAATATTAATTTTGTAAACTAATAGCCACTCTGGGATATTTGGACGGCATCAGTTTTACTTGAGGAAGTTGTGTTTTTTCTCCTTAAAAGGACCTGATGAAATACAGTCATCCCAGTCAGAGGGAGCAATTCTTATCATCTTCACACCCACGCTGAGACCCAAAGAGGAAGGAAGGAGAGAAAAAGAACGTTCTTCTCTTTCTAAGTTCAGTGATAGCTTTCACAGGTCAAGGAGAACACTTCTGTGGGATTTCGGGTTCAGCGGGTCGACACTCTTTGTCTTCAATCAGAAAGTGTTCCACTACACGGCTTTTCCCTTCTGCCCTCCATTCTCACACAACCACACTCACAGCTTCTCCACTGCATTCTGGGAAAAGCTGTCAGCTGGAATGCCTGTGGATGGGACTGAGCAGCAGGCAAAGTCTCACACACACACACACACACACACACACACACACACACACACACACACACACACACACAGTGATGTGTCAGAGGTAAAGTTGCTCACTGTACAGTAACAGCAGTTCAGTTTTCTGAACTGATTAATCCTAATTAGGATCACTGGGAGGCTGGCACCCATCTCCGCCAGCCCTGGACAGCTTGCCAGGCCATCGCAAGGCCAACACACACACACACACACATACACACACACACACACACACACACACACACACACATACACACACACACACACACACACACACACACACACACACACATTCAGGGGAGATTTAGAACAGCTAATTAACCTCCAGTGCATGTTTTTGGACCATAGGAGGAAACCGGAGTACCAGGAGGAAACCCATGCAAGCACGGGTTGAACATGCAAACTCCTCAGAGAAACGCCCAAGCTGGGAATCAAACCCAGGACCTTCTTGCTGTAAGGTGTACGTGGTAACCATGACCCCATCGTGCCACCCTATAAACAACCATTCAAACAATTCTTGGATTTCCTGGATACATACTGGATATAAGGGGTTTAACCCTTTCAACACCAGCTGAATTGTTTACAGGCTACTAGGTTAGTGTGGCATCCAGCGGCCGGTAAAGCAGACTTTCAATCATCTGTCAGCTCTCATTATGCCTTGGCACCCTACAGCCAATAGCTGACTGTCTCACAGCGTGTTCATGACCATTGTTCAGTTCAGTTCATTTTCTGTAACTGTTTCATCCTAATGAGGGTCGCAGGGAGGCTGGCGCCCATCCCAGCCAACTCCGGGCGAGGGCAGAGTACACCCTGGACAGCTCACCAGGCCATTGCAACACGCTGATGGCTTTGCAGCCTCCTCTTGTTGAAAGTCAGCAATAGACTTTCATAGACCATAGATCAGGGGACAGCAACCTTTTTGAAACTGAGAGCTACTTCTTGGGTACCAATTAATGCAAAGGGATACCAGGTCAATACACACCTCTGAAATTACAAATTTGCTCAATTTACCTTTAATTATATGTTGATATTATCAATAATTAATGATATTCATCTATGTGAAGATATTGATTTGATTGGCTCAATGGAGAGTGGCGCTATGGAGCCGTGGGCCTGCCCTAAAAATAGCAGTGAACAGGTCCGTGGGTAACTTATATTGTCCTTTTGGGCTATCTGGTGCCCACGGGCACCACGTTGGTGATACATGCCATAGACAGTGAGAGACATGGCTGGCCTTTGATAACCCAGTTAGCTGCACTGGTGGACCGTTGTTGTTGTAATGGAATTTCACTAAATTGACTGAAATCATCTCTTTTTTTAGTGAAAATAAAGCAAATGATGTCTTGCAAATCAATGTCATCAGCCGAGGTTCTGGCGCAAGTGTTGGAGTCGGGGGGGCCGGTGTTCAAAGGGTTAAATCATTCATTCATTTTCTGACCTGCTTAAGTATATTCGAGTGGTGCAGGACATGTATGAGAGATGTAAGACAGTGGTGAGGTGTGCTGTCAGTGTGACAGAAGAGTTCAAGGTGGAGGTAGGACTGCATCAAGGGTCAGCGCTGAGCCCCTTCTTGTTTGCTATGGTGATGGACAGGCTGACAGACGAGGTTAGACAAGAATCTCCATGGACTATGATGTTTGCAGATGACATTGTGATCTGCAGTGAGAGCAGAGAACAAGTGCAGGAAAATCTAGAGAGGTGGAGGTATGCCCTGGAAAGGAGAGGAATGAAGGTTAGCCTCAGTAAAACAGAATACATGTGTGTGAATGACAAGGACCCAACAGGAACGGTGAGGTTACAGGGAGCAGAGATAAGGAAGGTGGAGGATTTTAAGTACTTAGGCTCAACAATCCAGAGCAATGGAGAGTGTGGAAAAGAGGTGAAGAAGCGTGTGCAGGCAGGTTGGAATGGTTGGAGAAAAGTGTCCGGTGTGATGTGTGATAGGAGAGTGTCAGCAAGAATGTAAGGAAAAGTGTACAAGATGGTGTTGAGGCCAGCGATGTTGTATGGTTTAGAGACAGTGGCGCTGGGGAAAAGACAGGAGGCAGAGCTGGAGGTAGCAGAGATGAAAATGTTGAGGTTCTCTTTGGGAGTAACGAGGATGGATAGGATCAGGAATGAGCACATCAGAGGGACAGTACATGTTAGATGCTTTGGAGACAAAGTCAAAGAGGCTAGATTGAGATGGTTTGGACATGTACACAGGAGGGATAGTGAATATATTGGTAGTAGGATGTTGAGGTTGGAACTACCAGGCAGAAGGCTTAGAGGAAGACCAAAGAGACGATTCACAGACATGGTGAAGGAGGACATGAAGGCAGTTGGTATAAGAGAAGAAGATGCAGAGGACAGGGTGAGATGGAGGCAGAAGAAGAAGATTTTCTGAACTGCTTACTCCAGTTAGGGAAGCAGGGGGGTGGTGGGGCTGGAGTCGGTCCCAGCCAAGTCTGGGCAAAAGCGGGGTACACCCTGAACATCTCGCAGGCCCAATACATATACAGAACCATACCCACCTCACACAGAGCAGCAATTTGGACCAACTGGTTAGCTTAACGCCAATGTGTTTGACCATGTACACATTTTTCCTGAACCACTGGCGGGCTCCTATCTCAGCTGACTCTGGGTGAGGGTGGGGTACACCTTAAACAGCTATCCAGGCCATCGCAGGGCCACACACACACACACACACACACACACACACACACACACACACACACACACACACACACACACACACACACACACATACAGGGGGGCCATTTTAACCAGCAGTCAGTGGGTGTTTACTGTGCATGTTTTTGGAGGTGAGGAGGAAACTCGAGTACCTGGAGGAAACCCATAAGCACCAAAAGAACAAGAAAACTCCAGACAGACATGCCCGAGCCTGGGAATAGAACCCAGGACCTTCTAGATGTAAGGTGACCATGTGAACCACTGGGAAGACTTGAAAACACCTTTTTTATTTATTTATTTTTTTAAACAGTTGTCTTGTCATAAAATATGAAAAAACGACCAGGCTTGGTGAGAATGTGTATTCTGCACTGTGAAGGTTATTCCCGATTGGTACAGCAGAAAATAGAGAGAATGGGATGAAATATACATTATTATATGTACATATTTCATCGTGATTCTTTCTGGGCAAATCTCAGGACAGATTTAAAGCTTCGAAATGACCGGCCAGGCCGAGGAGGTGAAAAGCCAGCCCTCTATAGATTTATACCAACGCTGGAAAGTTTTTTCTGTATACATGATATATATCTATAATATGCAGCATTGAGGGCAAACATTTGCACACCTCTCCTCCAGCCCCGCCTCCAGGTGGAGATCAAATGCACAGTGCTTCCTTCAGACTCTATCCCATGATGTATGTGAAGGATCCCGTGAGAAAGAGTAGTGCGTTTTACTCGACTGTACTGCACGACCTCTTCAGGGGAACACGATTCGCTCTGATCATCCGCTGTGTCGCCTTCAGCTAAATTTATAAGATTTTAAACTTTTAATTAAACCAGAATAATTTGTGCAACAACAGATAACATTGTCACCTCGTCACTTCAGGCATGAGGTCAGGTTTTGAATTACATCGGATTTCCCCTCGGGTCGTCCTGGGTTTCTGTGGGGTTGGAAAGTAAAGCAAACAATTTATACAGGTTGGCACAGCAGAGAAATCGAGATGGGAAGGACGTGCAGCAAGTTAGAGTGATTAAGGACAGAGATGGAAATGTATTGACTGATGACAGAAGTGTGCTGGGAAGATGGAAAGAGTACTTTGAAGAGCTGATGAATGAGGAAAATGAGAGAGAAAAAAGAGTAGAAGAGATGACTGTTGAGGACCAGGAAGTAGCAAAGATTAGTAAGGGTGAAGTGAGGAGGGCATTGAAGAGGATGAAGAGTGGAAAGGCAGTTGGTCCTGATGGCATACCGGTGGAGGTATGGAAGTGTCTAGGAGAGGTAGCAGTAGATTTCCTGACAAGAACATTAAACAAGGTCTTAGAGAGTGAGAGGATGCCAGAGGAATGGAGGAGAAGTGTGCTGGTGCCCATTTTTAAGAACAAGGGAGACGTGCAGAGTTGTGGCAACTACAGGGGGATAAAGTTGATGAGCCATACGATGAAGTTATGAGAAAGAATAGTGGAAGCTAGACTAAGGGCAGAGGTCAGCATTTGTGAACAACAGTTTGGTTTCATGCCAAGAAAGAGCACCACAGATGCAGTGTTTGCCTTGAGGATGTTAATAGAGAAGTACAGAGAAGGTCAGAAGTAGCTGCATTGTGCCTTTGTGAATCTGGAGAAAGCATATGACAGGGTGCCGAGAGAGGAACTGTGGTATTGCCTGAGGAAGTCTGGAGTGGCAGAGAAGTGGATAGGATCAGGAATGAGTACATCAGAGGGACAGCACATGTTAGAGGTTTTGGAGACAAAGTCAGAGAGGCTAGATTGAAATGGTTTGGACATGTTCAGAGGAGGGATAGTGAGTATATTGGTAGTAGGATGCTGAGGTTGGAACTACCAGGCAGAAGGCCTAGAGGGAGACCAAAGAGACGATTCATGGATGTGGTGAAGGAGGACATGAAGGCAGTTGGTGTAAGAGAAGAAGATGCAGAGGATAGGGTGAGATGGAGGCAGATGATTCGCTGTGCCGACCCCAGAAGGGAACAGCTGAAAGGAAAAGAAGAAGAAGAAAGAAATATTTTAGTAAATGCTCACTGGGTCCCAGTTTCGGGCTCGGGTTTTCCTGTGTGGAGTTTTCATGTTCTCCTCACGCTTGAGTGGGTTCCCTCCGGGTATTCTGGTTTCCTCCTGCAGTCCAGAGACATGCACTTGAAGCTAACTGGCTGCTCCAACTTTCCCTAGGTGTGTGTGTGTGTGTGTGTGTGTGTGTGTGTGTGTGTGTGTGTGTGTGTGTGTGTGTGTGTGGGTGTGTGTATGTGTGTTACCCTGCGATGGCCTGGCAAGGTGTTCAGGGTGTACCCCACCTTTCTCCCAATGTTGGCTAGGATAGGCGCCAACCTCCCCGTGACCCTAACAGTGGAGCTCCGGAGCTCGATACTTGTCCAACTGTTGTAAAGCCGTGAGATCGATGTTGTCGCTGCGTCTGTGCTTAGAGGAACGGTTCTGAAATTATTGGCACTGAGCGCACGTCCACTTCGCCGCTTACTCTCTTACTTTACATCTGCACGCTTCTGAGAACTTATACATGCCAACATTTTACGCTTTCAAATTGTTTCTCAATATTTACATTAGTAGGATTGAGCGGTTCAGTAATTGAGTGAGCGATGAGTGAGAGAGATATCAACACCTCCATTGAATAATTCGCCTCATTCTTTAATTGCGTATTATGTAGATAGCAAGCCAATCGGATTGCACCATTCACATGTCGCATAGACTGACTTTAGGATATTTCCTGTTTTTAGTGTGTCAGCATGGCTCAGTGATTAGCACTGTCATCTCATCGTGAAAAGGTTCAGGGTTCGGCTGTGTTTAGGCTTTATGGTTATGAATCTTGGAGTTCATCTCTGCCGACTCTGGGTGAGGACAGAGTACACCCTGGATAGCTCGCCAGGCCATGATCAATGACCTACTCTTTCCGAACGACTGCAATGATTGTTTTTTGCATGCCTCTCACCATAGACAGTGAGAGGCACTGCCAGCCTTTCATAACCCAGTTGGCTGTGCTGTGGGGGGTCACAGCAGAAACAAGTTATAACAGTGATAGTGGGGATTGATCCCCCTACCCTTGGATCATTGGAGTCCAGCACCCTACCACAGGTCCATATATATATATATATATATATATATATATATATATATATATATATATATATATATATATATATATATATATATATATATATATATATATATATATATATATATATATATATATATAAGTGGTCCAGGGTACAGTACAGAACAATGCTGTATTATGTTTGTATTCACTGGAAGCAAAAATGCAAATGCTGACTCTTCTCTCAGGATTTCTTACTGACAAGCATCAAACCAAATGACTGAACTGCATGAATCTGAGAGAGAGGGGGGACGGGGGAGAAACAGAGAGAGAGCTAGAGAGGGAGGGAGAGAGAGACAGAGGGAGAGAGAGAGAGATAGACAGACAGAGAGAGGGAGAGAGACAGAAAGAGAGAGGCGGGGAGGGAGGGAGGGAGAGAGAGAGAGAGAGAGAGAGAGAGAGAGAGACAGAAAGTGAGGGAAGGAGGGAGAGAGGGAGGGAGACAGAACTCTTAATACCACGAACAACATCCAGATGAACACTGGAACCAGAGGTAGTTCTGCTACAGCGAAAGGTGCTAATGATTAGCATAATACATTAGCATAATGATTAGCATAATACAAGCATGACTCCTTATTTGCCAACTGTATAACCGCAGAATGACTGTCTGGATGAAACTCTTTCCAAATGGTTGTGATAGTGTGAGAGCAGCGACACCTGGGTAATCTGTGGCTGCATCAAGACTTGCCCAGGGACGGCCCAGGGGTGTCTGAGCTGTGATTCTGAAATACGGCCAGAGCAGATAAAGCCTGGAGTCATCGGCTCATTTCTCCACAGCGTAAACAATCTCAGGCTTACTGACAGCTCCGTCTGTTCTCAGTCACGCCGAGGTGGCTTCCTGAAAGCGCCTGTCAAACGCGCTTCATCCTGCTCTATGTCACGTTATTAGCGGAAAAGGAGAAACCTGACGGCTGTTATTGTCCACTCACAGGCGGTTTCATCTTTATTTTCATCAATCAGGACATACACAGCATAGAGTGTGATTGACTCAGGATCAAATCCAGATCATTTCACTGGAATTTAATATTTATTTATTTATTTGTTACTTTTTAAAATGTATTATTCATTTTATGATCCGCTTAATCCTAATTAGGGTCACGGGAAGGTCGGTGCCCATCTCAGCCAACTCTGGTCGAGGACAGAGTACACCCTGGACAGCTCGCCATGCCGTTACAGTAAATGTATTATTTATTAATAATAATATTATTTGCCATACCCATTGTCCCACTCTCCACAAGGTTGTCACCGTCACCCCCAGTGCGGTCAACTGGGTTATCAAAGGTGGGCCATGTCTCTCACTGTCTATGGTGTGAGGCATGTAAAAGAACCATTGCTGACATTCGTAAAGAGTAGGCTGCAAAGTCGTCAGCGTGTTTCTGTCCCTTGCTAAAAAAAAAAAAAAAAAAAAAAAAAAAAGGGTTGTGACAGGAAGGGCATCCGACATAAAAACCTCTGCCAAATCAAACGTGCGAATCAGATGATTCGCTGTGGCGACTCTCGAGTAAAAGGGAAGAAGCCGAAAGGAAGACAGACAATATTATTTGCCAAACCATTAAATCCTATTACTAGGATCGCAGTGAGGTTGAAGCCTATCTCAGCTGACACTGTGCGAGGGCAAGGAACCCCGAACAGCTTGCCAGATGATTGTCGGACAACATATACAACGATTCACGCTCTCATCCACACCTAAAGGCAGCTTAGAACAATCAGTCAGCCTCATGTGCAATGTTTTTGGACAGTGGAAGAAAAGCCGAATACTTGGAGAGAGCCCAAACAAGGACAAGGAAAGTATACAGATTCCACCTGAGCCTTGGAATCGAACCCTGAACCTTAGTGCTGTGAGGCGGAAATGTTAACCATGCCGCCACAATGTAAAGCCTGTGATTGTTGAAATATTTAATCCACATGATCCGCGTGAATGCAAACAGATGCTATCGTGAGTATAATACACCGCAATACACCTGTTCCTGGAAGACTTCAGAAGTTTTTCTGAAACAGGATCCAATCATACAGCATCACAAAGAGCAACTGGTGATCACAAAGAATGTCCTGGTAAAGTATCAGTCAATTTGGTTACCAAAAAAATGAAAATTATATAGTAAATTGTTAACATCCTCCATAGCACGGTTATCTCCATGACTATGTTTAATCACAAGCTTAAGTTTTCCCCTCATAGCTGCGCCTTCGGATTAGCTGGACCTCCCCTTTTACCCACATGCATAGCAGTATCTCAGCCCATTCTGGTCTGCCTTCCAGCATATACTGAATGTGAAGCTTTTAGATGACCAATCAAAGCAGAGTAGGTTCAGAGAACGGATTCAGAGAACGGAAAGACCATAAATGGGAGGAGGTAACGAAACGAGTGCAGTGTGCACACTCAAAACCCAGCTTCCCGAAGAGCTGTACAGTTGTTTTTGTTGTTTTGTTTTGTTTTTTGCTCAATACAGTGGTACCTCACCTGTGATCCCAGTGGTCCCAACAAATGAAAAATCCAAGTTACAAAAAACATTTTCCGAAAATTTTTGTCTCTGGATACAAAACAAGTTCATGTTATAAAAGCACGATCTCAAAAATTCAAACAATGCACGAGTTGCTCTCCCATTGGCTATCTCCCAACATCCCGCCCTGCTGGCCTCCCATTGGCTATCCCCCAACATCCCGCCCCACTGGCCTCCCATTGGCTGGGAGGGATGACACAGCTCCCTCCTATTGGCTATCTCCCAACATCCCACCCCACTGGCCTCCCATTGGCTAGGAGGGATGACGCATCTCCCTCTCATTGACCATTATGGAGCTGTATCTCCATAATACTCATGATGCTTTTCGTGTAAAGGACAGAGTTACTGATTCTGTTCATGATACTGTGTCATGAGTTTTTCGAGTGTGCTCATTGCAACTTTATTTTTTGCCTCAGGCTTTTAACCTTACATAAACATTTGTAAGATTATAACTCCGCTAAGAAGACATGGTCAACACGAAACAAGTACCGTGAAAGGTATGCTTTTATAATTTTAAAGGGGGGTAGTATTGGGGGCCTTGGAACTAATCATGTGTTTTACATGTAAAATGCGGTTCTACTTATGAAAAATCCATGTTATGAAACCGCCTTTGGAACGGATTAATTTCGTAAGGTGAGGTACCACTCTATCACAATTTTGTGTTCCAGTAGTGTCTAAAATTAAAAACTCTAACTAGATTCCAATGTACCTCTGACAGACATAAATAGATTATTATACCTTGGCATTGTTATAATGAAATGTCTCCCCCTAGTGGGCATCGGATGAATATACTGCCCCATGTTAATTTAAAAGATATATATATTTTCTGGATTTTTCATAATGATCCCATGCCTGGATCACCGTTAAAATATGATGGGTTCTTTCTCAGCCCAGGTCTGACCTGTCCACCAAGGTTGATGAAAAACAGAGCAGTGCTTTGCTAATGCTAATCCTGCTAAAAGAAAGAATAATTAATTAAATACCTGGACCCGGATTATGATTCCGATCCACTCCAAAATGCTATGGGGATCTTGCCATGGTCATGGTAAAAATTCAGTAGTTTTGGTCCCCACATTACAACCAAGACTCTCATCAATACATTGCAACCTCCCTGAACAACCCTTGCAGCAGAGATGAAATGACTATAATACTTTATTTAAAAAACAACAACAAGTAATCCATCCATAAGAAGTCTGTCATAACCGGTCTACTAAAGTAAAAAAAAAGATTAATTATTAAAGAAGCACAAAAAAGGCTCCTGAGTGGCCCATCAACAAAATACTTGAGTATTAGCCTAGAGATCGCAAGTTCGAACCAGGTTAATGTCACAGCCGTCCATGACCCAGAGTCCATAGGAGCTAACTGGGCGAGCTCTTACAAGAGGGAGGGACGGCATATGCTCACATCCCTGTCACTCACAACGATCGCCAGCCAATCACGGACATCTGTGAACTCATTTGCGCAAGAGGACGGATAGCGCTTTCCCTTCGAGTATGTTAGACCGCCCCTAAATACGCATGTGCCACAGTCTGAAAAGAGATGGGTGGCAAGCTTGGCATATCATGGAGGGGGGCATGTGTATGCTTTTGCCCCACCCTAATTGGTGATTGTCATTAGATAGGGAAGGCAATACTTAATGGTTGGGAATTGGATATGACTAGCATTAGGGAGGAAAATGGGTGGGAAAAAAAAAGAATAAAGGGCAGCAAAATTGAACGTGATGCTGCATCCCCCATCTTTCCCTGTGAGGATGGTGTCTTCACTGTGATATCGATTTCTCACCTCGACACTACTCCAGGCTGTGCATTTTAAAGGCATATTATCCAAATTAAAGCTGTTTCAATTTCAGGTGGTAAGAATAAAAAATGCAGGAAAGTTCTTCTGCTCATCATTATATTGTGTAAACTGTTGTGTATGCTAATTGTGTCCCTTTCGATTTGCATATTTGATTCTCTAATAGGGAAATCTTTCATTGGAAAACATTAACAGCACTCTAAATGCTTCTAAATGGCCGGTGTCAACCCTTCGAAAAGTGTTCGACGCTCCACGCTCGCGTCTTTAATAAACAACCGTGTGAATAATTATAATAAACTTCTTATTGCTTGGGTCAAATCTATAATTACTGCAAATGTTGCAGGAAGAGCGACATCAGTTTGGATGATTGCACTTTAATTAAAGAGTCGATTTAAAAACCGTAAGGTCTCTCATCTAAAACAAACAAATGAATAAACAAACAAACAAACAAAAACACAAAACAGGAATTTAATGACGTTAATAGATATTAAAGAAATGACTACATACATGTCACTGGAAGCATATCGGTTTATCATAAGATGATCTTTCTTTTTTATTCTCTCAGAACATATTCAGCTATTAAAACACACACACACACACACACACACACACACACACACACACACACACACACACACACACACACATTGTCCGGTTTTAACTGGTTCGACAACATCAGCCTCATGAAATAATGAGACGACATTCAAATGAGGCTTTTATTCCATTTTAGCCACTCACAAGGACATTTAATCTCCCTCGAATATGTACAATGATGAAAACACATTTATTGAATCCGGGAAAAAAAATGTAAAGCTCTGCCAAGGAAAAGTGATTTTAAGCCTGTCAGCTCCTGTTTACAGAAATGAAGTTCTTATCAGATTCAGGAAAACATGACTGAAGAACTCAGATAGAGACCGAGAGTGATGGAAAGGGGGGAGGAGGGGGGTGGTGAGGACGTAGAGGACAGTGACATTCAAAACCTACGTTAAGGACAAGTTGTTATCTGAATGCTGCTTTTTCTGATTATGCTCTCGCTTCGGTTTATCCCGTTTAATATCTGCGCCATCAGGGAAGAGAACGTGTATTGATGTGATAATCTGCTCATTCAGTGCATTCAGGTCATCAGCTGCTTCATTTTATTGCCACATTAATGTTGCTGAGCCTCAACCGGACCAACTAGAGCAACAATGCCATGGAGATTACATGCTGTGATCAAGGATACATACATAGATCTAAATATATAAAATTCTACAGGTTCCTCCTATAGTCCAACCACATGCACTGCACACCAACACAATAAGATAACTGACTGTTCCAAATTGCCCCCTTGATGTGAATGTGAACATTGTACGTGTGCGTGTGTGTACATGTACATGCGTGTGTACATGTGCATGTGTGTATGTGTGTGTATGTGTGTATACATGTGCATGCGTGTATGCGTGTGCATGTGTACGTGTGTGTATGTGTGTGTGTGTGTGTGCGCGCGTGTACTTGTACATGTGTATGTGTGTTGTGTCCTGCGTTGAATTGGTGAACTGTTGAGGTTCAGCAAATGAATAAATGAATATATGAATAAACAAATTAATTTTTGATTGAATGAATGAATGAATGAATATATGAATGAATGAAGGGATTAATTAATAAATGAATTAATAAATGAACGAATGAATAAATTAATATATGAACAAATGAACAAATGACTGACTAAATGAATGAATGAATACACGAACAAATGAATGAATGAATGAATGAATGAACAAATGAATGTTTAAATTAATGAATAAACGCATGAATGGATTAATTAATGTTGAATTAATGAATAAATGAATGGTTGAATGAATGAATGAATGAACAAATGAATGTTGAATTAATGAGTGAATGAACAAATAAATTAATGAATAATTAAATGACCGTTTAAATTATTGAATGAATACATTAATGAAAGAATGAATAAATGAATGAATGAAGGAATAAATGAATGTTGAATTAATGAGTGAATGAACAAACGGTAACTTAATGAACAAATGAATGAATGAATGAATAAATGAACAAATGAATGAATGAATGAATGAATGAATGAATGAATGAATTAGTAAGTGCACTTAACAGTGTATAATTATTATTCACTAAAAATGGCAACCTTACTATATAATGAGTAGTGAGTGATTTCGGACACAGAGCGCAAAAAAAAAACCATGAGAATGTTCAACCATATGGATACAAAAGAATTGGTCCAGCAGTGGTCCCCCAGGGTAGGAAGGTCAGGTATGTCAGGAATGTTGGGCTTTATACACCTGAGCCTGCTGGTTCACCAGAGCCAGAGCTGATCCTCGGGTTCTGAAGCACGAAATAACAATGAGGAGTTTGTCCTGAATGGGACACCAGTCCATCCCAGTTTACCTTCCCCGTGTTTTGTACTGGAAGCCATTTATAATGGCTGGGAAGTCAAAGGCACACTTGGGGTTAGGACCTTGCCCAAGGGTGTTAGCATGTGTGTGGGGTGTGGTGTGGTGGGGGAGGTGTCCTCACAGGGATTTGAATTCGCAACCTTTCGATTATGAGACCAGAAGCCTAACCACTACACCGCCGGTCCTTAAAGTATAGGCACATATATACTTACCCAATTCCTACTCTTAGGGTTACCAGGAGGCATCTCCACTGACACGGCGTGAAGGCACTACTCCCTGAACAACTCCCGAGACCATTACAAAGAAACTACACACACACACAACAAGAACCAACCATCTTTAAGTGAAAGTCTTCGGACTGAGGGAGGAAAGTGAAGTACCCCGGGGAAACCTATGCAAGCACAGGCAAAACTCCCAAAAGAAACACTGAGACTCGAACCCAGGACCTTCTTTCTGTGGAATGGATGTGATAACCTCGAAGCCACTGTGCCACACGGTACATATATATAATTGTGTTATACAACCTTCGATCGATGTGACAGAAACACAATCATGAAACAATCTGAAGGAGCTGGAGGAAGAGAGTGCCAGAAGAACAGGGATGAACCTCAGTGCACATTAGGAAAACCCATAATAGCATTTTTCTAAAAGCCTTGAAGCTGCTGAGGCTCTCCCGAGGCCTGTTCTCTGTCGACAGGTCGTCCCGCTGGCTACAGAGCTGTGATCTCTTCTTTTCTCATATCCCAAAGCTCATGCTCCATGTGCAGTGCAGACCAGTCAGAACATAGTATTGTGTCCATGGATATGGTTCAATCAGGACGCAGGAAGAAATTAATCATGCTGTAGTAATGGTGGCAGAGGATCTGCAGTGCCAGGTCATCTGTGATGGTCAGCTCAAAGTTTCAAAGTGAAGACGGGTGTGAAGCAAGGATGTATCCTCTCTCCTATCCTATTTACAAGCTTTAAGCTGGCTGATGACAGAGACAACTAAGAGATACAGTGGAGGAATCTGATGCACTCTGTCCGAGAAGACCTTCACTATGCTGATGATATCAACCTGATGTCTATCTGGATTTAAGATATTGTAAGACCAGACCCAAAAGATGGTGGATGCAGATGGTTCCATTGAACTAACTGTCAACATTCCAAAAACAAAGATGATGTGGAAGAACCATCTCAACCAAAACCCCATCATGGTTAACAATTAGCCAGTGGAAGAAGTCAACATAGTAGTGTATCTTGGGAGCTGCATAACTCCGGCTTAAAACTTTCTGACAGCAAGAAGACCAGCATTGAGAGAAAATTCAAGAGCTACAGGAGCAACATACTCAGTGTTCTTCTATATGGTGACGAATTCTGGAAGGTGACAAGCAGTCTTACGCACCAGCTGGAGACTTTTCTAAACAAATGCCTCCAAAATATTTTTGAACTCTCTGCAACATCGCGTGGTCATTGCAAAGTCTCTGCAGTGGTACTGGAGAGGAAGATCCGACCAATGGTTGAACCTCAGATTCAGGAGGAACAATGTCGTCCTGGTCGCGGCACTGTCAACCGACTCTATATCTGTTGGCTCGTTTGGGAATGCCTCTGTCCTGCCAGAAGAGCTGAAGCAAGCAGCTGGGGAAAGGGATGTCTGGACCTCATTGCTTAGGCTGATGCCCTCACGGCCTGATCTGGGATTAAGCTGAAGAAGAAGAAGACGATGATGATGGGGCAGTGGTGGCCTAAGGTAGGGGTTTGAATTACAGTTCCCAAGGACGGGGAGTTCAAACCCCACTATCATGGGACAGCATCACAACTTTGGTCCAAGATCGATCTAGATGGAGAACTTGAGTGGATGCCCAGTGTGCCGCAAGGCTCAGAAGAGGCATAATGAATGAATTATGAATGATGGCATTGACATGGTAATGATGTTACTCAAAGCTAGTAGAGACATCACTGATGTCACATTGCGTCCTATTTATAAAGACCAGATGGAGGCAGTAGTGAGCATGAGGTGGGTCTATGGCATAATCTAATTGGTCATAATAAGAAAGTACAGTAAAACCTCCGCTGACGAACGCTTAAGCTCACGAACTTTTCGCCTCAAGAACATTAAATTCGCGAGCATATAGTCTCTGCTGACGAACTAGTTTTCGGCGGACGAACCAAACCACGTGGTCGAACAGCGCCACGGTGGCGGCCACGAGAAGCTGGCCTTGACGCTCACGGGCGTCCGAGTTCGTCACCCCCTTTCTTTGAGTGCGGACGTGGTTTATGTTTGATAGACATTTTGGACCATATTGAGTGTACTTTTGCTATTATGGGACCGAAAAAGACCCCACCACAGGTTGAGTTACCTACAGTCCTTATGGAAGGTGACTCTCCTTCCAAACAGTAAGTCCCTCCCTCCCTCCTCCTCCCACTCCATTCCATCAAGCCATCAACTACCATCACAAAGGTAAATAAAACCACTTTATTATACAGTACAGTTTATTTCTTTAATTACAATACAAGAGCACATTTATTATACATAAAATAAGGTATATTTTTGTGTAGTTTTAAGGCTTATTTAGTAGAAAATTATGTTTTATGGGGACCTGGGAACGGATTATTCTCATTTTAATGGTTTCTTATGGGAAATAAATGTTCGGAAGACGAACTTTTCGCCTTACACACACTTTCTGGGAACCAATTATGTTCGTGAGCTGACGTATCACTGTACTGTATAATACCCCCTTTTCACTGGACTATGGCATGCAAGGATTGTAGCGGAAAGGCGCGGAACGCAATTTATAGAAGAGCTTCTGCATTTTTACACAGGAAATGGGAGAAAAATCCTACGGAAAAGTGGAAATTCTTATACCCCCATTTCACTGGACTACAATATGCAAGGATTATGTAGCAGAAACGCGCGGAACGCAGTCTATGGAAAAGTTTCGGCAGTTTTACACGGGAAACAGGAGAAAATCCTACGGAAAAGTGGAAATTCTTACACTCTCGGAACGCTCACAGCATATGCGGAACAGGTACGGCAAAGTACGCCAAAGTGACCCCACGGAACACTCACGGAATTTTTTTCCGTGAACGTGCACATGTTCACGGAATATTTTGGCGTGCCGGAAGCATACGGAAGCGGAGAAAGACTTGAGGAATAACTACGGAATCACACGGAATGACACGGAAGATGAGGGAATAATTGCAGAACGTTTGTGGATGACAACATTTTTGCTTCCGTAAGTCTGCCGTGTTCCAGTGAAATGGGGGTATAAGGGGTCGTAAGGACAGCGTTTGAACTTGACTACGTGTCCAAATTTTTTAAGACATTGTTTGGTTTTCATCCGAGTGCTGTCGGGATTCAGATATATGTATATATGCTGTGTACGGTGGCGTAGCAGTTAGCATGTCTGCCTCACAGCAAGAAGGTTCTGGGTTTGAGTCCTGGGTTCGGCCATTTCTGTGAGAAGTTTGCATGTTCTCGCTATGGGTTTCTTCCTGGCGCTTCGGTTTCCTCCCACAGTCCAAAGACATGTATTAGGTTAATCGGTTGTTCTAAATCACCCTGAGTTTTCATTGTGTGATTTGGGACATTGTTATCTGTGCAATTATTTCACGCTAAGTAATGGGAGTCGTTTTATGATGCAGAACATCTGCTGATGGATAAAACACAGAGTGAGTGCAGGATCTGTTCATATCACACAGATGAAAAAAGACAAATCTGATTTCTTCCTCTTTTCAAAATAACAGGAACATAAGAACATAATTATATACTCCCCTCTGAATTGTGTCACTTTTTTCCCATCGAACAACCTAACTTCCTGTTTACCTTGATTGACAGGATATTTATGGGGAAGCAGTGGAAACCTTTATTCTTCATGACGTACATCATGTGCATGACAAATATGTGTGTACAGGACAAGCACATGAAGGAATGAAGAAGGATGTTTATACCTATTTCATTTTTATTTAATTTTATTTATTTACTATACACTGTGGTGCCCGGAGAGCAGTTGGTGGTCAGGTGCCTTGCTCAAGGGCACTTCAGCCAGGAAGGTGGAAGGAGGAAAGGTGCAGCAAAAGGTGCAGCTCACTCCCCCACCACCACCACCACCACCACCACCACATATTCTTCCTGCTGGGTCGGGAATCACACCAGTGACCTTTCAGTACCAAAAACTGATTCTCTAACCATTAGGCTATGGCTGCCCCAAGACCTATTTTATCTGTTACTTGGGGTGAATGGAGGCTGAAGCCTATCTCAGCAGACTCTAGGTGGAGGCAGGTACACCCTGAACAGCTCTCTAATCAATCGCAGAACAACACACGCCTCAGGGCAATTTGAACCAGCTAATGTGCCGAATATGCATGATTTTGGACTGTGGGAGGAAACCAGAGAACGCGGAGGAAACCTATGCAAGCACTAAGAGAATACTGAGATAATTAATTAATTAATTTCTCAACAGTCTTCTTGTTAATTATTACAACTTTTTTCTTTGACAAAAACTGAATAACTTAAAAAAAAAAGACACCTTAGCAAGTATGAACAGCTGGGGGTGGTACAGTGGTGCAGTGGTTAGCACATCTGCATCACATTATGAAGGTGCTGGGTTCAAGTCCCAAACTTGAGTATTTCTGTGGGGTTTTTTTACACGTTCTCCCTTTGCTTTTATAGATTTCATCTGGGTATTCAGGTTTCCTCCGACAGTCCAGGCATGCCCATAAGGCTGATTGGATACTCTTGATTACACTACTAGGTGTGAGTAAGCCTGCAGTGGCCTGGAGAGCTATTCAGGGTGTACATTGTTCTTGGCTCACATGTCGGCTGAGATAGTATCTTTTTTTTATATACAGTATATAATTTTAGGATACGGTTCCTTTATACAATGCCCTTTTTTGAAAGACAAATTTCAGAATACTACACAATGGAGAAGTGATTCAGATGTCCACTTCACAGCAAAAATGTCCTGGGTTCGAGTCCCGGGGTCGGGCGTATCTGTGCGTACTTTTCATGTTCTCTCTGTGCTTGTGAGGGTTTCATCTGAGTGCTCTGGTTTCTTTCCATGGTCCAGAGATATGCACATTAGGCTAATTCAGTGCTTTTCAATTATTTTCTGTAGTGCCCCCTCTAGGAAGAAATAAAACATTTCACCCCCCCGACCCACGAGTGAGTATAAATAGTATTATTTGTCTATTAAATTATTATTAGTACACTGCTGCATAACACTTTATTAACCTTGAAAACAAAAAAAAAAAAAGAAAGAAAGAAATATAGTTCAACTTACGATAAAGAAAAACTTCATTAACATTATCTTTTAATCTGTACCAGAAAAGATTTAAAGTTTACCAATCTGCCTGAAATAAAAAATACATCCTTATTTAAACTCATTCAACTTATTTTATGTATTAATATCTCCGTCTCTCTCCACCTTTCTCTTCGTTCCTATTAGAAATTTTTACGTGTTGTTTCTTGAGGGGTTGTTTACTGCATTTCATATCATTTGCGCCTGCGAAAAACTGCTACACTATTGCGCTACAATGAGAGCGCCACTGCCAACAACTGGAGTGGAGGTGCAATTACACTTAACTTTAGTACACTACTCCAGAAAAGCATGTTTCCCAGGGTCATACGCGCCCCCTCCTGGCATCATACCCCCTCTATTTGAGAAGCACTGGGCTAATTAGATGGTCCGAGTTACTAAAGACAGTTTGAATGGTTGTATGTGTGTTGGCCCTGCAATGGTCTAGCGATCTGTTCACCCAGAGTCTCCTGAGATTTCCAGCTTCCCAATGACCCTGGTAGGAAAAAACATTTCGGCAAATGGATGAAATTGTATGAATAATTTTTAAACCCCACTCATTATCTGCGGTTGGCGATATACAGTACAAAATACATTTAATTCAGGATTGTATTTATATTTATGATGATTACCAAGTTATTTTCTGCGCTGGGAAGTGTATTTACATATTTTTGGTGCATTCATTAAATATTTAAGAGTGATCAGAACAAATGTGTTTCTGTGCAAATGGGAAGGAAATGCAGCATCTAGTTAAAGCTCTGAGCAGCTGAGAGGCGCCGGTCGGCTTTCCGCCTTTCTGCCGTGGGATTTAAACTCACTCACTAACCTTCTGTTCGTCAGTGTGAACTTTTAGCAGTGGGGGTTCATCGCCCAAAATAGAAGAGCAGAATTTAATGAGTTTGCAGTCCATTAGGTTCATTAAATAGCTGTAAGAATTTTTTTTTTTTTTTTTTAAAGGACAGTTTTTATTTTGAGATCTGCAGCAGGAACATAAGTCATGGATAAATTTGCACGTAAAGCAGACATGCTCGGGAACTACTGACTACTTGGAAGCAATATGTCGAGTAAGGGATAAACAAAGGGACAATCTCATTAGTCTATCGTGCAACGCGCACACAGACAAAGTAATAACAGAAATAATTTCGATGCAAATTGGCAGAGTACAGGGACAACCTGAATCATCAAACAGCTTGTGGAACAAAGTGGCCCATATGTTGTTTGGCTCTGAAATGATTTCACCTGCTTATTTTTTGTCACTCTAGAACTGTCTGCTTCTGCCGTGAAGGGTAATTGGCAGCCAATCACTGACAACACGCTGAGATTTTTTCGTCACATAGAGGTACGATCTCAAGCCAACCCCAAAACCAAGCAGGAAATGACAGGTTTGATTATGGAAAGGAGGAAACGGAAAATACGATGAAGAAAAGGAAGAGATGGACATCGTTTCACCTACTTGGTGACTGAGGTCCTGGTCGTATTTCTCCTCACACATGGGGGTCACATTGAAATAATTCATCCTCGTCGGATTTTTTTCATATGTAAGGATGTTGGTTGTTGACTTCAGCTCAGCATTCAGAAGCTTAGCCATCAAAGTGGAGCTGCAGTGGTTCTTCTCCAAGTTCCACCTGGATGGCTAAGCTTCTCACTCTATCTCTATGGTAGATCCCTGCCACTCGGCGAAGGAAGCTCATTTCAGCCACTTGTATCCGCGATCTTGTCGTTTCGGTCCCAAAGCAATGACCATAGGTGTGGGCTGGAATTTGGCTCGACTGGTAAATTGAGAGCTTGACCTTGCGGTTCAGAGATGAAAATGTTGAGGTTCTCTTTGGGAGTGACGAGAATGGATAGGATCAGGAATGAGTACATCAGAGGGACAGCACATGTTAGATGTTTTGGAGACAAAGTCAGAGAGGCTAGATTGAGATGGTTTGGACATGTACAGAGGAGGGATAGTGAGTATATTGGTAGTAGGATGCTGAGGTTGGAACTACCAGGCAGAAGGCCTAGAGGAAGACCAAAGAGGAGATTTATGGATGTGGTGAAGGAGGACATGAAGGTAATTGGAGTAAAAGTAGAAGATGAAGAGTACAGGGTGAGATGGAGGCAGATGATTCGCTGTGGCGACCCCTGAAGGGAACAGTCGAAGGGAAAAGAAGAAGATAATATTGAAAAAAAGCTGCATAGATCTCATAGATCTTACTGCATAAAGATCAAGGTTAAAATCACTGTTGGATGCTTTTTGAAATTTTGAGCCCTCAAGCAACACTGCTTGAGAAACCATCATACGTGTGTGACATGTGAAGTCACATGGGCTCAGGAATACCTTTGAAAAATCAGTAACACCTTACACAGTATATCATTGCATCCAAACATATTATAGCATACTATAGACTCACCTCACTCACCAAACCACTTGATCCTACTATGGCCATAGGGAGGCTGGAGTCTATCGAAGCCGTCATTGGATATGATGATTCGCTGTGGCGACCCCTGAAGGGAACATCCAAAAAGGAAAAAAAAAAGAAGAAGACCGGTACAGGTTCCGTTTTACAGCAGAGGCTGCAGCGATCCCCCTGTCGATATCCTGCTCGATCCTTCCCTCCCTCATGAACAAGACCCTGAGATACTTAAACTCCTCCACCTGGGGCAGAACCTCATTCCAGACCCAGAGGGTGCATTCCACCCTTTTCCGGCTGAGAACCATGACCTCTGACTGAACCTGATCTCAGCCACTACGCACTCATCTGCGAATTGCCCCAATGAGAGCTGGAGGTCCTGGCATGACGAGTCAAAAAAGGACAACATCATCTGCAGAAAACAGACGAGGCATGTCTTCAGACTATAGGAGGAAACCGGAGTACCCAGAGGAAACCCGTGCAAACACAAGAACGTGCAAACTCCACACAGGAATACCCGAACATGGGATTTGAACCCAGCATCTTTTCGCTGTGAGGTAGCCATACTAATTGCTATACCAGCGTCGGCCAGCATGCTCAACGGCGTCTTATTTCCATATTAGTTAACGAGACCTCAGTGTAGTTATACAAGCTAATGCTGATGTCCACCGTCAGGTTTAATCCTAGCGTCTGGTTATGAAATAGTGAGACAATCATTTAATAATGAGGTGAATAAAGTATCTTACAGAGACAGGGTACCAGTGCGTGCTGAAAATGAGATAGATATTAATGTACCTACATACCTCCAGTCCTCAAGAATTAATCATCAGGACCAGCGCTGATCTTCAGTAGCACTGCCAAGTGGTGGGGTATTAGTGCGAAGTTGGTATGAGTCATCACTGTATCAAATGCGACGATATTATAGTGGACAAACACCGGTTGATGTTCTGAAACACAGCAGGACATTCATCATCTCCGTAGATCTGCTCTGAGATGTTCTGGGTCTCTTTGCTTTTCTGTTTGTAATGGAGCTCCTGCATCATGAACTGCCACCGTACACCTCCGAGGCCCATTCTAGATTCCGCGTACCCTCTGTGATCCATCACAGCCTTCCATTCAGAGCTCACACACACACACACACACACACACACACACACACACACACACACACACACACACACACACACACACACTCAGCCACTTGAACAGTCCCATGGTGCCAGTGACATGGCTGTCACTTTGTGTTCAGATGCCATCACCTCCATTACCATCATCTTGACCTTAACGCCGCAGGATGACAGTCAGTCCCGCGTCCGTGTCGCTTTATTTGATGTGACGTGCCATATTGTATTCGGTTTTCATTTATTTATCATCTCCACGATGACAATAATCCTTTCCCTCTGCATGTGCATGCATTTCCCAGCTACTCATATCTCCTGCTTCTCAGTCGTCTGAGCCCTGGTGCGGTCTCATCCTGTCCTCCTCTCATCACCATCATCTCTTGATTTGAATCTTGAGTCACTGATGACCTGTTTGTTCACAACTGGGGGCACAAGTAGTTCAATAGCAAAAGTTCTGAGGGCAAGGAAGCAAAACAACTACATCCCTACAAACAATCGGCCCTTCAGAGGGAAAGGTATCTCATTTTTTAGCTCCCGCCCCTTGGGAGCTGTAGGAGTGGGTTCCTTCCATCCATCTGTCCATCAGAATTTAGTTTCCGGACATTTACTTGCCACGCCCTGAAGCTGAGGCTTTTAAACTTTCTACGCTTGTTCTATGTTGGCATATTATGAAATGCTCCCGTCAGTGGGAGTGTCCGGAGCCCAGTATTCTATTTGCTCTCTTGTAGGGGACCCTCCGAAGGGAGTGCATTGAATCACACGCAACACTGTCTGAGGTTAAAGGAAAAAATTGTGACATTTTTCTAATTAAAATTTTTACACCTAAGCAGCCACTTTTTGCAGACATGACCCCTGAACATCTCATGCAATTCTTTAGATGATGGAAATTAATTATTGTTTTGATCTTTCTTTGTATGGAGTTCTGCGGGTTTCCTCCAGGTCCTCTGGTTTCCTCCAAGAGACCAAAGATATACATGTCAGGCTATTTGGCTGTTCCAATTGTCCTTTAATGTGTGTGTGTGTGTGTGTGTGTGTGTGTGTGTGTGTGTGTGTGTGTGTGTGTGTGTGTGTGTGTATTGGCCCTGTGATGGTCTGGTGAGTTCACCACGTGTCAGTGGAGATCCCTCCTGGTACCCCAAATAGTCGGAATTGGATAAGTATATATATGCCTGTACTTTAAGGACCGGCGGTGTAGTGGATAGGGTTCTAGTCTCATAATCGAAAGGTTGTGAATTCGAATCCCTGTTAGGCCACATCCCCCACCCCACACCCCACACCCCACCCCACACCCCATGCCACCTTGAAGTCCAAAGATATGCATGTCAGGCTAATTCGTTGTTCCAATTGCCCTTTAATGTGTGTGTGTGTGTGTGTGTGTGTGTGTGTGTGTGTGTGCGTGAGTGTTTTGCTCTGCGATCATCTTCCTAGCTGTTCAGGGTGTACCCTGTCATCACCTAGAGTCGGCTGAGACCGTCTCCAACCCCCCCCCCCCGTGACCCTCAGTAGGATTAAGCAGCCTAGAGGATGAATGGAGGCGGCCGTTTACATTTATAGCATTCAGCTGACGGTCTTTATTTTTTATACAACTGAACAGCTGGGGGTTAAGGGCCTTGCTCAAGGGCCCAAAAGCAGCTCCTTGGTGGTTGCTTGAATTCCTGACCTTTGGGTCAGCTAGCCAGAGCCTTAACCACTGAGCACATGTGTATTAAACAATCTTCTGATGGTGGTGACAGTAATTCGGCGTTATCACACCATCCTTCCATCCTTCCATCAGTTACGTTGTAATAAAGGCACCGTGGAGAAGAGGAAGACGGGGGGACTGAATTCATTATGCCCATGACAGTTGAAATAATCGTGGAACGTGTGATCAGGGTTAATTTTCTGATCCGTCTCATCTGGCGGTGAAAAAGAAAAAAAACAGGTTAAGAGACGGCAAATTGCACGGCAGATTGATTTCCACTGATAAATGTAGCTGTTGCTTCATTGGGATGTAATAAGAAAGCAGCAATCTACACAACAACAACAACAACAACAACAACAACGGCAACAGCAAACACACAATTAGCAACTTAACACTTGACACGTTTCAACGCTTGGCTCCGAGCTAGCCTTGGAGGGGCCGCACAACGGGGGCCTTTAATTTGATTGTGCACTTAATTGCGTTTGCCATGAAAGCTGCGGCATCTGTTTCATCCTGTTCCGAGTCGTCAGAATGCAGAGATGGTCCCAGACGTGCCGCCTTCTTCTCACTCTAATCATTCTCTCTTCAGGGAGAAACACAAGGCGGAGAAATTAAATCAGCTCGCCGACTATTTTTAACCACCGTCAGGAGACTCGTGTCGCAGTCACTCCAGACGCCTGCCTACACCACTCCTGAACGAACGAGACACAGAAACGGATCATCCGTTCATTCAATCGTCCATTTTCTAAGCCGCTTGACTGTAACTTGAGTCGCGGGAAGGCTTGGCGCCCAGCTCAGCCGACTCTGGCCGAGGGCGGGATACACCCTGAACATTTCTCAGAACACGTTCACGCCCTCTCTCACAGTTCACCTACTGTGCATGTCTTTGGATGGTGGATGTTGGGAGGAAACCTACGCAAGCATGAGGAGAACGTCCAAACTCTACACGGAAACCCATCGAGTCTGGGAATCAAACCCGGGACCTTCGTGTCGTGAGGCGGATGCGCTGAAAGTGATGTGAAGGCGGATCAACAGAATGTACAGGCAAAGCCTACCTGTCTCTCTTTCTTGTGTTGAAGGAACCCTTCATGCTCCAGCAGCAGTGGCGGCGGCGGCGGCGGCAGCGTCCCACGGCATCGTTTTGGGGAAGCGCCATACGGCTTTATGGAGCCTTGGATCATCTACAGTGCGTCTCAAATGGCCAAACCCATGTTACATCTGGATTTATCTGACTGAAACACACTTTCTTCCCGACACACGTCCGCGGAGCTGCAGAGAATCTTCAGGATGTAATACCAGGCACTTCAAGGGCGTAATTCTCTTTCTTTTTCTCAGGGATTACACAAGAGATTTTCTTTGCATGTTGATCAGGTATGAATGGAAGGTCAGAGCAGGTATGAAAGGAAGAAGGAAAAAAAAAAAAGTTCCTGTTTTGAAGGTTCTCAGAACTTTCAACACATCCAAGCGCCTCAGCGTTGCAGTAGAATTCTTCCTCCGAGATACAATTCATTTGTTTTGTTCGTAAAAATCCATCCGTCCAAACACTCGCCATTATCGATCCATTCGCTAAGCTCTTGTTTCCACATCATTATTATCCCTTAATTCCTTACCCATGATGCACTGAGCCACTTTCATGGCTTCTGTTTCATTTCGCCTGAGAGACTTGCATAATCCCGACAAAACCCGTTTTCTAGGACAAACCGCAAAATCCGTTCACGTTTGCATTCAGTACTCGCAGCGACTTGAAATAGACCATCGTTAGGAGTCAGATGCAGACACCGTCAAGTTCTGAAGTTCTGAAAGTGAGCAGGTAATAATCCAAAAGGGAGAGATGAAAACAGCCAGAGGTCTAAACTCTGATTAAACAGTTCATTAAAGGCGTGAGCAGAGTCGAGCTAAACAAACAAGCTGAGGTCAGATATCCGGCAAACAGTATCACCAGAGGCACAGGCAAAGATCGTCAAATGGTGATGCCGGCAGAGTCGAACCCAAAACATCAACGGGAGTTAAATGAGCAGCTCAGCACACACATGGACATACCGCAGATTATTCTTTCACACCATGGCGGTGAAAATTAAAAAGTCTGTTGATGGGGTCAGTGGTGGCCTGGTGGTAAAGGGCGCTGGATCACTGATCCAAAGGTTGGGGGGTTTGAGTCCCACTCTCCACAAGGTTGCCACTGTCCCCTCACAGTGCAGCTAACTGGGTTATCAAAGGCCAAGGTCATGTCTTTCACTGTCTACAGTGAGAGGTTCATGTAAAAGAATCATCGCTGACCTTCGTAAAGAGGAGCTGCTTAGCCGTCAGCGTGTTTCCGCCCCTTGCTAAAAAGGTTGTCAGGAAGGGCATCCGACGTAAAACACCTATGCCAAATCAAATCAGATGATTCACTGTGGCGACCCCTGAAAAAGCCGAAAGGAAAGGAAGAAGAAAAAGAAGAAGAAGAAGAAGAAGGTTAAAGTTTCTTGATGAGTGGAATTGATCCGGAGTCAAATGACCCAGATCATTGCAGTGCGTTCTGGGAAGTGTAGTGTGAGACGGACTTGTTGGAAAGATCAGCGTCATTGTGTGTGTCGGGAAAGTGTGAGTTTAGAAATGCGCATGCCTTTCAGCTGTGGGAGGAGACCAGAGTTCCAGGAGGAAACCCATACAAGAATGGGGAGACCATGGCAAAGTCTACGCAGAAATGGGGCTGGAACCCAGCACCTCCTTGCTGTCAGACCTGCTGTATTAGTATCGTACCTGGGCATCTTGGATTATTCGTTTATTCATCTGCACAATCCAACTAGTCATAGTGGTGAGGGTGCTGGGCTCATGATCAGGAGGTTGTGTGTTTCGAATCCCAGTTCGATCCCCACTGTGCCTAGAGCCCTGGGCAAGGTCTTAACCACAAGTGTGCCTCTGTTCACCCAGCAGTATAAATGGGGACCAGTAAAATATACTGGGAAGGTAACCGGCGATGGACTAGCGTCCCATCCAGGAGGAGTTGAGCTCCTGGTCGCTTCACGCTACAGAAACCAGGGATAAGCACCGGCCTGATGAGCCGCGAGGCCCTTGGGTGTAAAAAGCCCAATGGACTTTACCTTTACAATCCAACTAGAGGCTGGAACTTAGCTCGGCCAACTCTGGGCAAAGGCAGAGTATTCCTTGAATGACTCAACAGTCCATCTCAGGGCCACCACACACACACACACACACACACACACACACACACACACACACACACACACACACACACACACACACACACACACACACACACACACACACACGTACACACACACGCACAGACACACACACACACACACACACACACACACGTACACACACACACACACACACACACACAAGTACACACACACACACACACACACACACACACACCAAGGGACAATTTGGACAGTCGATTAGCCTAATATGTAGGTCTTTTGGCTGTGGAAGGAAACCAGTGTACCCTGCAGAAAACCCACAACCATGGAGAACATGCAAACTCTACACGGAGATTCCCTCACAAAGTCCAGAATTCGGACCCGGGCCCTTCCTCCTGTGAGGTGGCTATGCAATCCACAACACCACGGTACCGCCCTCCTCATACAATATTCTCGATTTTATTGTGTTTATGCAGATTCAGTTCCGTTTTTAAGTCGCTGAAATGACATATTTTGCGAACAGTTTGATAATCCATCAGGGTCGTGTTGAACTTTCTCTCATTCAGTCTGGTGCAATAAAGTTTCTCGTTAGCGAGATGACTCTTTTGGTAATGATTTTAAATCGGACTAATTGCTTTCGATACATCTGCTATAAATTTTCCTGCAGATGTTTATATAGAAAATGAATAAGTGCTGCTTTTAATTACTCGGTGCGGTTTAGTAGCGTGAAACTGAACTTCATCTCCGTCTCCTGCTAAGTAACATGACAGAGTGATTGGTGACACAGGCGTCTGCTCCTGGCATTTAAGCAGCTGTTTCACAGTTCACATAGTTCACACCCAGGCTAATGTCCTCCTCGCATGACGTCCCACACTACAGAGAGTAGAATGTGATCGCAGTGGGACGAGGTGATGATGGATGAGGGGTTTAACATCACTCCAGTGGGGATCGCATCCATTCTGCCACATTCTAATACCGGGATTAAATTTGCCTTATAGTGCACAGTACAACATTTTGGAGGGGGGACAGAAAGAAACAGAGAGGGTGAGAGACAGTGGACAGAAAGAAACTGTCTCTCACCTCTCTCTATCGCTCTCTCTGCCTGTCTTTTCTCTCCATCCTTCTATTACTCCCACTCTCTCTCTCTCTCTCTCTCTCTCTCTCTTAAAAAAAATCACTGTTGAACCAAGCTACAGAAGGGACAACCTGCTGAGCTCCAACTCCAGAACCAGCTTTTGTACAATTTCACTCCCTACTGCCATCATCATCATCATCATCATCATCATCATCATCATCATCATCATCATCATCATCATCATCTCCAAACAAAATAAAAAGACAAAAGATCAATCCAATTTGTACAAACCTTGGAGACTTAAACTGTGACACACACCAATACTCGGAGAGATTCATGATCATCATCATCATCATCATCATTATGAGAGAGAGGAGGAGAATGACACTGCTTTCTTTTTGACAATTTCACACTAGCATAATAAATTTATTACATCCGTCTATCTATCCATCCATCCATCCATCTAGCCATCCATCTCTTGACTGTAAATATGCTTAGTGTATCTGTTATATAAATTGCCAGCTTTGATACATGGACACCTCTCAGTCTTCACATGAGAAAAGTCATTGTTCATGTGAAATAAGGTGTGACATAAACCCTCATGTAAAAAAAGAAGTGATATAAACACTGGTGTGAAATAGGGTGTGATATAAACACTGATGTGAAATGAGGTGGGACATAAACTCTCATATGAAATAAGATGTGAAATAAACACTGATGTAAAATAAGGTGTGATATAAACCCTCATGTGAAATAGGATGTGATATAAACACTGGTGTGAAATAGGGTGTGATATAAACACACATGTAAAAAAAGAAGTGATACAAACACTCCTGTGAAATAGGATGTGATATAAACACTGATGTGAAATGAGGTGTGATATAAACCCTCATGTGAAATAGGATGTGATATAAACACTGGTGTGAAATAGGGTGTGATATAAACACACATGTAAAAAAAGAAGTGATACAAACACTCCTGTGAAATAGGATGTGATATAAACACTGATGTGAAATAAGGTGTGATATAAACCCTCATGTGAAATAGGATGTGATATAAACACTGGTGTGAAATAGGGTGTGATATAAACACACATGTAAAAAAAGAAGTGATACAAACACTCCTGTGAAATAGGATGTGATATAAACACTGATGTGAAATGAGGTGTGATATAAACCCTCATGTGAAAAGGGAAGTGATATAAACACTGGTGTGAAATAGGGTGTGATATAAACACACATGTAAAAAAGAAGTGATACAAACACTCCTGTGAAATAGGATGTGATATAAACACTGATGTGAAATAAGGTGTGAAATAAACACTGATGTGAAATAAGGTGTGATATAAACCCTCATGTGAAATAGGATGTGATATAAACACTGGTGTGAAATAAGGTGTGAAATAAACACTGATGTGAAATAAGGTGTGATATAAACCCTCATGTAAAAAGGGAAGTGATATAAACACTGGTGTGAAATAGGGTGTGATATAAACACACATGTAAAAAAAGAAGTGATACAAACACTCCTGTGAAATAGGATGTGATATAAACACTGATGTGAAATAAGGTGTGATATAAACACTCATGAAATAAGGTGTGATATAAACCCTTGTGTGAAACAGGATGTGATATGAACCCTCATGTGTTTCCATCCAGATGTTAATAAGATATTAATGGTAGTGTCTTCATTCAGCTCTGAATCCTAACATTATTCACACGGAGCAGGAGGGAACCAGATGTAACAAACACAAGCTCCATAGCAACCGTCCCTTATACTTAATGATCCTCAGTCTGTTCTGAGAAACGGTGCACAGTTGAGTATCATCGTGGCTGCGGTGGCTCGGTGGTTAAGGTTCTGGGTTCTGCAGTGAACACACTAGCGGCGCGATAGAAACGCAACTGATGCAAACATTAATCCATTTGCGGCGTCGCATTTTGGTCACCTGGTTCGTGGTTAAACCATCTGCCTCACAGCAAGAAGGTCCTTGGGTCAATTTCCGGGTTCAGGGTGTTTCTGTGCGGAGTTTGCATGTTCTTCCTGTGCTTGTATAGGCTTCTTCTCAATACTCCGGTTTCCTCCCAGAGTCCAAAAATGATGCACATTAGGCCAATGGTCTGTTCCAAAAAAAAAAAAAAAAAAAAAAAAAAAAAAAAGATCTGGTAAGTTGTTCAGACTGTACCCTGCCTACACCCAGTGTTGGCTGAGATAGGCTTCAGTCTCTAGGTAACCTTGATAATAAATTTAAGCAGATTGGCAAATGAGTGAGTGAGTGAGTGAGTGTATTAGGTTCGATTCTGGGACTCGGGGCGTTTCTGTGTGGAGTTTGGAACACAGTTCCCCGTCTGGGTTTCTTCCGGGTGCTCCGGTTTCCTTTCACAATCCAAAAACAGCACATTCGGCTAATCGACGGTTCCAAATCACCCCGAGGTGTGAGAGTGAGTGTGATTGATTGTACGTTTGTTGACTTTGTGATGGCCTGTTCAGGCTGTTCTCCGTCCTCCTCCAGAGTCGCCCGTGAAAGGCGCCAGCCTCCCCGCAACCCGAAAATGACGACGCGGCTTCGAAAACAAATGATTGGATGAGTGTTTGATGACGAGTATGTCCGAGCGTCATTCCTATGATATATTGTGCGGCTTTTCTGTTATTTATGACAACAATACAAACTACGAGGGTACAGTCTATCTCCCAGAATCCTCGGCTGTCTCATTGTGCTGCTGACAGTGAAACAGTGTTTGCAGAGAGGATATGAGTACCTGACTCCCTGACCTTCCTGTCTGCGTGTGCAAACACGCCGAGGCCACGCAGTGTGAAAGAAGCGGCGAGAGAAAACAGTGGCACGGAAGAAAGAAAACATCCTTCAGTAAGAAGCTGCCGGTAAAACAGATCCATCAGATATAAATAAACCACAAAAATAAACTTCAGACAAGCACACAGTGACAGTCGAGATCAGAAGACAAGCTGCTCAGTGAATCCGAGGTCTGTTATTGTAGTAGCACAAGCTTACCTCTAGATGGTGACACTTTAACAGTCGGTGACCACAAGGAGCTCTTGGTTTTACAGTACCGGTACCGGTAGGTCCGCTCTGCTCCGTCCCAAACATTGTACTTAATGTTTCCATGACATCATACGGGGGGGACGGGGACGCGGTCCCTGTATCCACAACTGTCCACAATTACACACAAATACCCTGAAGAAAATTCTCAACATTCAGAACAGCAAAGTGAAATTAATGTAATAAATGTGTAATAAACAGTAAACATTAAAATCAATACTGAAGTACGTAACTAAGTCAGTAAGTAAACAAACGAACAAACAAATAAATGATGTAAATGGAATGGGATGGCATCATGGTGCCATGCTTAACGTGTCCATCTCACAGCAAGCAGGTCTTGGGTTCCAGCCCAGGGCTTGGTGAGGGCGCTCCCGTGTGAAGTTTGCACGTTCTCCCCGTGCTTGTGTGCGGGTTTCCTCTGGGTACTACAGTTTCCTCCCACAGGCCGAAAACATGCACACTCGGCTGACTGACTGTTCCAAATCACCGCTAGGTGTGAGAGGGAGTGTGAACAGTTGTGCGAGTGTTGGCCCTGTGGTGGCCTGGCATGCTGACCAGGGAATACCCCACCCTCGCCCAGAGTCGGCTGATATGGGTGCAGCCTCCCCACCACTTTAATTAGGATTAAGCGGCTTAAAAAAAATGAAGGGGCAGTGGTGGTCTAGTGGTATAGGGCACTGGATCGCTGATCCAAAGGTTGGAGGTTCGAGTCCCACTCTCCACAAGGTTGTCACTGTCCCCCCCCCAGTGCAGATAACTGGGTTATCAAAGGCGGGCCATGTCTCGCACTGTCTATGGTGTGAGGCATGTAAAAGAACCATTCCTGACTTTCGACAAGAGTAGCTGCAAAGCCGTCAGCGTGTTTCCACCCTGCGATGGCCTGGCGAGCTGTCCAGGGTGTACTCTGCCCTCGCCTGAAGTTGGCTGGGATGGGCACCAGCCTTCCCGCGACCCTAATTAGGATTAAGCGGTTCCAGAAAATGAACTGAACTGAAAAAAATGAATGAATGAGACAGCATGGTGCTACAGTGGTTAGTACATCCATCTCGCAGCAAGTCGGTCCTGGGTCCCAGTCCTGGGCTCGGTGAGGGCGTCTCCGTATGACGTTTGCATGTTCTTCCCATGCTTGTGTGGGTTTCCTCTTTATACTCTGGTTTCCTCCCACAGTCCAAAGACATGCACATTAGGATATCTGGCTGTTGTGAATTGCCTCCATGTGTGTGTGTGTGTGTGTGTGTGTGTGTGTGTGTGTGTGTAGTCTTGCGTCGTTGTTGCCTGGGCTATTCAGGATGCCTTCACCCAGTGTCAGCTGAGATAGGCTGTGGCTTCCCCGCGACCCTAATAGGATTAAACAGTTTGGCATATGAGTGAGAGTGTGTGTGAGTGAATGGGTCGGCCAACACACACACACACAAAACCATTCACATTCACACATAGGGGCAAGTTGAGACACGTAAGTATCCTAATGCGCGTGTCTTTGGACCGCTGGAGGAAACTGGAGTACAGTCACACCTCACCTTACGAAATTAATCCGTTCCAGAAGTGGTTTCGTAACCTGATTTTTTCGTACGTAGAGTCTCATTTTACATGTATAAGGCCTGATTCGTTCCAAGGCCCCCCAATACTACCCCCCCCCAAACCCTTTAAAAATGATAAAAGTACACCAATTTTGTATGAAATGTGTGCTAAAAGTAAAAGAAAATTATTTATTAAACCATTAAAATGAATAAGACATGCAAATCATTTACCACGGGGGTTGGGCAACTATGCCCAAGATATTACACATGTTAGAACTCCATGACGAACGAGGGTCAAGGCACACGAAAAGCATCATGGGTATCATGGAGATGCAGCGCCCTCCTAGCCAATGGGAGGCCAGCGGGGTGTTGGGAGATAGCCAATGGGAGGGCAACTCTATCGCGTCAATTTCAAAACAAAATGCAGGATGCATTTCGTAACTTGAATTCTCTTTCGTATTCAGAGACGAAAATTTTCCGTAAAGTCGTTTCGTAACTTGGATTTTTCGTTAGTTGGGTCTTTCGTAAGGTGAGGTATGACTGTACTCAGTAGAAACCCACAAAGGCACGGGGTGAAAACGCACACAGAAACAATCTCACCAAGCTTAGGACTCGAACCCGGGATCTTCTTGCTGCAAGTTCAACGTGTTAACCAGTACGCCACCATGCTGCCCATAGAGATTATTACCTTTTGTGTGAGCTACGCGAAGGTACTGTGACATGGAAATGATCATTTCGCAGGAAATTGTGCATGTTTGTTGGTCCGCAGTCCACGAATTCGCACTCACTCCTACGAAGTTGTTACCGTTCACATGAGTCGTATAGTGTCCATGTTATTATTACTATACATTCCATAACTTACAGAAAGTAATATTCCCATCGTACATCGTACATCGTACATTTACATAGACAGGAACTTTCAAACAGGTCTAACATTGGGATCATAACATCAGATCATTAGAAATTCAACTTTGTCTTCAGCATGTCTATCTCACAACAAGAAAGCTTGGGTTCGAGCTTTTCAGTCCGGGGGTCTCCCAGGCCCAGGGTTCGAGTCCCTCTGTATAGTTATTAATATAATCAATCTCGAATACGATTGAAATAATTGGCTGTGTGGTGGTGCAGGGTTCTGAATTCGATTCCTGGGCTCGGTGCATTTCTGCGGGAATGTGTAGCCTACATGTTCTCCACATGCTTGTGTGGGTTTCCTCGGTGTACTCTGGTTTCCTCCCACAGTCCAAAAACGTGTACAGTAGACTGATTGGCTGTTCCAAATTTCTCCATGTATGAGAGTGAGTCTGAATGGCTGTATATGTGTTCAGGGTGTTAGGGTCACGGGGAAGTTGGTGCCCATCTCAGCCGACTCCAGAAGAGGGGGAGATAAACCCTGGATAGCTTGCCAGACCATCACAGGGCCGAC
>CM045742.1:41782500-41787500 GCA_024760905.1 Plotosus lineatus | reverse complement strand
CTCTCTCACACACTTTCTCGACCTCAGTCTTTCTAACTCTCTCACTCTCACTTTCTCTCTCCCTCTTTCTCTCCCTCCTTCTCTCACTCTCTCTCACTCTCTCTCACTCTGTCTAAAGTCAATCTAATTATAAATGTCCGCACTTCCAGTTCCAGCGAGTTAATTGGATGAGCAGGTCCGACTCCTCCCTTTTGGAGATTTTTGCTCTTCTATGTTTTCATATCTGTCGTTTTCATTCCCCGTACAATTAATTATTCTGGACTTTTGTGAAATCCCAAGCGTCACCGGTGTGAGAGAAATAAAATGATAAAACGGTGTAAAGAAGCAACGCCGGGGTTGATTTCCTCCCAACTCCGACTGTAGATATCTGCCGAGTCTCAGTAACAGGAGCATCAGATTATTACACACAGAGGCGCCGCCAGCCGATTCGCTCTCGTCCATTTCAGCGCACTGTTCTCTAAACCCATTAACCGAATATCGTTATCTTCTCGCCGTGGTTTCAAAGCACAAATGGCCGATTTCATTGCTTTCTAATTTACTCCGAAAGCAGCAGTTCTTAAGCATTAGTTGTTTGTTTGTGTTCAATTCAATTTTTATGCAAGTTGAGCATCATTGAAGAGAAATCTCCAGCGAAGGCAATGAATACCGAAACAACAAAGAAAACGCCAATGACAACTGATATCGTTCTCAACCCACAACATCAAAGTACCAAGATGTGATGCCGCAGTGATGTCATGGATAGCGGCATGAAGAACATCAAAATATTCAAATATCCGACTCATTATTTAAATATGCAACAGCCTTCAGATTTATTATTATCATCATCATCATCATCATCATCATCATTATTATTATTACTATTATTGTTATTATTATTATTATTATTATTATTAAGGATATTTTGGGAAATTATTGATATTGTTGGACTGTTTGCTTCTGAGTGTTTCTATTGGTGATGAGGGGAGACTCACTTTATATATTTTTTATAACATTTGTATGCTCTCTCTCTCTCTCTCTCTCGCTGTCACTCTCTCTCTCTCTCTCTCTCTCTCTCTCTCAATCTCTCTCTCTCTCTGTTGCTCTCCCTCAATGTCTCTCTCTCTCTCGCTCTCGGTGTTTCTCTCTCTCGCTCTCGGTGTCTCTCTCAATGTCTCTCTCACTCTCTCCCACTTTCGTTGTCTCTCTCTCTCTCTCTCTCTCTCTCTCTCTCTCTTTGAGGGTGAATGCAGATTATGTGCCGTGTTTGATAATTTTTCACATGACTATCACAGATTCATCAGTACATCGGTGAATAGGATAGAATAAAAGTCCTAAACCAGATTTGGTTCCTTTCATTCTGAGAATGGATTTTTAAAATGTACTTGTTTGGCTTTTATAAAGTAAAATTTCTCCTGATTTTACATCATAAGATTCACCATACGAGGGAAGCCGAGGGTTCACTGCCTGCCATGAAACTTCCTGTTACATTTTTAGCTATAAATTTAGGCCACTCTTAATTTATTCCTGAGCGACACGATGGCGTAGTGAATAGCACATCCGCCTCACAGCGAGAAGGTCCTGGGTTCGATTCCCAGCTCGGGCGTTTCTGTGTGGAGTTTGCATGTTGTCCCCGTGCTTGCATGGGGTTGTGTGAGTCATGAGCTGTCCGGAGGGTTGTTTTTTTTGTTTGTTTTTGTAATTTACATTTTATTGCTTAGTCCGAGTTACAGATGGGGACAAAGAGCCACGGAAATCCTTGAGCCATTTGGGAAGAACAAACATGGAATTCAGGTTTTTCACATTATACAACTCTCTTTCTCTCTCTCTCTCTCTCTCTCACACACACACACACACACACACACACACACACACACACACACACATCTAAAGTACAAGTAGTGAAAACATACCAATTTCAAAATAGCAATAATGTTGACCCTCATTGAAAGTTGGCTGAGATAGGCTCCAACCTTCCTTTATTCATTTTCTGAATAAATGGGGATACTTTAGTCCTTGTTTTATGATTCCACTAAAATAAATAAATAAATAAATAAATAAATAAATGCCGCCCACTAGCCCTCACTGATAGGAATGAAGACTCATTCAGTAAAGGGCAAGTAACAGCACCCTGAAGTCAATTAAATAAGGCCACCATTTAAAAATTCCCCATAATGACTGCCTATTAACTTGGTTTACTCTGTGTGTAGAACGAAATCTCCGCCCTTCAGTCGTCTTTATGAATGAAAGCTCAGGCGGTTTATTCATACAGACCTTGTGCTCGGTCATTAAGCAGTTTGTCGAAACGCCATAAAAGAAAGGACGACGCTAATAAACAGTTTATTGTGCGCCCTGTGTATTTATGATTCTGCTTTGTTTTGGGTTTTTTTCTTTTCCTAATTTATTCAAGGTAGGACTCATTTGTCTCGGTTAATGATGGGGACGGTAATTAGACCGGGCGGGATAGTGTTAGTCACGACACACGACAGATCTTCAGCTGCATGTCGCCATGAAAACGAGATATGGGTGTGTCCATCATTAGAGGTAGAATTGATATTTTTAAATAATAATAATAATAATTTGGAAGAGACGGTCTCCATGGCCGGTGGAGTGCACAGTTCCAGGAGGGGGAAATTTGTAAAAGATTCACATGACCATGATGCACTGTCTGGAGTTTGTTTATCAGTGGGGCATGAGGAAACGTTAATAATAATAATAATAATAATAATAATAATAATAATAATAATAAAATATCATCATTATTTCAGTCTTGCCTGAATCTATCTGTACAGGTTCTATGTTCTTTGGTAAGAGAAGCAAATAAGTGCTGCAATAGAACCGTTTCCTGTAATATAGTGAAGGGCAATCAGGAGTCGAAGGCAAGGTGGGTGTGGTTTAAATATTCAATTCAATTCAGCAACATCCACCGAGCCGGAGGTGACTCACTGTCATATCACTCTCACGCTTCTACCTAACCGCTTATCCTACCAGGGTCACGGGGATGCTGGAGCCTATCTCAACCAATACCGGGCCAAGGCAGGGACAAGTTAGCCAGGTTACAGACACAAAGCACTCACTCTCACTGACAGGCAACACACGTACACACGCACACACGTACGTGCACACACGTACGCGCACACACGTACGCGCACACACATACACACACACACACACACACGTACGCACACACACACACACGTACACACACACGTACACACACACGTACACACACACGTACACACACATACGTACACACACGTACGCACACACACACACACACGTACGCACACACGTACGCACACACGCATACACATACACGTACACACACACACACACACACACACACACGCACGCACACACACACGCACGCACACACACACACACACACGCATTACACACACATACACACACACATTACACACATACGCACACACACGCACGCACACACACACACACGTGCGCACACACGCATACACATACACACATACACACGATACACACACACACACACACACACACACACACATACGCACACACACACCCACACACGTACACACACACATACACACACGTACGCACACACACACACACACACATTACGCACACACGTACACACACACGTACGCACACACACACGTACGCACACACACACACACATGTATGCACACACGTATGCGCACATGTACACACACGTACACACACACACGTACGCACACACACGTACGCACACACACACACACACACATGTATGCACACACGTACGCACACACGTACACACACATACACACACACACGTACACACACACACACGTACACACACACACGTACACACGTACACACACACACGTACACACACACACGTACACACACACACGTACACACACGTACACACACGGGTCGCAGGGGCAGCAGCCGAAACAATGAGGTCCAGACGTTCCTCTCCCCAGCCACTTCCTCCAGCTTTTTCGGGGAGACATCAAGACGTTTCCAGACCAGCCAAGAGACGACTCCTCCAGCGTGTTCTAGGTTTGGGTCCCAATTGAATGTTTTTTAGATGAATAGATTTGGTTTGATTATTATTATTATGCTTGTGTGTTTATGTTTATTGGCTTCAGTACGCCAATTATCATGATGATTTAACGAGCAGAGAGTAACGGTTATGGTTTTTGTTTTCAAGTGTAATTTATTCCTGGTTATAAATAATTGTTGTTCACTATTCATGTAGTTTATTACTGGTATGAAATCATGCTGCTCGATGGTTATTGTTTCATTTTTCATCTTCATTCATACTGTATTAAAAAAAACAAAAACAACAAAAAACAAAAATAGTGTTTTCTTTCTCGTGCAATACTTTACACATTGTTCATACGGCACTCGAGTCCGATTAAAATCCAACCATTACATCCAGATCAACCCAATCTCATTCTACCTTTTTTTTCTATTCTAATGAGTGTTTGTTGTTGTTATTGTTGTTGTTGTTGTTATTGTTGTTGTTCCTGGTCTCATATCTTCAGTGTATAATGTGTTCTGGTCCAGTGCAAATGTCTGAGAATTCATTAGTAAATACACAGTAACCTTTGGCTGGATCACCGGATATAGTAGAAATAAGTGAGTCGAGACCCAGAGCTGGAAACCTGTGTATTATAGTCTGAGTGGTTTGAAATGCCCCGTGGTTGATATGATGGCTTGTGATTGGTGGAATCTGCAGCAATACAAAGCTGAGAAGGCATGGTGTGGGTGGGTGATAGAGGGACAGGAGCTTAATAACACCACCACTTTATCTCCTTCAACGAATTAAATATATTTAGATGTTGGGTGCATGGTTAAATTTTACTGTTCAGTCGACAGAACCAGCAGAACTCAAAAGCAGAACACCTGACCCAAATCATCACCGGCAACACGCGTCAGAAATTCAGAGAGGAAGGCCGAGCAAATCGAACTAAACTGAACGTGGTAATGGGCGGAGCCGTAGTGGTTAGCATGTCTACCTCAGAGCAAGAAGGAGGGTCTTGCGTTCGATTCCC
>CM045742.1:41727500-41777500 GCA_024760905.1 Plotosus lineatus | reverse complement strand
CCAGAGTGCTCTATCAAGCCACGTCAGTGGGACGTCTGTGGGAAGGAAAAAGTGTGACAGAAAACGCTGCACAACCAGAAGAGGTGACCGAACCCTGAGGAAGATTGTGGAGAAGGGCCGATTCCGGACCTTGGGGGACCTGTGGAAGCAGTGGACTGGGTTACAGGTGCCGCATTCCCCAGGTCAACGCCTTTTGAACCCGAAACAGCGGCAGAAGCGGCTGACCTGGGCTACAGAGAAGCAGCACTGGACTGTTGCTCAGTGGTCCAAAGTACTTTTTTCGGATGAAAGCAAATTTTGCATGTCATTCGGAAATCAAGGTGCCAGAGTGTGGAGGAAGACTGGGGACAAGGAAATGCCAAAATGCCTGAAGTCCAGTGTCAAGTACCCACAGTCAGTGATGGTCTGGGGTGCCATGTCAGCTGCTGGTGTCGGTCCACTGTGTTTTATCAAGGTCGGGGTCAATGCAGCTCGCTATCAGGAGATTTGGGAGCACTTCATGCTTCCATCTGCTGAAAAGCTTTATGGAGATGAAGATTTTAATTTTTCAGCACGACCTGGCACCTGCTCACAGTGACAAAACCACTGCTAAATGGTTTACTGACCATAGTTTAGTTGGTGTGCAATGAATCTAAAATATATGAAAGTCTCATGTTTATCAGTACATTAAAGAAAATAATGAACTTTATCACAATATGCTAATTTTTTTAGAAGGACTAGTATCTTCTTCTTCTTTTACTTTCGGCTGCTCCCTTCAGGGGTCGCCACAGCAAATCATCCGCCTCCATCTCACCCTGTCCTCTGCATCTTCTTTTCTGACTCCAACGACCTTCATGTCCTCCTTCACCACATCCATAAATCTCTTCTTTGGTCTTCCTCGAGGCCTTCTGCCCGGTAGTTCCAACCTCAGCATCCTACTGCCAATATACTCACTAGCCCTCTGTACATGTCCAAACCATCTAAATCTAGCCTCTCTGACTTTGTCTCCAAAACATCTTACACGGGCTGTCCCTCTGATATACTCATTTCTGATCCTATCCATCCTCGTTACTCCCAGAGAGAACCTCAACATTTTCATCTCCGCTACCTCCAGCTCTGCCTCCTGCCTTTTCCTCAGCGCCACTGTTTCTAATCCATACAACATCGCTGGCCTCACCACCATCTTGTACACTTTTCCCTTCATTCTTGCTGACACTCTCCTATCGCACATCACACCGGATACTTTTCTCCAACCATTCCAGCCTGCCTGCACACGCTTCTTCACCTCTTTTCCACACTCTCCATTGCTCTGGATTGTTGAGCCTAAGTACTTAAAATCCTCCACCTTCGTTATCTCTGCCCCCTGTAACCTCACCGTTCCTCCTGGGTCCTTCTCATTCACACACATGTATTCTGATTTTCTGGGGCTAACCTTCATTCCTCTCCTTTCCAGGGCATACCTCCACCTCTCTAGATTTTCCTCCACTTGGTCTCTGCTCTCACTACAGATCACAATGTCATCTGCAAACATCATAGTCCATGGAGATTCTTGTCTCACCTCGTCTGTCAGCCTGTCCATCACCATAGCAAACAAGAAGGGGCTCAGAGCTGACCCTTGATGCAGTCCCACCTCCACCTTTAACTCTTCTGTCACACCGACAGCACACCTCACCACTGTCTTACATCTCTCATACATGTCCTGCACCACTCTAACATACTTCTCTGCCACTCCAGACTTCCTCATGCAATACCACAGTTATTCTCTTGGCACCCTGTCATATGCTTTTTCCAGATCCACAAAGGCACAATGTAGCTCCCTCTGACCTTCTCTGTACTTCTCTATTAACATCCTCAAAGCAAACATTGCATCTGTGGTGCTCTTTCTTGGCATGAAACCAAACTGTTGTTCACAAATGCTGACCTCTGCCCTTAGTCTAGCTTCCACTATTCTTTCCCATAACTTCATCGTATGGCTCATCAACTTTATCCCTCTGTAGTTGCCGCAACTCTGCACGTCTCCCTTGTTCTTAAAAATGGGCACCAGCACACTTCTCCTCCACTCCTCCGGCATCTGCTCACTCTCTAGAACCTTGTTGAATGTTCTTGTCAGAAAATCTACTGCTACCTCTCCTAGACACTTCCATACCTCCACAGGTATATCATCAGGACCAACTGCCTTTCCATTCTTCATCCTCTTCAATGCCCTTCTCACCTCACCCTTACTGATCTTTGCTACATCCTGCTCCTCAATGGTCACCTCTTCTACTCTTTTTTCTCTCTCATTTTCCTCATTCATCAGCTCTTCAAAGTACTCTTTCCATCTTCCCAGCACACTTCTGTCATCAGTCAATACATTTCCCTCTCTGTCCTTTATCAATCTAACTTGCTGCACGTCTTTCCCATCTCTATTTCTCTGCTGTGCCAACCTGTATAGATCATTTTCTCCCTATTTACTGTCCAACCTATCATACAAGTCATCATACACCCTCTGTTTGGCCTTAGCCACTGCTACTTTCACCTTACGCTGTGTCTCCCTGTACTCCTGTTTACTCTCTTCGGTCCTCTCTATGTCCCACTTTTTCTTAGCTCACCTCTTCCTTTGTACACACTCCTGCACTTCCTCGTTCCACCACCAAGTCTCCTTATCTACTTTTCTTCCAGAGGACACACCAAGTATTCTCCTACCTGTGTCCCTGATCACATTTGCTGTGGTTGTCCAGTCATTTGGAAGCACTTCCTGGCCACCCAAAGCCTGTTTCAACTCCTCCTTGAAAACAACACGACACTCTTCCTTTTTCAACTTCCACCACTTTGTCTTCTGCTCTGCCTTTGCCTTCTTCACCTTCCTCACCATCAGCGTCATCCTGCATACCACCATCCTGTGCTGTTTGGTAACACTCTCACCCACTACTACTTTGCAGTCACTGACTTCCTTCAAATTACATCGCCTACACAAGATGTAGTCTACCTGTGTGCTCCTACCTCCACTTTTATAAGTCACCCTATGCTCCTGTTTCTTCTGGAAGAAAGTATTCACCACAGCCATTTCCATCCTTTTTGCAAAATCTATCAACATCTGTCCTTCTGTGTTCCTGTCCTGGATACCAAACATGCCCATCACTTCCTCGTCCCCTCTGTTTCCTGCACCAACATGTCCATTGAAGTCTGCACCAATGACCACTCTTTCACCTCTGGGGGTATTCTGCATCACTTCATCTAAGTCACTCCAGAATAAATATATATTCAATGCTATAAAGGCTTATAATAACAATTAAACATTAAAAAATAATGCATAAGATGTAAATAAAATGTAAATAAACAAACATATGCAGATGCGCCTCACAAAAATGTAAGTAGTTTTGATGGGAGGTTTTGGGTTGTTTTTTTGTTTTGTGTTGGTTTTGGTTTTTTTTTTGCATAATTGACCATGTTTTATCGGCATTTCCTTAATTTCCTTATTTTTTAATTCAATGAATATTTAAAAAAAAAAACATGATGAATTGAAGCTGCGTGAATTGAAGCGCGAAGTAGCGAGGGATCCCTGTATATCATAATAACTTACTGCGGCATGGTGGCGTAGTGGTTGGCATATCCACCTCACAGCGAGAAAGTCTAGGGTTCGATTCCCAGCTTGGGTGTTTCTGTGTGGTATTTGCATATCCTCCCCGTGCTTGCGTGGGTTTCCTCTGGGTACTCTGGTTTCCTCCCACAGTCCACAAACATGCACAGCATGTGAATTGGCTTTTCCAAATCTCTCCTAGGTGTGACTGGTTGCATGAGTCTTGTCCAGGGTGTATCCCCCTCCCTTCCTCAGAGTCGGCTGAGATGGGCACCAGCCTCCCTGCAAACCCTAATTGGGATTAACCAGTTCAGAAAATGAAAGAATGATAATAAAGATTGGGTGTTTGTATTGTTTTGATCCTGTATGATCATGACGACACTACATGCATTAAAAAAAGATGTTTTTCAGCGTAGACGTCCATATAACTGACATTTATAATGATGTAACCATGCAGCCTTGAAGATCGTCCTCACACAGTATATGTCTGGTCCTCCTGATGATGATGCAGCGTTTTAGGAGGACGTGTGAGATACGAGAGAGGCCTCGTTGCTGCATGACGAGGGTGATGAACAGTTTCAGGGTTTTATCTCCACCTGCTGGTGACTTTATTTCTTTCACCTGGAACCGAAAATCTTTAAGTACAGAATACCAATCAGGCCAATGAACTACCTGAAAAAAAAAAAAAAAACAAACAACATGGGGAGAAATAGCATAATTTATTTGATCCAGCATCTACATATTAATTAATTTATTTGTTTGCTTGTTTACTGTTTAATTTTAACATTAACAACATATTAATTAATTTATTTATCATTATCTAAGTTTTATATGCTGTATTAATCCCAGCGGCACAGTGGTGTAGTGGTTAGCATGGTTTACCTGACAGGTCCTGGGTTCGATTCCCAGCTCAGGAGTTGCTGTGTGGAGTTTGCAGGTTCTCGCCGTGCTTGCGTGGGTTTCCTCCGGGTTCTCCAGTTCCCTTTTGCAGTCCGAAAACATGCACAGTAGGTTAATTGGCTGTTCCAATGTTCAGTTCATTTTCTGTAACCGCTTAATCCTAACTAGGGCTGCGAGGAGGCTGGTGCTCATCCCAGCCAACTTCGGGCGAAGGCAGAGTACACCCTGGACAGCTCGCTAGGCCATCGCAGGGCAGAAAAATGCTGACGGCCTTACAGTCCACTCTTGTTGAAAGTCAGCAATGGTTCTTTTACATGAACCTCACACTGAAGACAGTGAGAGACATGGCTGGCCTTTGATAACCCAGTTCACTACACTGGGGGGGACAGTGACAACCTTGTGCCTTGTGGACAGAGGGACTCGAGCCCCCAACCTTTGGATCAGCAATTCAGTGCCCTGTACCACTAGGCCACCCCTGCTCGCTGTTCCAATATATGAGTATGAATGGTTTTGCAAGCATTGGCCCTGTGATGGCCTGGCAATTTGAGCAGGATGTACCACCCTTTCGTCTAGAGTCGGCTGAGATGGGCGCCAGCCTCCTTGTGACCCTAATTAGGATTAAGGGGCTTAGAAAATGAATAAATGTATTAATCTCGCCAGGGAAATTTCACTCTCCATTTAATCCACCCAAAATAAGCACACACACACACACACACACACACACACACACACACAAACACCCACACACACACACACACAAACACACACACACACACAAACACCCACCCACACACACACGCACACACAAACACCCCCACACACACACACACACACACACACACCCACATACACAAACATCCACACACACACACACACACACACACACACACACACACACACACACCCAGACACACACACATACACCCACATACACACACACACACACACATACACACACAGACAGACACACACACACACAGACACACACACACACACACACACACACACACACACACACACCCATACACACACACATACACACACACACACACACACATACACACACACACACACACACACACACACACACACAAACACCCACACACACACACACACAAACACACACACACACACAAACACCCACCCACACACACACGCACACACAAACACCCACACACACACACACACACACAAACACAAACACACACACACAAACATCCACACACACACACACACACACACACACACACACACACACACACACACACACACCCAGACACACCCACATACACCCACATACACACACACACACACACACACACACAGACAGACACACACACACAGACACACACACACACACACACACACACACACACACACACACACACACACACATACACACACACATACACACACACACACACACACACATACACACACACACACACACACACACACACACACACACACACAACACCCCCCCACACACACACACACACACACACATACACACCTTGGTCGCCTTGAGGGTGGAGGAGGGGGTAGGTGCTCCACATATTCTTTCTTCCTGGTTTGGGCATCAAACCTGCAACCTTTTGGTCCCAAACCCACTTCTCTCAGTATCAGGCCACAGTTGAATGAGGCAAGAATCCTGAAAATGCGCTGAAGGAGCAGAAGGAGAGGTTTTGGATTCAGGATATGCAGCTGTTTCCTACACAGGAGTCTTTTGATTTATTTCAGTGTCTGAGTGGGACAGAAGTTCGAGGTTCGGACTGTGAATCATGTCTGAGAGCAAATAATAAAATAATAATAAGAGCCACAAGTGTGAAAGTAACCGAATTAAATTCGAAAATAACGCCCAGATAATGAAAAAATTCCATTCGAGAAGACACTCAGTGATTCGCCAAACCACTTGATCCTACGAGGGGCACGAAGAGTCAAGCTGGAGCCTATATCAGCCAATAATGAATGAAAACATGGTGCACTCTAAAGGGCTGATCAGATCATCAGAGTGCCAACTGTTCACACTGCGGCTGATTTAGAACGGCCACTTCGCCCGATGTGCACGTCTCTGTAGTGTGGGAGGAAACCGGAGTACCCCGAGGAAACCCACAGAAACAAACAGGAAAACATGTGTAACTCCACACGGAAACACCCAACCCCGGGACCATTACCTTCATGTTGTGAGGTGGACGTGCTAACCTCTACGCCGCTGAGAAATGGACGTTTACATAATGGACTTTTTTTGTTTCATCATACAACATATGGAGCATCATCTGTCTGGGTTTTAAAAAACAAACAACAACAAAAAAAACAAAAACAGCATCACCAGGTTTTTAATAGTGGATTTCTTCTCTGGTCCCGGAGAACTCTTACGTCAAGAGACGCTGATGATGTCATATCAGATGATCAGTTACTCCTAAACGAATATATTTTGACCAGAATGTAAATGTAACCCAGTGGACAGTAGTGGGTTACTGATCCATAGGTCGGTGGTTCAATCCCCACTGTTGGGCCCTTGAGCGAGGCCCTTATCCCTCAACTGCTCAGTTGTATTAACCCTCGAGCGACCACGCTTTTCCGGCGACTAATATGACCAAGTGGGGTGATTTGTGCCCCCCCACTGACTTTATATCGGATTATTTCTATATAAATGATTGTTTTCGGGTTCTTCATGTTTATTTCACTCTCTAATATACTTGTCCCTCATCTTATGTAATAATGTTTGGATTTTCCTGGGTCATCAATGACCTGGACAAGATTGGATTAGATTCACCACACGGATCGGCCGATGCTTACAAAATAACAAATGCAGGACAAATATATCATCAAATTTTCGTTAGGAAAGTTTTTTCCGATTAAAATAAGAAAAATGGTGCCCGGATATATATGCCCGGGGTCGTATATGACCCCGCCCGGTCGCTCGAAGATTAAAAATAATAATTGTTAGTCGTTGTGGGTGAGAGCGTCTGCAGAACGCTGTAAATGTAAATGTAATGTAGCCCTACACGACGGATGTCAAAGCCAGGGCATGGAGTCCTATCTCGAACAGACGTTTCTTTCTCCGAGTGCTAATCACAGTCACATGTTGGACTTACTGCTCGATAATCTACCAGAACATCGATTGTGACAGAAGCAGGAGATCCTGATTAACATCTCTTTGTCTGCCTCATACATCATGACTTCTCTCGCTGTCGGAAAAGGCCGGAGGCTACACTAATGAGACGCTTGTATGGTTCGGGTGGGACGGGAAGGATGATAGATGATCCAGTGAAGCATGGTTTTCTTTTAAGAGAAGCTCAGAGTCATTGCAGGCAGACATTCGTCTCGCTATCACTTTCTTACATCACAAACCGACCGACCCTTTCACGCAATGGTTCGCTTTCATTTTGTTTTCTGTAAATTATTATTTCAGCCTGACTCACTCAATCACTCACTCGCTCATTCAATCGCTCAATCACTCGCTCGCTCACTTGCTCACTCACTCGCTCACTCGCTCTCACTCGCTCACTCAATCGCTCACTCAATCACTCAATCACTCGCTCGCTCACTCGCTCACTCACTCACTCACACTCGCTCACTCACTCACTCACTCATCCACTCACTCACTCACTCGCTCACTCGCTCACTAATTCACTCACTCATCCACTCACTACTCACTCATTCACTCACTCAATCGCTCACTCACTCACTCACTCTCACTCGCTCACTCACTCACACTCGCTCACTCACTCACTCACTCATCCACTCACTCACTCACTCGCTCACTCACTCGCTCACTCACTCACTCATCCACTCACTACTCACTCATTCACTCACTCAATCGCTCGCTCACTAACTCACTCTCACTCGCTCACTCACTCTCACTTGCACAGTCCCTTCCTCCCTCCCTCCGCCACTCACTCACTCATCCATTCACTCACTCACTGACTCACTCACTCGCTCACTCATTCATCTACTCACTCACTCACTCACTCACTCACTCACTCACTCATCCACTCACTCACTCATCCACTCACTCACTCATCCACTCACTCACTCATCCACTGACTCACTCACTCGCTCACTCATTCATCTACTCACTCACTCACTCACTCACTCATCCACTCACTCATCCACTCACTCATCCACTCACTCACTCACTCACTCATCCACTCACTCACTCACTCACTCATCCACTCACTCACTCACTCACTCACTCACTCATCCATTCACTCATCCGCTCACTCACTCATCCACTCACTAAATCACTCATTCACTCACTCACTCATTCACTCACTCGCTCATTCACTCACTCGCTCACTCGCTCATCCGCTAAGCTAATCATAACTATAGTAGGGTCGTGGGAAGGCTGGGGAACACACACACACACAATTATACACATTCACACCTATAGATGATCTGAAACACCCCACTAGGCTAATGTACATGTCATTGGACTGTAGGGGTACACCGGGGTACACCGGGGTACCCAGAGGAGCCCCATCTAAGAGGAGGGATAAACACGGAAACTTCCGAGCTCGGGACTTAAATCCATGAGGTTCTTGCTGTGAGACAGACCACTATACCACCACGCCAACCCAACGTTATTGTATTCTATACGAAAATTCCTGTTTCTATGTTTATTAATTCATTCATTTTCTGAATCTAGGCTAGCACCCATCTTGGCCGACTCAGGGTGAGGGAAGAGTACAGTCCATTGCCAGTCCATCACAGGGCAGAAACATGCTGATGGCTGCTTTTGACAAAAGTCTGAACTAGTTCTTTTACATGAACCTCTCAGCACAGACAGTGAGCGACATGGCTGGCCTTTGATAACCCAGTTAGCTGCACTGGGGGGACAGCATTGACAACCTGGCAATAGTGGGGCTTGAACCCCCAACCCTGGGATCAGTAATCTAGCACCTAACCACCTGGCCAACATGGCCCTACATTTATTATTATTATTATTATTATTATTATTATTATTATTATTATAAAATAACAGTCTCAACAATCTTCCAGAACACAGTTTGTCACTGCTGTCCCCCCGAGTGCCGCCAACCGGGTTATCAAAGGCCGGCCATATCTCGCACTGTCTGAGCTGAGAGGTTCGTGTAAAAGAACAATTTCAGACTTTCGTCAAAAGTAGCCATCAACATGTTTCTGTCCCGTGATGTCCTGGCAAGCTTTCCAGGGTGCACTCTACCCTCACCCAAAGTCGGCTGAGATGGGCACCAGACTCCCTGCAAGTCTAATTAGGATTAAGCAGTTTAGAAAATGAATGAATGAATGAATGAATGAATTATTATTATTATTATTATTATTATTGTTATTATTATTATTATTGTTGTTGTTATTATTATTATTATTATTATTATCTTGTGCGTGATGAACCTGGAACAGTTTGTGCTCCTCGCCGTCTCCGCTCTCTGAAAGAATGAGCCCCATGACGTCACGGCTCCTGCTGGGTTCAGCCAATCGTACAAGCCAGTATGATGATGGGGCGAATCAGAGACATGTTCCGGAGTTCGGATTGGCTCGAGTCCACCTTCAGCAGAACTTTATTCTGAACGCTACACGGGTTTTATCAACTGATTGATTTACTTTATCTCAGATTATATCTGTTAACACGATCCAGCAGAAAAACACATTCACAAAACCATGTGCTCGAGGTCCAACCCAACCCACATGATGTCCATGTCATGTGGCTCTAAATAAACTTATATTCATACTCACAGGAAATGCTGACCGCTTCAGAACCATGGACCCAGGCATGCCGTATCAGGTTATTAGCCTTATATATATATCAAGTACAGGATATTTACACACGGTTATAATAAGCCACTTTATCATGTTGATGTGAGCGGGACATTTAAACCCGTGTTTATAGTCTCTGGACAGAAACATTATGTGTAAGTAAGTCCATGTTTGGAAGCATCTGTCAATCAACAGTATTTTTAAACTCGAAATGAAAGTTCAGCTAAACTCCGCCGCAGAACTAGTATCGTAAGCTTTGCCTTCGTGTCCCGTGTGATCGAGGCTTGATATCCGTGCTGATGCTATAACAATATTCTTGACGTTATAATAGTTAATTGGAAATGTACTTTTAAATAAAATAAATTACTTCTGACCTTAATTTGCATAAATCAGGGCGTACCGTCCATGCGGCGTGACCTCACCAGTTACTCTCACAAAAACTGAAGAATGAGAGAACATGCTGTGCCCAAGATCTTCAGGAAATGATTCAGTTTCCCGATCAACATGTCACTTGTGGATATATTCCAGATATTCCAGAGGGCTGAGCGTCCATGAGAAGCGTCCAACGCAGCGTCCACGAGAATGCTGCAGTATTAAAAAGTACTTTGTTCCCTGGTGGAATTACAGTCATTCACTTTATTATCTGGAGAATGCACGTCACAGCCATACATGTGGGGCAGGCCAAGAGACCACATCTGATGGACTTTCAAGGAAGGAGGGGACGCATATGGTCTTTTATCTGTCAACCACAGCAACACAAGCTAATCTTGGACATCTGTGACGCCCTGAAAGTGAATGTGTCCGGATAGAACTTTCCTCCCTGAGTGTGTCCCTCACTGTGCTTGGCTGGTAGTTGTCAACCATATATATATATATATATACACACACACACACATATATACATGCATACATACATACATACAGGGATCCATCACTTTTTTGCAGTTAATGGGGACCGAGATCCCCTCACGAATGCCGAATTTCCGCAAAGTAGGATCGACCACCCGACTGATGTATACGTACATGTATGTGTATATAATATCAATAAATACATATTCAATGCTATAAATGCTTATAACAACAATTAAACATTCAAATATAATGTATAAGATGTAAATAAAATATAAATACACACACACAGTCGCACGACTGATGAAAATGTAAGTAGGTTTGATGGGAGGTTTTGGGTTGTTTTTTATTTATGTTTGGGGATTTTTGTATAATTTGCCTTGTTTTGTGGTGTTTTCCTCAACTTTTCCCCTATTCTTCCTTAATTTCCTTATTTTTAAATTTTCCGATGAATATTAAACCCCCCCCCCCCCCAAAAAAAAAACCACGATGCACTGAAGCCTCATGAATTAAAGTTAAAGTAGCGATGGATTCCTGTATGTATATATATATATATATATATATATATATATATATATATATATATATATATATATATATATACATACAGGAATCCATCGCTACTTATATATATATATAAATTATATATAAATAAATAAATAAATAAATAAATATATATATAAATTCATTTTCAATGCTGCTTTATCCTGATTAGGATCCCAGCCGACTCTGGGCGAGGGCAGAGTACACCCTGGACAGCTCGCCTGGCCATCACAGGGCAAAAACACGCTGACGGCTATGCAGCTCCTCTTGACAAAAGTCAGCAATGGTTCTTGTACGCGACCCTCTCAGCACAGACAGTGAGAGACATGGCGGGTCCTTGATAACCCAGTTAGCTGCATTGGGGGGACAGCAGTGACAACCTGTTGAAAGTGGGACTTGAACCCATGACCTTGGGATCCCTGTACAGTTGTGTATATATATATATACTAGTCTAATCACAAGAATAAAGGCATCAAAAGAATGAAAAGCATCTCAGAGGCAATAACCACATCTAATTCACCTCGAAATCAAGCAGTAATGTGCATCAGTGTGGGGCCCGACATGTGTCCATATGCCCTTGGGAACTATTCTGGTGTATTCTGGGAAAAAATCCACATCTGATTACATAACAGCTCGTCTTTCCGTGCAGGACAAATATATACAACCCTTAAAAATATTTGTGTTTCAGAATCCTGCATAGAGTTTTTTGGCAGTAGCACCAACCCATGACGGAGATGTAAAGCGTTACAGATTCTTTACGACTTTACCAGAAACAGACTCGTAATGTATTTCATTCTGAAATGTAATAAACAGGAGAGGAATCTCCAGAGAGATGAAGCGCAGGCTTAAGATATAAAGCTAATAACGGAGAGATGGAGGGATGTTCTTGATATCAAAAGGAAGAGATTTAGACCTATGCTGAGTCACACTGGAGGAAGGTAGGGTTTTATGAAGGAAGGGGCGGGGCAATCGTTGTCTCTAGGCTTTGATCAGCGGCACTACTCACCACCCAGGCAAATGAACTTGAACTGTGAGAATAGAGAGATTAGTAGACGACTTTTTTTTTTTCCTCGGTCTATTTTCTCCCTAATTTAGTTGTATCCGATTCCCACCCATCAGGTGTTACCTTCCCTGTCACACAACCACCATTGACCATGTAGGGGCGAAAGCATGCACATGCCCCCTCCATGACGTGCAATGCCAGCCACCCGTCTCTTGTCGAATGGGTATTTGGGCGCAGGTCTAACACACTCGAAGAGGAAGTGCTGTCCGCCCCCTCGTCCGAACGGGCATATAGACGCCCGTGATTGGCTAGCGATCACTGTGAGTGACAGGGAAGTGAGTGTATGCTGTCCCTCCCTCCCTTCTGTGAGAGCTCTACCAATTATCTCCCATGGACTCCTGGTCACGGATGGCTGTGGCATTAAACCGGATTCGAACTTGCGATCTCTGAATATTCGCGCACCTTGTCGATGAGTCCTGAGATCCTCCCTCTTGAGGACTTTATCTCCAATCCGAACGTGGCCATGTGACAGAGCTAGTCAGGTGTTTGAAGTCTTAAACCTTGTTTTTGCAGCATCAGTAACGAGCAAATCTTTTTTTTTTTTTGCTAAAAGAACAGCGAGTTCTCCGAAATGCCCTTTTCGAATTTTTACCACATTCCATCCCAGCATGCTTTGAGACTCGGGCGGTCCTTGGAGCACGTTCCCACTGGTTTATGAGCTGTTTCTCAATTCAGCGGAGAACATTTGATGTAGTGTCGGGGGATTCGAGTTCTGATGAACAGTTTCTCCCGGCTCTGGGACCTGGACGTCCAAATGTCTCTGTTGTGTGGACGTCTCTGGAGAAAACACATAGAAACTAAACTCAGAGTCATAAATCCATGTTGTAATCTGATTAAACCTCCAGAGACTCTCATTTCTATGAGTCTATTATATTACATTTATTCTTTGGCGGGAAGTACATAGTTGTGGTTTTTTTTTTTTTTTTTTTTTCTACACTATCTCACATGAATCTCGAGACTATTTTTGTACAGAGAGTCAAAAATACTGGTAGAAACTAGTCACAAATATTTTTATATATATATTTTTTTTTTTCAGTGGCAAGACTGTACATTCCGTTTCACTGCGTTTACCTTTTGTTCTGTTCGTTTTCTTGGAGACAGGAAGACAGAAGGAGGAAGGAAGTAGATATAATAAATCAGTGAAGACAATGTCTACTGATAAACTATATTCTCGATCCGTGGCAGTGAGGCCCAGGGCGGGACATTATCGTTATTATCATTATAGCTTATTTTCACTGAACACGTCCAAAGCCAGTGTGGCCTTTAAAGATAACCGGACTTGTAGGCTGCACTGTTATTGCTCGGACTTTCGACGGACAGCACCGTGTAAATACACGAGCAGAGACATGTCCCCTGTTCTTTTAAAAATAAAAGCACATTACAAGAACATTTTAATTTTTTTCTTCGGCATCCATATGAGCTCCCGTGCGCTTAATGCTGGTCTCAGGGTGGATTGTTTCCAGACCTTTAGCGTGTGTGTGTGTGTGTGTGTGTGTGATGAGTCATAATCGTTTGGGTTTATTTCAAGGATCAAGATGTCGTCCCGGGCATCGATGGCCTGGTGGTAAAGCTGCTGGATCACTGATCCCAAGGTTGGGGGTTCAAGCTGCACTCTCAATGGGTTGTCACTGTCCCCCCAGTGCAGCCGACTGGGTTATCAAAGGCCGGCCGTGTCTCTCACTGTCTATGGTGTGAGGTTCATGTAAGAGAACCATTGCTGACTTTTGTCGAGAGGAGCTTTCCCTGACAATGTTTTGAAATTTGGAACATGAGCTAAAATCCATCCACCAAAAACAACCATCCATTTTCTGAGCCTCTGAAACCTGATTGGGGCTGTGTGTGTGTGTGTGTGTGTGTGCGCCGCCCCCCCCAGATGGTGACAACCTTGTGGAGAGTGGGACTCGAACCCCCAACCTTTGGATCAGCGATCCAGCACCCTATACCACTAGACCACCACTGCCCCACTACCTTACCATGACACTATATGGTCAAAAATATCCATGACTCACTCACTTGCAGGGAGGCTTGAGTCTATGTCAGCCGTCTCTGGGTGATGGTGGGGTACACCCAGTACAACTTGTCAGACCATCGCAGAGTAACACACACACACACAACCATTCAAGCTGACATCCACACCTCGGGGCATTTTGAAACAAACAGCTGGATGTGCACGTCTTTGGAGCCTAGAAGGAAACTTGAGTACCAGGAGGAACACAGGCAAGAACGGAGAGAACCTGCAAAGCCCACACAGAAAGACTCGCATCGAGCCCAGGACTCGAACCCAGGAGGACGTGCTAACCATTACACCATCGTGCCACACTCCGAAAGTCTGGTCGGTGCAAGTAACCTAATCAACGTTGTCTGACCAATCAGATCAAAGGATTCAACATAGCTGTAGTGTACATTGGATTTATTTGTCACGATTCAGGGGGTTGGGAGTGGGGGGTGGAGGTTGAGGGGTTTATACAGATGCAGTACTTATTACCCACATTTCCACTCAACACATTCAGTTCCTCTGTCTGGGACATTGTGCCCTTTCTCCAGATCCTCAATAAAGCAGATATCAGTGAAGAAACAGAATCCCTGCCGATCTCCACGGCAGATATAAAAGTGCTCAGTGTGACTCCATGACCTTCTGCTCCGCTTGTGAAAATCAACCTGCAGAAGGAAACTCTGAGGTCACGGTATTGTTTAAGAATGTTGATGTTACCTTTCTCCTGGTTTCCAGTGATAATGTATGGATAATGGATCGAACAACCCCCCAACGCGCCCCACACACAAAAGCACACAATCACCACGGCATTGTTTCACCAACCATATGCAACTATTTCACACATCCAACCCCCCCAGACTTACATACATTACTGCACAGATCTCACACTGATCACAGCAAACTCAAACCACTCCCAAACCCATTGTTCAAGCGTGATCATACAGCAGGTGTGGTTTATGTTGTGTTTCCAACCAATTCAAGTTCAAATCCGGATAAACACCACAGCCATCCCCGAGCGGGAGTCCATGGGAGCTTGTTGGCCAAGCTGTCATGGGAGCGAGGCAGGGCCGGCATACGCTCTCACTTCCTAGTCACTCACAACAGCAAAAAAGCCAGCCAATCACAGACTTCTGTGAGCTCATATGTACGAGGGGGCGGATAGTGCGTTCCCTCCGAGTGTGTTAGACCGCGCCCAAATACATATGAGCAGCAGTTTGAAAAGAAGCAGGTGGCGAGCAATGCATGTCGTGGAGGGGGTGGGCGCATGCTTTCACCTGGTTGGTGGTGATCATGTGATAGGGAAGGTAATGCCTGAAGGGTGGGAAATGGATACGACTAAATTATGGAGAAAATGTGGGGAAAAAAATAAAATAAAGATAAATATAATAATTTCTGTACATTGACACAACGCTATTTTTCTCTCCAAGATTTAAAAACTCAATCTGGCAACCCATTTTAGCAGTTACCATTCTTGTCTGCTCATCTCCTTCCATTCCAGAGGAGGGCGCTGCACGATTCCTTCAACAATTAAATTAGGATTTTGAACTAAAATATTAATGCAGACAGAAGGTTCTAGGTTTGATTCCCATGCTTGGGGTGTTTCTGTGTGGAGTTTGTATGCTCTTCCTGTGCTTCGGTGGGTTTCCTCCGGGGTACTCCAGTTTCCTCCTACTGTCTAAAGGCATGCATGTTACGTTAACTGCTTGTTCTAAATTTCCTCTACATGTGTGCGTGAATGTGAATGGTTGTGAATGTGTTGACCCCATTCAACATGTGCTGGCAGATATAGACTCAAGCCTCCCGTAACCTTAATGAGTGAGTGGAGACTGGTGATAAATGCCAAAATGATGACAGAAGAAAAATCACCAGTGCCTGCTGAAGGCTGTTTATCACTGTTACAATAAGTAAGAGTAGAAAAATTATTTTTATTTATTTATTTTATTCACGTTCTTTGACAGCAAATATTAAAAAATAATGATTGTTGTGGTATAAGACTGTCAGAAGTGAAGACCACCTCAAGTTATTTCTCTATAAATATGTTTTCAATGCTCACAGTATGTATCCCACTTCCAGTAGTTCACCACAGGTTACCATAGCGACCATATCCACTTCTTACTTCAGAATAACCAGTACAGTAGTGCTTGGTGGGTGTGTGGTGTAACCATGACAACCTATGCTGGCGGAATGAATCATGTGCTTTACACTTGGTATGCGAGTGCTGTAGTTCGCATTGTTACCGCATAGCAAGAAGGTTCTGAGTTCAAATTTCACGGCTGACTGAGGCTTATCTGGTCTGAGTTGGCATGCTTTCCCTGTGCTCACATGGGTTCGCACAGGATGCACCGGTTTCCTCCGACGGTCCAATTCTGTATCTCGTATCAGGCTTTAAAATGAGTAAATGAGGCTTTAAAATGAGATTAAAATGAGCAAGTCATTTACGTCACATGCTGCTAGAATTTTACAGATTATTACAGTTCATTTCAAGGGTCTGTTATTATTATTATTATTATTATTATTATTATTATTATTCATTTTATTTCCTTTTCTGTAACCACTTCATCCTAATTAGGGTCGCGGGGAGGCTGGTGTCCATCCCAGCCAACTCTGGGCGAGGGCAGAGTACACCCTGGACAGCTCGCCAGGCTATTGCAGGGCGGAAACATGCCGACGGCTTTTCAGCTCCTCTTATCGAAAGTCAGCAATGTTTCTTTTACATGCCGCACACCATAGACAGTCAGAGACATGGCCGGCCTCTGATAACCCAGTTAGTTGCACTGGGAGGGACAGTGACAACCTTGTGGAGAGTGGGACTCAAACCCCCAACCTTTAGATCAGCGATTCAGCTCCTTATACCACTGGATCACCACTGCCCATATTATTATTATTATTATTATTATTATTATTATTATTATTATTGTGGTGGTTGTTGTTGGTTTTATTAGTTGTAGTAGTCATAATAGTAGTATTAGTTAAGGCAGCAGTAGTAATAGTGATAATACTTGCAATAGTAGCAACAATATTAGTAGAAGTAGTTGTAATAGAAATATTAGTAATAGTGGTAGTAGTGACAGTAGTGGTACTGTAGTGATAGTAATATTGATTATTATTAGTAGTAGTTGTAATAAAAGTAGTATTAGTGGTGGTATTAGTGGTTGTAGTCGTGTTAGTGGTGGTATTAGTGGTTGTAGTCGTATTAGTGGTGGTATTAGTGGTTGTAGTCGTATTAGTGGTTGTAGTCGTATTTGTGGTTGTAGTAGTATTAGTGGTGGTATAAGTGGTTGTAGTAGTATTAGTGGTGGTATTAGTGGTTGTAGTCATATTAGTGGTGGTATTAGTGGTTGTAGTAGTATTAGTGGTGGTATTAGTGGTTGTAGTCGTATTAGTGGTGGTATTAGTGGTTGTAGTCATATTAGTGGTGGTATTAGTGGTTGTAGTCGTATTAGTGGTGGTATTAGTGGTTGTAGTAGTATTAGTAGTTGTAGTCGTATTAGTGGTGGTATTAGTGGTTGTAGTCGTATTAGTGGTTGTAGTCGTATTTGTGGTTGTAGTAGTATTAGTGGTGGTATAAGTGGTTGTAGTAGTATTAGTGGTGGTATTAGTGGTTGTAGTCATATTAGTGGTGGTATTAGTGGTTGTAGTAGTATTAGTGGTGGTATTAGTGGTTGTAGTCGTATTAGTGGTGGTATTAGTGGTTGTAGTCATATTAGTGGTGGTATTAGTGGTTGTAGTCGTATTAGTGGTGGTATTAGTGGTTGTAGTAGTATTAGTAGTTGTAGTCGTATTAGTGGTGGTATTAGTGGTTGTAGTCATATTAGTGGTGGTATTAGTGGTTGTAGTCGTATTAGTGGTGGTATTAGTGGTTGTAGTCGTATTAGTGGCGGTATTAGTGGTTGTAGTCGTATTGGTGGTGGTATTAGTGGTTGTAGTCGTATTAGTGGTTGTAGTCGTATTTGTGGTTGTAGTAGTATTAGTGGTGGTATAAGTGGTTGTAGTAGTATTAGTGGTGGTATTAGTGGTTGTAGTCATATTAGTGGTGATATTAGTGGTTGTAGTAGTATTAGTGGTGGTATTAGTGGTTGTAGTTGTATTAGGGGTGGTTTTTGTGGTTGTAGTGATATTAGTGGTGGTATTAGTGGTTGTAGTCGTATTAGTGGTGGTATTAGTGGTTGTAGTAGTATTAGTAGTTGTAGTCGTATTAGTGGTGGTATTAGTGGTTGTAGTCATATTAGTGGTGGTATTAGTGGTTGTAGTCGTATTAGTGGTGGTATTAGTGGTTGTAGTCGTATTAGTGGTGGTATTAGTGGTTGTAGTCGTATTGGTGGTGGTATTAGTGGTTGTAGTAGTATTAGTGGTTGTAGTCGTATTAGTGGTTGTAGTAGTATTAGTGGTGGTATTAGTGGTTGTAGTAGTATTAGTGGTTGTAGTAGTATTAGTGGTTGTAGTAGTATTAGTGGTGGTATTAGTGGTTGTAGTAGTATTAATGGTTGTAGTAGTATTAGTGGTTGTAGTCGTATTAGTGGTGGTATTAGTGGTTGTAGTCATATTAGTGGTGGTATTAGTGGTTGTAGTAGTATTAGTGGTGGTATTAGTGGTTGTAGTAGTATTAGTGGTTGTAGTCGTATTAGTGGTGGTATTAGTGGTTGTAGTCGTATTAATGGTGGTATTAGTGGTTGTAGTCGTATTAGTGGTGGTATTAGTGGTTGTAGTCATATTAGTGGTGGTATTAGTGGTTGTAGTCGTATTAATGGTGGTATTAGTGGTTGTAGTCGTATTAGTGGTGGTATTAGTGGTTGTAGTCGTATTAGTGGTGGTATTAGTGGTTGTAGTAGTGGTGGTGGTGGTAGTAGTAGTGATAGTAATCTTAGTAGTAGTAGTTGTAATAGTAGTATTAGTAGCATATATTAGTAATAGTAGTAGTAATAGTAATAGTCCCCCAGTGAGGCTAACTGGGTTATCAAAGGCGGTCCATGTCTGTCACTGTCTATGGTGTGAGGCATGTAAAAGAACCATTGCTGACTTTCGTAAAGAGTCGCTGCAAAGTCGTCAGCGTGTTTCTGTCCCTTGCTAAAAAGGGTTGTGACAGGAAGGGCATCCGACGTAAAAACCTCTGACGAATCAAACGTGCGAATCAGATGATTCTCTGTGGCGACTCCCGAGTAAAAGGGAAAAAGCTGAAAGGAAGACAGACAGTAGTAGTAGTAATAGTGATATCATTAGTATTGTTAGTATTAGTAGTACTAGTTCAAATTCAGCTGCTATATTTCTTATGTTTACTCATCGATCAACTTCTGCCCATTCTGGTTAAATCCATAAATTCAGCTGGAGTACATTTCTCTTTCGAGAAAAACATTATGGTGTGCCGTGGCTTGCAGAAGTATTCGAACCTTCTTTTTACTGTACAACCTGAAATCGCCATGTTTTTATTCTGTTTGATGCATTGGCTCTACACAAAATGGTACAAATTGGTGCATTGAAATAAAAAATGACTGTATGTATGACTGTATGTAGAATGTGTCACGTGGTTATTTATTACATAATTATTATTTTTCACACTTGCTTTCATATATATAAGATTTCTTTTCAAGTAAAATAATAATGATATATATATATATACACATAGCCTCCAAACTTGATACTACGGACTCAGGATGAACAATCCTGGTGACGTCACGAGCGTTCACCTTTCCCTCTCGTAATTACGAGTTATAACACCAACCTGAGCTGAGATCCGGTTGAAAGCTTTTCAAACGAAAAGAGATCCAGAGTTGTAAAACGTTGGTTCCAGGCCACGCCCACATTCACTTTTGTTATCCAATCAAAGACGTTTCTCGGACCTTTTTTTTTTCTGTTCCTGGCAGCTGTATAAACGGAGAGCAGAAAGTCATGCAGGCGAAATAACGCGAAGCTCAGCAGAGAATAGACAACAACAACAACAACAACAAGAACAAGAACAACAAGAAGAACTAAAGGAAAATAAACGAGTAGTTGACGCATGAACGGAACATTAATTCGTTTTCGGGAGACGCCGGCGCGCGGACGGAGATGCGCAAAACTTGTGGTGATGTGTCCAGAGCGCGCGCCTGAGCTCCCGGTGTCCACCTGGTTTTGTCCACTGTAAAGCGGTTCTGTCCGGGTCAGTCTGAAGCAGGTTCCGGTCTGAGGGGAACGATGAACGGCTCGGTCGCCCCGTGCGCTTCCGGTGAGCCCTCGAACGGCTCGTCGCCGTGCGCGAACATCTCCATGGCCGACTACGACGCGGCTTCTTTTACGCACGTGTTCCCCGCCGTGTACGGGATCCTGTGCTCGGTCGGAGTCGTCGCCAATGCGTTGGTCATCTACGCCGTGGCCACGTGCAAGAAGAAGATGGTGTCGGATGTGTACGTGCTGAACCTGGCTATAGCAGACCTGCTCTTTCTGCTCGTCATGCCCTTTAACATCCACCAGCTGATGTGGGAGCGCCAGTGGGTGTTCGGCGGGTTCATGTGTAAAGCGGTGGTGGTGGTGGATGTGAGCAACCAGTTCACCACTGTGGGGATCGTCACTGTGCTCTGCATCGACAGGTGAGAGGCGCCAGGACACCCACAGAACATTCCACACAGGCATGAGGGCATCAGGCACCCTGCACTCAGATAGATAGATGGATGGATGGATGGATGGATGGATGGATGGATATATTGTGGGGCTGGTGGTGTTAGACAATCAATGATATTTTGGCTAATACCCCTTGAGCAAGCTGTCAACCACAAGTGGTCCTTGGAGGGTCCTCGGGTCGAGCCCCATGCCCGACGAGGGCGTTTCTGTTTTGAGTTGACATGTTCTCCCCATGCTTGCGTGGTTTTTCCCGGGTGTTCCGGTTTCCTCCCACAGCCCAAACACATTCGCATTTGGCGAATTCACTGCTCCGAATCACGCGAGCTGTACAGGATGTACCGCGCCCTCGCCCATAGTCCTCCCCATGACCCTAATTAACATTAAACTGCTGACAATATGAATGTGCTCCCTGTGCTTGCATGAGTTTCTCTCGGTCCTCTGCTTTCGTCCTACAGTCATCCACATTGGGATAATTGGATATTTTTGATTTCCCTTTGTTGCTGTGATAATCCGGTAAGCTGTTTGCCCAGAGTCGGCTGGGATGAGCTCCGACCTCCCCGTGAGCCGTGAGGGATAAGGCGACTCAGAAAATGAGATGAGATTCCGGGTAGTCATTCATTCATTCACTTTCGAAACTGCCTAATCCTAATTAGGGTCATGGGGAGGCTGGCGCCCATCTCAGCCAACTCCAGGCGAGGGCAGAGTACACCCTGGACAGCTTGGCAGAAACACGCTGACGGCTATGCAGCTCCTCTTTACGGAAGTCAGCAATGGTTCTTTTACATGAACCTCCCACCATAGACATTGAGAAACATAGCCGGCCTTTGATAACTCAGTTAGTGCACTGGGGGGGGGGACGGGACAGGGACAACCTGTTGAGAGTGGGATTTGAACCTCCAAGCTTAAGTTCAGGGATCCAGCACCTTTACCACCGGGCCACCACTGCCCCGATTTAGAGTGCTGCCATTGAATACTGTAAGCAGACACATATCCGCTTGATGGCACGATTTTCCAGCCGACATGCATCAGTTACACATGATTGGCTGCCCAGGCTGAGACGTAATCGCTCGGCTGGTTTGAGGAAGGCCGGATAATGATGTGAACAATCTACACTACTGTTCACAGGAAGGAAGAAACTCATGTCTTTGGGAACACGACCCTTAGTGTATGAGTTCAATCCCATCTCTCGGGTAATCTTCTGCATTAAACGTTCATCAGCTGCATTCTGCTTTCCTGCCACGTCCGCTGGGACACCGTGTCCTGTACCGGGGCGATTTATTCAGTTGCATTTTGGATTTTGACGCTGTAAATAAGACTATTTTAAGTGGTTATGTTGTGTTTCATGGTGGCGTTTGGCTTTTTAGAGTGACGTAGGGAGACCAAACACACCCTTGTGAGATTCTCCTCCATGTGAGAGACGCCGTATATAGAGGACGATTGTTTGAGGGATTGATGGGACGCTATGACTGCGAGCCGCAGATAAACATGATTACATTTCGGAATGATCAAAGGCACATCAAAGTTAAAAGTCTGAAATACTTTTTCATGTTTTCAGGAACATTTTCAGTTTATTTCTGTAATAGTAGACCGCCTGGACTTAGCCTGGAATTCAGGAAATCAGGAACTTGGGCGGCGTCCAACTTGTCTGATGTTTTTCTACCGATTTAAATCCTGTTAATATCAACTAAATACTGCATGTGTTATATGCATTCGTTAGTCACTCATTTTATGAACTGCTCAATCCTCATGAGGGTCGAGGGGAGGCTGATGCCCATCTCAGCCGGCTCTGAGAGAGGACAAAATACACCCTGGACAGTTTGCCAGGCCATGGCAGGGCAGTAACACGCTGACGGCTTTGCAGCTCCTCTTTACGGAAGTCAGCAATGGTTCTTTTACATGAACCTCCCACCACAGACAGTGAGAGACACGGCCGGCCTTTGATAACCCAGTTAGTGCAGTGGGGTGGGGCAGCAGTGAAAACCCGGTGACAGTGGGGCTTGAACCCCAGACCTTAAGATCAGGGATTCAGCACCTTACTACCGGGCCACCACTGCCTACATTCATAAATAACACTTTTTCTGTAGGTGCCGAGGCTGCACATTACCCTTCGCCCCGAGTCGACCGAGATGGGCGTCTGCCTCCGCGTGACCTTAATTAGGATTAAGAGGCTTAGAAAATGAATGACTGACTGTTTATGGAAGATTCTTATGAAGGAAATGCGTCTAGACTGACACTAACACTCAGCGTTAACCCCTCAGAGTCCATGATATGAATCAACTTCCCCCTCCACCACCACCACCACCACCGCCGCCGCCGCCGCCCCGACCTACTAAAATCACAAAATTACCAAGAGATATGACACTCAGTGGGAATATGAATTTAATATTCTTGTCATTTCTGGAGTCTGATACCATTCACCGGTTCTGGTGTCAGTGACGTGTTGTTTATTATTTGCTATTTAATTATGCGCATAAATTTTTTTCACTCAATCACTGAACCACTTACTTCTCAGTGACATGAGGAGGCTGGGGCCTATATCAGCCGAATACGAGTGAAAGGCAGGGTACATCCTGAACAGTTCAGCAGAGCACTGCAGGGCCACCACACACACACACACACACACACACACACACACACACACACACACACACACACACACACACTTGGACTGTGGGAGAAAACAGGAGTACAAAGAAGCACGGAGAGAACATGGCCACTACTTCTTCTTTTCCTTTCGGCTGTTCCCTTCAGGGGTCGCCACAGCGAATCATCTGCCTCCATCTCACCCTATCCTCTGCATCTTCTTCTCTTACACCAACTACCTTCATGTCCTCCTTCACCACATCCATAAATCTCCTCTTTGGTCTTCCTCGAGGCCTTCTGCCTGGTAGTTCCAGCCTCAGCATCCTACTACCAATATACTCACTATCCCTCCTCTGTACATGTCCAAACCATCTCAATCTAGCCTCTCTGACTTTGTCTCCAAAACGTCTAACATGTGCTGTCCCTCTGATGTACTCATTTCTGATCCTATCCATCCTCGTTACTCCCAAAGAGAACCTCAACATTTTCATCTCTGCTACCTCCAGCTCTGCCTCCTGTCTTTTCCCCAGAGCCACTGTCTCTAAACCATACAACATCGCTGACCTCATCACCGTCTTGTACACTTTTCCCTTCATTCTTGCTGATACTCTCCTATCACACATCACACCGGACACTTTTCTCCAACCATTCCAACCTGCCTGCACACGCTTCTTCACCTCTTTTCCACACTCTCCATTGCTCTGGATTGTTGAGCCTAAGTACTTAAAATCCTCCACCTTCTTTATCTCGGCCCCCCTGTAACCTCACCGTTCCTCTTGGGTCCTTCTCCTTCACACACATGTATTCTGTCTTACTGAGACTAATCTTCATTCCCCTCCTTTCCAGGGCATACCTCCACCTCTCTAGATTTTCCTGCACTTGTTCTCTGCTCTCACTACAGATCACAATGTCATCTGCAAACATCATAGTCCATGGAGATTCTTGTCTCACCTCGTCTGTCAGCCTGTCCATCACCATAGCAAACAAGAAAGGGCTCAGAGCTGACCCTTGATGCAGTCCCACCTCCACCTTGAACTCTTCTGTCACACCGACAGCACACCTCACCACTGTCTTACATCTCCCATACATGTCCTTCACCACTCTAACATACTTCTCTGAACTCCAGACTTCTTCATGCAATACCACAGTTCTTCTCTCAACACCCTGTCATATGCTTTCTTTATACAGAAATGCCCTCACTGACTTGATCCCAGTATTTTCTTTTTGTGAGGTGGACATATTAACCATTACGACACCATGCCGCCATGTTTCCTATCTGTAAAACAATACAATAAAACTAATAATACCTGTCTGTCTTCGTTTCGGCTTTTTCCCTTTTACTCAGGAGTCGCCACAGCGAATCATCTGATTCGCACGTTTGATTTGGCAGAGGTTTTTACGTTGGATGCCCTTCCTGTCACAACCCTTTTTAGCAAGGGAAAGAAACACGCTGACGACTTTGCAGCTCCTCTTTACGAAAGTCAGCAATGGTTCTTTTACATGAACCTCTCACCATAGACAGTGAGAGACATGGCCCGCCTTTGATAACCCAGTTAGCTGCACCGGGGGGGACAGTGACAACCTTGTGGAAAGTGGGACTCGAACCCCCAACCTTTGGATCAGCGATCCAGCGCCCTATACCACTAGACCACCACTGCCCCTAAAACTAATAATACCTGACATATGAATTTAATCTGTTATGACGGCGGGCTCATGAGAAATAACATAAAACCAATTAATCGGTTCCAACCCCCTCCAAACCTCATATAACCTGACACAAACACGTATATTTGACCTAATTAAAGATAAACATGTAAAAACAATAAATATTTCATAATAATTATCATAACAAAAAAAAATAATAATAATTATCATCATCATCATCATCATCATAATAATAAATGTATATTAACATTAATAATCAATAATAATAAAACAAGAATAAACAATAAGTCAACTAACTGCTCCGATCATCGACTGCAGCAAAAATGTCATGTGGGCGTGAAGATGTCACGTGAGCAGGCAGGAGGTGGTGCATAACAGAGAAGGAGGAGGAGAATTTTGAGCATGTGCACACTAAGAATGCCAGTGAGGAAAGGCTCGTGGTGACCTCCCACAAGGCCAGTGCTTCTCAAATAGTGGGGCGCGTTTGGGGGGGTGCCGTGTGATGCTGGGGGGAGGGGTGGGTATGACCCTGGGGAATATGCTTTTTTGCCATACTGTACTAGAATTAAGTATGAGGTGGCAGGGACGTGCTCACTGTGTTTATTATGGTGTAGGGAACAAAGCATCAAGCAAACGATCTGAAGTGCAGTAAACACTATTTATATTCGTGCGCGGGGCACTGGGGGGCCGTGAAATGCTTTTTTTTTCTTCCAATAGGGGGCATCACAGAAAATAATTGAGAAGCACTGCACAAGCCATTCTCGGAGCATGGAGGAATACACGTGGAAGAATACAAGGCAAACTGGCCCAGAAAAGCCATTTCCCCAGCAGAGCTCGTAAATCAAAATTTTGCTGGTTGGATGGGGAAGATTTTTGGTGGATCGAAGCTCGTATCATGGAAAATTTATTATAAAAGACGATCGTAAGTCAAGGTACTGCTGTAATAATAAAAAATGATTGAAACATTTTCTGAACGGCTTAATCCTAATTAGGGTCACAGGGAGGCCGGTGCCCATCTTAGCTGATGCTGGGTGAGGGTGAGGTACACCCTTGACAGCTCACCAGGCCATGGCAGGGCCAACACTCTCACCACAATTTACACCTAGGGGAGATTTGGAGTACTCGGAGGAAACCCATGTAAACACAGCGGGAACATAGAAACTCCACACAGAAACACTCAGGCTGGGAATCGAACCCAGGACCTTCTTGCCGTGGGGTGGACGTGCTAATCACTACACTGTCGTGTCATCGTGATTGAAACACTGATTGCCAATTAGATTAGTAAAAGTGAGCATTTATACAGAAGGAAATAATAAAGAAAGAATAAGGGGTAAATAAAAACAGAAAAAATATAACAACGAAAATAAAGTGCACAAAAATGTAATGTAGAAAAAAGTTTGTTGTAAAATAAATACACAATAATAATCATATTAAAAGTAAATACAGCATAAAATATAGCATGGAAAGAAAATGTACCGTACAAGTCCAGTCCCAGAGTGTTAGGACATCCACGAGCGCGAATGGATGACGGGGAAAAAGTGATTCGCCTGAGAAAGATTCGACCGAAGAATTTTATTAAATTCGATAGAAAACAAAATATCTCAGCCTTTAGGGGGCGACATTTCCTTGAATCTAATTTATTAAAAAAAAATCACCATTTCACTTCTCAAGTGTGCCACAAAAATTTAACACACTTCACAAAAAAATATTCTAATGCATGCATAACTTTCAGAGGTGAAAATGTAAACTTGCGGCAGAGTTTTAAAAAAATGAAAAAAATCAGAAATGAGAGTAAAAACAAACAGAAATAATCAAAAACACGAGAATTTGGAGAGCACAAGCTTCCACCAAACTGAAAAATAATAAGGTACTCATCACCCCCCCCCCCCATGCATCCATCTATCCATCCATCCGTCCGTCCATCTATCCAGCCGTCCATCCATCCGTCCATCTATCCAGCCGTCCATCCATTCGTCCATCCATCCATCCATCCGTCCGTCCATTTGTTCATCCATCCATTTGTCCATCCATCTGTCCATCCATCCATCCATCCATCCATCACGCCCACACAGCTGCTGTATTTCCACAATATGCAATATTAAAGAAAACTTCTAATCCTGAATTTGATCTTCATCTAAGAAGGTCTTCCCAGTCCATCTCCAATAGAAAGTTCATGAAACATCTGCCCAATTCTGCTAAGAAAAAAAACACGTGTGTGTGGGGGTGGTGGTGGGTGTGTGTGGGGGTGGTGGTGGGTGATACTAAAGATAGAGGTAATGATACAAAGTGAAAAGTCAAGCAGAACAAATTTTAAATAAAAAATTTAGTATGACATTATTTATTTATTATAATACAGTATTAATAATAAATATATAAATTCATAAATATTGTAGCTAAAATAGTTAACTCAAGCAGAAAAAAACATCAGAAAGAAAATAACTAACAGAATTGAATTTATTTAATTAAAAAGGTAAATAAAATGTGAAATGTGCGGCAGTGAGTGAAGCTGCTCTCTGTTTATTTAAGTGAATAAAATCAGATGGCTTTCACCACATGTTCTTGTTGGCTTTGGGGTTATTGAGCAAACCGGCAGGATGTGTGTGTATGGTGTGACACACACACACACACACACAAACACACACACACACACAAACACACAAACAAACACACACACACACACACACACACACACACACACACACACACTCTCTCTCTGATTTCCAAACGTCTGTGGAATTGAAACAGTAATAAAGATAAAGATAAATATAAAGAGATCTTTACTGTCAACCATTGCATAAACAATAAAAATCAGTTCAGCGGCTCGTTATTTAGCAGCGATTATAAAAAGAAAGTGCACAAACGAAAACTAACTAAACTAAACTGAGCTTCACACAAACACACACACACACATACACACACACACACACACACACACACACACACACACACACACACACACAGGAGGGTGATTGATATGTCGATGGCGCAGATAGACACCAGGTAAGAGGTGGAGCTTTCAATTATAAGGTACATGATGCTATAATGTTCTGATGTCCGAGACCTGCTCTGAACACGAGTATCGCGCCTGACACCTGAACGGGAGTGACGTTGCGCTGTTCAGGAAGAGGGTCTGAATGATGGTTCGTCAATCAGAAGGTCGCTTCATCCAAAGCTGCACTTCAATTGGAGTGAGGAGTCGGCTGATAATGAGGATTACAGTATTAGCTTGGAAGCTCAGGGCTGGAGGGAGGGGGAGGAGGGGGAGGGAGGGAGGGGAGGGGTTGTTTCTGAGGTTTGTGTTATATAAAAATAAATAAAAAATTTCCTGGTGTCTATTTTGAACGAAGGCTTGTTATAGCCCTGAACAACACAGACCTTATAAATGACTGTTTGTAGCTTCGGCTGTTTATTGGGTGGAGTGGAATAACACAGCCTTTGATAACCCAGTTGGCTGCACTGGGGGGGGACAATACCAACCTGTTGAGAGTGGGGCTTGAACCCCCAACCTTGGGATCAGTGATCCAGCACCTTTACCACCGGCCCACCACTGCCCCGAGCATGAGTACCGAGGAACATAATATGAAGGCACAAAGGTGTAGTGGTCAGAACATCTACCTCACAGGAAGAAGGTGCTGGGTTCGATTCCCAGCTCGGGTGTTTCTGTGTGGAGTGTGCATGTTCTCCGTGTGTTTGCTTGGGTTTCCTCAGGGTATTCTGGTTTCTTTCCTCAATCCAAAAAGATGCACAGTAGGAGAATTAGCTGTTCAAAATCACCTCTAGCTGTGAGTGTAACTGTTGGCCCTGTGATGGCCTGCGAGCTGTTCAGGGTGTTCCCCGCCCTTGCCTCTCAGAGTCGACCGAGATGGGTACCAGCCTCTCCTTGACCCTAATTAGGATTAAGTGGCTTAGGAAAAAAAAAATGAAAGAATGAATAACTGTCCAAGATGGCGGACAGGCGGGGCCTTCTGGCGTGGGGCGTAGCATATCGGTCTTGTGTGATATCGATAAGGCGGAGCATTGGTGCATACCAATCATACAGAGATACCTGTTGGATTTCTGGCTTGCATGTTCTCCCAGTGTTTGTATGGGGTTTCCTCCGGGTGCTCCGGTTTAACCCCACAGTCCAAAAGCACGCAGCGTAGGCAGCGTAGGCAGCGTAGGCAGCGTAGGCCAATCGGTTGTTCCAAGTTGCCCCAGGTGTGTGAGTGAGTGTGAAGCGTTGTATGTGGTTGGCTTTACAATGGCCCTGAGAGTTCTTCAGGGAGATAGGTTCCAGCCTCCCTGTGACCCTTCTTCACTTCTTCACTTATCCCTTAACATCCAGGGATGCCGTTGGGGCGCCTTCATGGCGAGACTTGGGCTGATTTGGCTTGGCGGCGCCCATCCCTCTCCAGGTCGTGGAAACACGCTGACGGCTTTGCAGCTCCTCGTTACGAAAGGCAGCAATCGTTCTTTTACATGAACCTCTCACCATAGACAGTGGGAGACATGGCCCGCCTTTGATAACCCAGTTAGCTGCACTGGGGGGGACAGTGACAGCCCTGTGGGGACTCGAACCCCCAAGCTTAGGATCAGCGATCCTGCTCCCTATCCACTAGACCACCACTGCCCCCTGTGACCCTAATAAAGGATAAATCGGTTCAGAAAATGAATGAATGAATAATATGTAATCTTTAATAGGAATAAATGTGCTCGGTTATCCCAGGGTTGTCCAAAGTTTTGCACTCAGCCCAGCAGTCATAGCTCCGAGGGTTTTGCTTCAGTGGGATCTCTGATCTGATCTGATGGTGAATACAGAGCAAACACTGAGGGTTTTTTTTTCTCCACACCAAAGCAGCAGAACATGTAATGAGCGTGTTCAGAAAGAGACACTTTCATAATTCCATGGTTGGTGAGGTTATAAAGCCCCACAGCGTCCTCCGTGCTGTAATGTGATAACATTTCATGGTGGAGCTCAGCCCGAAGCCTTCGCTCACTGCTCGTCTGATGGGAGCAGACAGGGTTTAGTTGGGTGACGGGTCATGTGCCTTTTATCATCTCTCATTGAAGCATATGATCCTGAAGTGCACGAGGTTTGCAAAGTATGCTGTCACACACTGAACAAAATTAATTTCATGAAGAAGAACCGCAGCAGGACAGAAAACTCACCACACGTTCTTGCCAAGTCTGGACGTGTTGGATACATGTGGTGTTCTTCCGGTCAGTAATAACAGAAGACAATTATTAAAGTAGTAGTGGGCTGGTGGTAAGGTGCTGGATTACTAATCCCAAAGTCGTGGGTTCAAGCCCCACCATCATCAGGCTGTTAGTGATACCCCCCCGCGCTCAGTTCAGCCAACTGGGTTATCAAGGGCTGGCCACGTCTCTCACCGTCTCACTGTGGCGAGAGGTTCATGTAAAAGAACCACTGCTGACTTTCGACAAGAGTAGCTACATGGCCATCAGTGTGTTCCCGCCCTGAGATCGCCTGGCGAGCTGTCCAGGGTGTACTCCGCCCATCGCCTGGAGCCAGCCAGGATGGGTGCCAGCCTTCCCACGAGCCTAACTAGGATTAAGTGGTTACAGAAAATGAATGAATGGCTAATTCATTAGGCGGCACGGTGGCATAGCGGTTAGCATAACTGCTTCACAGCATGAAGGCTTGGGCTGGATTCCCAGTTCGATCGTCTCTTTGTGGAGTTTGCATGTTCCCTCCGTGCTTGTATGGGTTTCCTCCGGGTACTCCGGTTTCCTCCGGCATGCCAAAAACATGTACAGTAGGTTAACTGGCTGTTTCAAATCACCCCCAGGTGTGAATGTGAGTGGGAATGGTTGTGTGAGTGTCGCCCCTGCGATGGCCTGGCAAGCGGGCAGAAGCCTCCCCGCGACCCTAAATAGGATTAAGAGGTTACAGAAAATGAATGAATGAGTGGTACAGGGATGGGAGGCGGGCCTGGACAAGAACTTGTGATTTTCTTTAGAAGAGCTGGATTCTGATCCAGAACCATGAATTTATCATTCATTGATTCATTTTCTGAACTGCTTAATCCTGTTAATGATGTTTCCCATCTCAGCCGACTCTGGGTGTACGCAGAGTACACCCAGGCCATCGCAGGGCAGAAAGACTCGAACGTCGGCAATGGTTCTTGTAAATGAGTCTCACCACAGACACTGAGGGACGTGGTCCACCTTTGATTCCCCAGTCAGCTGCACTGAGGGCGGGTGGGGGCAGTGAGACCGCGACCTTGGGATCAGCAATCCAGCACCTTATCACCTGGTCACCGCAGTCTTCTAAGTATTTATTCAAATATTTTTACGACTTCACAAAACTACTGATATGAGATTCTTCAAACTTTCTTGAGGGATGGGGTTCTGGGCCTGGAAAGAACCCATTACATTTTGGATTTGATCCGCACATGGAATCAGAAGAAAATGTTTATCCATAATAACAATCCATTAGCACCTCGCAGTCTTTAGGTTCCCCCATAATTGTAAATATGCGAGAAAATGGCTGGACAGTGTGATGGCCTGGCCAGCTGTCCAGGGTGGACTCTGCCCTCGCCCAGAGTCGGCTGAGATGGGTGCCAGCCTCCCCGCAACCCTAATTAGGGTTAAACAGTCCAGAAAATGAATGAATGGATGGATGGATGGATATAAAACTGGTTCAAAATAAGAGTGTCCAGATCGCACAAACCGCCTCAAAGCCATAAAATTTAAGAGCACAGCACCCCCTGCTGGGCCTGCGGTACTCTCACAGTTCCAAAAAAATTAAATAAATTGATAAATGTAAACTGCTGCCAAATGTGCATTCTGGATCAGAACGACATGAATATTGGTCTGATAGCATAACATCTGATCCCGAATATACACAGAAAATTTTGTTTGAATTGGATGTGTTAAATTTCGAATATTTCTAAGAAATGCGTTTTTTTGTTTGTTTTTTAATTTGAAAAATTTTATGACATCATCAGTACATGGACTCTTACCAAAAATAAAGGGTAACATTCTTGGGTGATCATATTTCCATCATAACGTTTCCTAGATTGTTCTGTCAAAAACTGGACAGGAAGTTGTTAACACACAAAGAAACAAATAAACAAACATATAACCCATGCAGATAAAGATATAACCTCACTGGAAGAGATGTTCATCTTTTTTTGGTATAAAATATATTATGGTGTCCACATTTCTAACTCGTCTACTCATTTTCTCAAGGTACATTGCCATTGTCCATCCCATGTCTGAGAACCGCACCATCCAGTCGACAATCATCATCAACCTGCTGGTGTGGCTTGGCAGTTTCCTGCTCACCATCCCTGTCATGATCTACGCAAAAGTGATTTCCAAGAAACAGTCTAGCGTGTGCATGATATACCTTGATGGTCCCCAGGACATGTACTGGTACACCTTGTACCAGTCTACACTGGGTTTCTTGGTGCCCCTCGCCATCATCAGCACCTTCTACTCATTAACACTGTACCATGTGTTCAAGTCGACACGCCGGGTGAAGCGGAAGCAGTCTGTGTGGGCCAAGAGAGCCACCAAGATGGTTCTGATGGTTATTGCATTCTTCCTGGTATGCTGGACACCTTATCATGTGATCCAGTTGATCAACCTTGGTATCCAAGAGCCCACCACAGCATTTATCTACGCCTACAACATCAGCATCTGCTTGAGCTACTCTCACAGTTGCATCAACCCACTCATGCTGCTGATCTTTGCGGAGAGCTACCGCGATCGTCTGTGCCATCGTCGTGAGACACGCAGCACCATGTCCAAGGCCACTGCGAAGACAGATGGGTGTTCTAGCGTGAGTCCTGACACCAACCATCGCCTGACAATCATCTAAAGCCTTCCTTTCCTTGTCTGTTTGGGAGAACACACCAAGAAGGCTGCTAAGAAGAACCTATCATCAAGCTCGGAACACTAGAGTCTCCAAAGAACCCATGAGGAACGCTTTGTCTCTCAGAGTGTGCTTTAAGCGGTCTTCGACCAGTTGTGCATTTCCACACCTGTATAATGTCACCTGTAGAAGTTTTTTTTCCTCCCTTAAGGGTTTTCTTTGTGTTGCTTTTGGATCCGAATCAACATCTGGATTCCCCCTGAAAAAAAGAAAGAACCGACAATCAGCAGATAGAAAGAGAGAAATATGGGCTGTGATTGGAAAGCAATGAAGTCTGATGGAATGATGACATCTTGGCGTGTCCATCAATTCATCGATGGGGTCTCAGCAGCATGTTCAGTGTCATTAGGGATGCAGCACAACATAGCAATGCATGAAGCTCGGGAAAATAGCACGCCATGGACAAATAATTTAACATTACGATTCCAGTTCCTTGAATCTTACGGTTTTCTTCCTGCAAAGTTATTTCCTCTGAGCGACTACAGAGTCAACCAAAATAATCGCAATTGCCTGGAAAATGCAATGTGGTTGTTGATGTTATTGTTTTCTGTTAACGTGTTGATGAGCTTATCAAGAGCGAGCTCGAGGCAGGAATAAAAGATCACATGACCAAGTAATGTCTTAATTTGCTTCCACAATCAACCTGCTAGTTTTTTAAATATTTGTTTGGGGGGGGGTGTTCAAAAATTATCGGAGCGGCAACAGAAAGGCCTGGTGCAGGTTTTTTGAGCTGAATATGAAATTTGTGCAGTTGCTCTCACGTGTAAACGTGTTGTGTTTCTGTCATGAGGTAAATCAGTCAGGTCTGTAGATCAGTTCGAACAAAGTTCATCTGAAAAATTATTCGATTATTGTATAACTCCGATGTCATACAACTGACATACACATATATATATATATATATATATATATATATATACACACACACACACATATATATATATATATATATACACATATTATATATATATACATATATATATATATATATATATATATATATATATATATATATATATATATATATATATATATATATATATATATATATATACATACATATATACATACATATATATATATATATATATATACATATATACATACATATATACATACATATATACATACATATATACATATATATATACACATATACACATATATATATGGATCTCTCACTTTCCCCGATTAATTTGGACCGAGATCCCCCGCGACCGCCAAATTCTGTGAAGTAGGATTAAACCCCCCCCCCCCAACTGATGTATATGTACATGTTTATGTGTTTATAATATCAATAAATACACATTCAGTGCTATAAATGCTTAGAATAACAATGAACCATTAAAAATAATGCATAAGATGTAAATAAAATAGAAATACATACAAATATAGACACGTACCTCACATAAAAATGTAAGTAGTTTTGTTGGGGGGTTTTGGGTTGTTTTTCGTTTTTGTTTGTTTCGTTTTTTTTTTTTTTTTTTTGCATAATTGGCCGTGTTTGTGGCATTTTCCTGAACCTTTTCCCCTATTCTACTTTAATCTACTTATTTTTGAATTCAATGAATATTTAAAAAAAAAAGCGATGCATTGAAGCCGCATGAATTGAAGCGCGAAGTAGCGAGGGATCCTTGTGTGTGTGTGTGTGTGTATATATATATATATATATATATATATATATATATATATATATATATATATATATATACACACACTAACAGTCATTAAAAACTTTGACATCATTTTTATTCTGGTACCCATGGATACTGTACCAATACTGTACCGATACTGTCTTCTGCTTCTTTTCCTTTTGGCTGTTCCCTTCAGGGGTCGCCACAGCGGATCATCTGCCTCCATCTCACTGAAAAAGTCGACAACTTGTTTTGCATGTTAAGTTTCCAACAAACAAACGCGTCACATCAAAAACAACAAAAGATGCCATCTGCCAAAGTGAAAGGCACAGCAGTCAGTATCGGTTATGGCCCCCGCTTGCGTTGATACAGGTGGTGATACGGCATGATGATGCCCCCGGATGCCGCGATCCTGTTCGGGAGTCGTCACCACTCTTTCTCTCTCTCGTCCTGGACATGGCCCTGTCTTGAACTGACCCTGTCGTGTTGTGGCGGTCAATCAGGTTTCTGGTTCAAGGTTACGTACATAAACCTCGCTATCTCACTGTAGCTCGACCCAGCCATCCAACATTGCCCGGATACGTTTGTTCACGTATTAGACGAACAATAGTTGACATTTCTGAGCCTTTGCTTTAACTGCATTTAGTCCACTTTTGCGAAATGATCTACATGTGCAACGACATGTGACTAAATGACACCACATTATTTTCTAAAGTGCCCAAGTTCTATCATCAATAAAGCCGCAGGGTAAACTCCTCCCACGACACCCCACCCCCCCACACTATTCAAGTACAGAGATCCAGAAATTGAGTTTTTAATGATTGTCAGTACACATTACATGACATAAACATGCCTGGTGTAACCCTGTCATAACACCATAGGCCTAACAGGAAGAAGTTCAGGGTGTCTTTGTGTTTAGTTTGCATGTTCTCCCTGTGCTTGCGTTGGTTTCCTCTGGGTATTTCCATCTCCTCCGGCAGTCCAAAGACATGCACAGTAGACTGATTATTCACTCATTCATTCATTTTATAAACTGCTTCATCCTAATTAGGGTCGCGGGGAGACTGGTGACCATCTCAGCTGACCCTGGGTGAGGGGCGGAGTACACCATGGACAGCTCGCCAGGTCATCGCAGGGCCAATCCTCACACAGCTATTCACATCACACCTAGGGGTGATACGGAACTGCAAATTAACCTACTGTGCATGCTTTTGGATTGAGGAAGGAAACTGGAGTACCAGGAGGAAACCCACACAAGCGTGAGGAGAACACGCAGAAACGCCCAGGCTGGGAATTGAACCCAGGACCTTCTTGCTCTAAGGTGGACCCGCTAGTAGGCTGACGAGCTCTTCCAAGTTGCCCCCAGTGCAGTGTAACGAGGATTAAGCGGCTTACATCATGTTTAAATGATGAGTTTTGTTACATTCTGATGATGAAAACAAAATCTTCATGTCTCAAATTTATGTCTCTGTCCTCGTCATGATGGAAAAATCATCCCAGTATTTATTCTTGACTGAAATGGTTATTGCTTTTGTTGTGAACATATTTTACAAGTATTGTTTTTTTTGTTTTGTTTTGTTTTGTGATGAGAAGCCATTTTTAAAGACATTAGTACAGTGAGACCTTGATTTCAGAATTTTATTTGTTCTGACAGCCAAAAAGTTCATTAATAAGTCAACTTCCGATCATTGACTGCGACAATGAGGTCATGTGTGCAAGCAGGAGGTGGTGCGTAACAGATGAGGGAGGAGGAGAATTTTGTGCAGGGCAGTGGTGGTCTAGTGGTATAGGGCGCTGGATCGCTGATCCCAAGGTTGGGGGTTCGAGTCCTCACAAGTTTGTCACTGTCCCCCCAGTGCAGCTAACTGGGTTATCAAAGGCGGGCCACGTCTCTCACTGTCTATGGTGAGAGGCATGTAAAAGAACCATTGCTGACATTCGTAAAGAGTAGATTGCAACGCAGTCAGCGTGTTTCTGTCCCTTGCGAAAAGGGTTGTGACAGGAAGGGCATCCGACGTAAAAACCTCTGCGAAATCAAATGTGCGACTCAGAGGATTCGCTGTGGCCACTCCCGAGTAAAAGGGAAAAAGCCGAAAGGAAAAGAAGAAGAAGAGGAGAGCATGCTATGAATGCCAGCAAGGAAAGGCTCGTCATGAGCTCCCACGAGGCCAGTGCTTCTCAAATAATGGGGAGCGCCCCCCTCAGGGGCGTGGTGGTGTGATGGCAGGGGTGGGGGTGGAGTTGCATATGATCCTGAGGAATCTGATTTTTTGCCATACTGTACCAGAATTAAGTGTAATTGCGCATCCGCTACAGTAGACGGCAGTGGCGCTCTATCAGCCCGGAAAAGCCATTTCCCTGGCAGAGCTCGTAAATCAAAAATTTGCTCTTTGGATGGGGCAGATATTTGGTGGGATCGAAGCTCGTATCATGGAAAATTCATTATAAAAGCCACTCGTAAGTCAAGGTACGACAGTACAGTAAAACCTCCGCTGACGAACGCTTAAGCTCACAAACTTTTCGCCTCAAGAACATTAAATTTGCGATCATATAGTCTCTGCTGACGAACTAGTTTTTGGCGGACGAATCAAACCACGCGGTCGAACAGCGCCACGGTGGCGGCCACGAGAAGCTGACGCACGCTCACGGCGTCACAGTTCGTCACCCCCTTTCTTTGAGTGCGGACGTGGTTTGTGTTTGCTAGACATTTTGGACCATATTGAGTGTACTTTTGCTATTATGGGACCGAAAAAGACCCCACCACAGGCGGAGATCATTGAAAAACACGAACGAGGTGTGCGTTTGTGTGACTCAGCGTCCCAGTACCAGTACGCTTAAGTCTACCATTGCTCCCATCCTTAAGAACAAGGAAGCTATTAAGGGTGCGTGTGTGGCTCAGGGTGTTTCCAAACAGTAGGCGTTTCCAAACTCTCCTTCCAAACAGTAAGTCCCTCCCTCCCTCCTCCTCCCACTCCATTCCATCAAGCCATCAACTACCATCACAAAGGTAAATAAAACGACTTTATTATACAGTACAGTTTATTTCTTTAATTACAATACAATAGCACATTTATTATACATAAAATCAGGTATATTTTTGTGTAGTTTTAAGGCTTATTTAGTAGAAAATTATGTTTTATGGGGACCTGGGAACGGATTATTCTCATTTTAATGGTTTCTTATGGGAAATAAATGTTCGGAAGACGAACTTTTCGCCTCACACACACTTTCTGGGAACCAATTATGTTCGTGAGCTGAGGTATCACTGTATTTACAATTTTTTCTATCTAATTTATACTTGGATCTGATGGTGATGTAGTGATTAGCACGTCTGCCTCAAAAGCAAGAAGGTCCTGAGCGCAGCGGTTCTTGTGTAGAGTTTGCATATTCTCCTCATCCTTGTGTGGGTTTCCCTCCGGGCACGCCGGGTTCCTCTCACAGCCTGAAGACACGCACATCAGGCTAATTTACTGTTGAAAACTAGCCCTTGGTGTGAGTGTGAATAGTTGTGTTGTCTGTTGAGCTGTTCAGGGTGTACCCTACTTTCACCCAGAGTCAGTTGAAATGGGTGTCAGCCTCCCTGCGACCCGAGTAAGAGTAAACGGTTCAGCGAGCGAGTGCGATGATATTCCTACATCGTTCTAGTTGTTACGAGAAATAAATCTCAAGTTTAAACCTTGAAATTGTTCCGTACGTGTTTTATTTTGGAAGGGAAGGGATGTGACATCATTTTTTTCTCAATTTTTTTTTTTTTTTTTTTTTTTTTTTTAACATTTTACAAAAAATTTTCTTCTGTACTTTTCAATATTCTGTAAGTAAGAAAGAGCGAAAGTGCTTCTCTCGCTCTTCGTTTTGTTTGGAGGAACTGAAAGAGAACCCTGACCGTTATTTCCTGCTGTAGCTGTGCGACCAACGTCCTGCAACCACCCGAACCAGAATAATACAAATACAGCACCAACCACCGGACCAGCATCATGAACACGAAACGCTCCACAGTGCAGATTTCACTTCAGGATTGAGATTTCTTTTCATTCATCAAACCGGAGATTCTGATAGAATGTGTGATCTTAAAAAAACTGATGTTATCTGATGTTGTATTTATTCATTTCTTTGGGTCCTGGGTTATTTCTGCACTCACCGCAAACTTCTTATAAATGGCTTTGCACTTCATGACTGCGGGGAGGGAGGAGAATGAACTGCAATGCTTTTAGCACTGTTTGCTTGAGTATTTATGTACTATTAGGAGCATGGGCTGCTCTGAAAAGCCTTTTATTATGGAAAATAAATACAGCGTTGTGCTTTTCTGTGGATTGCTGTTGATGCTCAAGTTAAATAAAAATGTGAAAATGTCGTAAAGGCTCCGTATTTGTTTTGTTTATTAAGTCAGAGTCTGAAACCCAGAATACTGTGCTTGTAATTGATTCAAATATTTTATAATTTTATGGGGTGGGTGGCGTGAGAGGAAACCTGCCGGATGTTTCTGTGACTGAATTCTGGAAAACAGAAATAAAAATAAGGACAAGAAATCAGTACAGGGTCTGGAAGCTTATCCTGACCGCACCCTCACCGGCCCCTGGATCCTTTCACCTCGACTTCACAGATATAAATCCTTCCATTCCACCCCCCATATTTACCAGACGTCCCCCTCTTTTATACCCAGTCCTGTCTGTAACCCGAAAAGGCTATTGATTCTTCTTCCTCTTCTTCTTCTTCTTCTTCTTCATTTTGGCCTTTTCTTAAATACAACTTTGCCACTTCAGCTTCTGCTCGAGAAAGTAAAAAAGTGCAAGCCCCCAACAAATGTCGAAGTGGTTATTTTTAATAGATGAATGTACTTTGGTGTAATATTCAAAACCTGATCAGCGATAGAGGGCGAAGGTACAATTTTAAAGGAGAATTTCTTTTTCATTTTTTTCAAAATGTAAACTGTGCATCGCAGTCATTGGAATGAAATTATGGCATAATGTCATCAAGCAAAACACTATATGTATAAAATTAAGCAATATGCAAACAAACAGTTTAAGATAAAATATAAAGTAATAATATCTACAGCTTCACCGGATGGGATGGGAGGGTGTTATGGTTTATATTCTCTTCCTTATTAACCGCTTTACTTCATCAATTCTTTCCTCCTATATGCTCAATTATTATCTGTTGTTATTTATTTTAGTTTTCGTTTTCGTGTGTGTTTGAAGGTTTTTCTTTAAGTAAATAACTTGGTAGAATGGAAAGGTTTGGGTATTACATGTGTACAAATGGGAAAATTAAACCGGGAACAGGTAGATTATTATCAAACCAGAATTAATACAGGTGGGAATAAAAAACAGATTCACCTTCCCACCTCTTTTCTTTTATGGTACAGTTGACAATTGTATTTCATTCATATGTTTTACTGTTTTTTATTATTATTATTTATTAAAGAAATATTAATTATATTTATTCATTATTTTGTTTACTTTTATCAATGGGTTTATACGTATTTTATCTTGTGTGCTATTTTTGTAATATATTCAAAATAAACATCATTCATTCTCTCAACGCATCAAAGAATTTGACAGCATTTTGAAACATCCAGGTTTTATTTTTGATGAATATATTATTTTACTTTGCGAAACAAAAAAAAAAAAAATATTATTCCATCTGCTCTGCCAAATCAATATTATTTTTTAATATTTTGAAGAACACTTTAAATTTATTTATTCATTTTCTGAACCATTTAATCCTAATTAGGGTCATGGGGGCTGATGCGCATCTCGGCCAACTCGGGGCAAGGGCGGGGTTCACCCTGAACAGCTTGCCAGGCCATCACACGGCGAAAACTCACAACCATCTCATTCACATCCAGGGGTGATTTGGGAAAGCCAATTAATCCACTGGACATGTTTCTGGAATGTGGGAGGAAACTGGAGAACCAGGAGGAAACCCACACAAGCACACGGAGAACATGCAAACTCCACACAGAAACCCCCAGGCTTCTTGCTGTGAGGCAGATGTGCTAACCACTACACCTAAATAAAAATTTATTTATTTATTTTAAATTATATTTCACAGAGGGGGGGGGGGGGGGGGGGGATAATTTTATTTTCATCTGTAGAATTCCAATGTCACAGTTGTTGTGCGAGTTCATTACACAGTGGCGGTCACAGAGCGGTCAGGTTCTGAAGCAGTCACGCGTTTTTAAGGTAAAGCCATGCGCGCATCAGTTTCTAATTAGAGATATTCGCTATAAAAATGTTGGCGATCCTGCTGCATCCCGTCAGAGTGGCATCTCTGAATACATTTTTTTTTTTGTTTGTTTGGGTATAAGTTAATACCCTACGCGCACACACATATATATATATAAATCCTGCTTCAAATTCATTCAAAAGAGAACCATGTATCTATTCAGGAAAATCAGAACTTCGCGACAGAGTCACAGATGAAAACCGGCACAGCAGAAAGCTTCGACCCACAACACCGCGTTCTGATTGCCCCGATCAACAAACACAACATGAAACAGGCCAAAGCCAATAGACAAATAATCCAAAGGCTTCTAGGGTGAGAGGGCAAATCTGAGAAAGATGAACAAATGAAAGGAATAAAAAGGACAAAAGCAAACTTTCTAAATCATTAAAACCACAAAAGAAGAACAGGAGAGGAAACTGACACAGCTTCAGCATTAATATGCTTCACAAAGCTGGAAAACACGAAGTGTGCCATAGAATACGGGCTATCTGATGGTGTAGCATTTTTAAGGCAGATTATTATGATTATTATTATTATTATTATTATTACTCAATTCATTTCCTGAACCATTTAATTCTAACTAGTGATGTCGGAAGGCGAGTGCCCATCTCAGCCAACTCTGCATGGTTCATCAGGCCATCACCGGGCCAACCATCACACTCTCATCACACAACCATTCATTCTCACATTCAAACCTTGAGGGGGTGTATGAAACAGCCAATTCGCCTTCTGCACATGTTTTTGGACTGTGGGAGGAAACCATACAACCCAGAGGAAACCCATGCAAGCAAGGGGAGAACATGGAAACGCCACACAAACGCCCAAACTGGGAATGAAACCCAGGACCTTCTTGCTGTAAGGCAGACGTGATAACCACTACACCAGTATGCCGCTCTACTAATTATTATTATCATCATTCATTTTCTGTAACCTCTCATCTTTTCCTTTCAGATGTTCTCTTCAGGGGTCGCCACAGCAAATCATCTGCTTCCATCTCACCCTATCCTCTGCATCTTCTTCTCTTACACCAACGACCTTCATGTCCACCTTCACCACATCCATGAATCTTCTCTTTGGTCTTCCTCTAGGCCTTCTGCCTGGTTGTTCCAACCTCAGCATCCTACTACCAATATACTCACTATCCCTCCTCTGTACATGTCCAAACCATCTCAATCTAGTCTCTCTGACTTTGTCTCCAAAACCTCTAACATGTGCTGTCCCTCTGATGTACTCATTTCTGATCCTATCCATCCTCGTTACTCCCAAAGAGAACCTCAACATTTTCATCTCTGCTACCTCCAGCTCTGCCTCCTGTCTTTTCCCCAGGGCCACTGTCTCTAAACCATACAACATCGCTGGCTTCATCACCGTCTTGTACACTTTTCCTTTCATTCTTGCCGATACCTTCCTATCACACATCACACCGGACACCTTTCTCTCACCATTCCAACCTGCCTGCACGCGCTTCTTCACCTCTTTTCCACACTCTCCATTGCTCTGGATTGTTGAGTACTTAAATTAAGTACCTAAGTACTCCACCTTTCTTATCTCTGCTCCCTGTAACCTCACTGTTCCTCTTGGGTTCTTGTCGTTCACACACATGTATTCTGTCTTACTTAATTCATCTCCTTTCCAAGGTATACCTCCACCTCTCTAGATTTTCCTGCACTTGTTCTCTGCTCTCACTACACATCACAATGTCATCCGCAAACATCATTGTCCATGGGGAATCTTGTCTAACCTCGTCTGTCAACCTGTCCATCACCATAGCAAACAAGAAGGGGCTCAGAGCTGACCCTTGATGCAGTCCCACCTCCACCTTGAACTCTTCTGTCACACCGACAGCACACCTCACCACTGTCTTACATCTCTCATACATGTCCTGCACCACTCTAACATACTTCTCTGCCACTCCAGACTTCCTCATATAATACCACAGTTCCTCTCTCGGCACCCTGTCATATGCTTTCTCCAGATCCACAAAGGCACAATGCAGCTCCATCTGACCTTCTCTGTACTTCTCTATTAACATCCTCAAGGCAAACACTGCATCTGTGGTGCTCTTTCTTGGCATGAAACCAAACTGTTGTTCACAAATGCTGACCTCTGCCCTTAGTCTAGCTTCCACTATTCTTTCCCATAACTTCATCGTATGGCTCATCAACTTTATCCCTCTGTAGTTGCCACAACTCTGCATGTCTCCCTTGTTCTTAAAAATGGGCACCAGCACACGTCTCCTCCATTCCTCTGGCATCCTCTCACTCTAAGACCTTGTTGAATGTTCTTGTCAGGAAATCTACTGCTATCTCTCCTAGACACTTCCATACCTCCACCGTTATGTCATCAGGACCAACTGCCTTTCCACTCATCATGCTCTTCAATGCCCTCCTCATGTCATCCTTACTAATCTTTGCTACTTCCTGGTCCTCAACAGTCACCTCTTCTCCTCTTTTTTTCTCTCATTTTCCTCATTCATCAGCTCTTCAAAGTACTCTTTCCATCTTCCCAACACACTTCTGTCATCAGTCAATACAATTCCCTCTCTGTCCTTAATCACGCTAACTTGCTGCACGTTCTTCCCATTTCTATTTCTCTTCTGTGCCAACCTGTATAAATCATTTTCTCCCTCTTTACTGTCCAACCGAGCATACAAGTCATCATACACCTTCTGTTTGGCCTTTGACACCGCTACCTTCGCCTCACGCCATGTCTTCCTGTACTCCTGTTTACTCTCTTCGGTCCTCTCACTGTCCCACTTGTTCTTAGTTAACCTCTTCCTTTGTACACACTCCTGCACTTCCTCATTCCACCACCAAGTCTCCTTATCTACTTTCCTTCCAGAGGACACGCCAAGTATTCTCCTAACTGTCTCCCTGATCACATTAGCTGTAGTTGTCCAGTCATCTGGAAGCACTTCCTGACCATCCAAAGCCTGTTTCAACTCCTCCTTGAAGACAACACAACACTCTTCCTTTTCAACTTCCAACACTTTGTCTTCTGCTCTGCCTTTGCTTTCTTCACCTTCCTCACCATCAGCGTCATCCTGCACACCACCATCCTATGCTGTTTGGCAACACTCTCACCCACTACTACTTTGCAGTCACTGACTTCCTGCAAATTACATCACCTACACAAGATGTAGTCTACCTGTGTGCTCTTACCTCTGCTTTTATAAGTCACCCTATGCTTCTGTCTCTTCTGGAAAAAGTATTTACCACAGCCATTTCCATCCTTTTTGCAAAATCTACCAACATCTGTCCTTCTGTGTTCCTGTCCTAGATACCAAACCTGCCCATCACTTCGTCGTCCCCTCTGTTGCCTGCACCAACATGTCAATTGAAGTCTGTACCAATGACCACTCTTTCACCTCTGGAGGTACTCTGCATCACTTCATCTAACTCACTGCAGAATCTCTCCTTCTCTTGTGGCTCACATCCTGCCTGTGGGGCATAAGCACTAACAACATTGAACATCACGCCTTCAATTTCTAACTTGAGACTCATCACTCTGTCTGACACTCTTTTCACTTCTAGAACATTCCTGACAAACTCCTCCTTCAAGATGACTCCTACTCCATTTCTCTTCCCATCCACACCATGAAAAAACAGCTTAAACCCTGCTCCTAAACTTCTAGCCTTGCTACCTTTCCACCTGGTCTCCTGAACACACAGTAGGTGTCAGCCAGCTCTCTACCTTTTCCTGTCATAGTTCCAACATTCAAAGTCCCTACTCTCTGTCCTAGCCTCATGCCTTTCTTCTTCTCTCTCTGCCTACATACACGCCTCCCGGCTGTCCTTCTTCAACCTCTCTTTCTTCGACCAACAGTAGTCCAATTTCCATCAGAACCCTGTTGGTTAACAGCACTGATGGCGGTCATTGTTAAATTCATTTTCATTCATTTTCTGTAACTGCTTAATCATAATTAGGGTCGCGGGGAGGCTGGCACCCACCCCAGCTGACTCGGATGAGGGCAGAGTACAATCAGTACAGCTTGCCAGGCCATCGCAGGGCAGAAACACGCTGACGGCTATGCTGATCCTCTTGTTAAAAGTTAGCAATGGTTCTTTTACAGGAACCTTTCACCATGGACAGTGAGAGACATGGCCGGCAATTGATAACCCAGTTAGTGCACTGGGAGTATTATTATATTATTATTATCATTAATATCTTTATTATTATCCTTTTCCCATTATTATCCATAATTATTATGATGATGATGATGATTATTATTATTAGCATTATTATTATTGTTATTATTGTTATTATTATTATTAAATATTATGTAATATTTCTATTTGGGCGGCATGGTACTGCAATGATTAGTATGTCTGCCTCATAGCAAGAAGCGCTTGGATTCAATTCCCGAGTTCATCCGTTTCTGTGACCAAAACCTGTGCAAGCAAAGAGAAAAACATGCAAACGCCAGAAAGCCCTGCCCTCACCGAGCCCGGAACCTTTTTGCTACAAGGTGGATGTGCTAAGCACCACACTGCTGCCAAATAAATACTTTAAACGTCAATGGTGTAAACAAACAAATATATAAACAAATGTTTTTCTTTAAACTTAATTTACGAATCAGTCTGAACATGCCTTTTTTTCTTGACCCATTTCCTCGTATTATTCCATTACATTATTCCGGGTCAGTGACGCATTACTGTAAAACTCAGTAATACATTTAAGCAGAAGGAATCTTTCTGGAAACAAATACACATGCTCTTCACGGTGTCTACCCAACGTCCTCGGAGAAGAAACACAAAGCCCTTCTGTAGAAGCTCGCCGCTAAACGCCCGAAACAAACGCGACTTTGAGAAGAGACTGTTATTTGTTGTGCTTTAAGAAAGACAGAATCACACTGCATGTCTGAGAATAGGAACAAGAAAGTGTCTGGCAGTTCATCCACATTCAGTCATGTGGAAAAATAATATTTCTGTCACATGGACGGAAATCTGTCTGCAGCTAGAGGTACGAATGGAAAAGAACATCCAGCTGTAATACTTGGTCTGAGAGTTAATTTGATATTGATGGATGAAGGCTGGATGTATCAGCCATTATTTCAGTAAATCCATCGGGGGTGGTGGGCTGAAATCTTGGAAACCCTGGAGTTTTTCTTTTATATATAAAAAGAAACCACTCTGGTATGGACTCCACATCCAATAATAAATAATTAATTAAATTAAATTAAATAAATAATTCCCTGGGGAATGTAGAGTCCATACCAGAGTGGTTTCTTTTTTAATTTAATTAAATTATGATAATAGAAAGACCACACCAGTTCAGATGCTCCCGTGGAAATCACCATTTCATAACATGCCAGTCTAGAACAAGCGTAGCGAGTATGAAAGCCCCACCTTCAAGTAAAAGAAAGTAAATGTCCGGAAACATTCATTTCATTTTCTTTAACCGCTTCATCCTAATTAGGGTCACGGGGAGGCTGGTGCCCATCCCCGCCAACCCAGGGCGAGGGCAGAGTACACCCTGGACAGCTCACCAGGCCATCGCAGGGCGGAAACACGCTGACAGCTTTGCAGCCTACTCTTGTCGAAAGTCAGCAATGATTCTTTTACATGCCTCGCACCATAGACAGTGAGAGACATGGCCGGCCTTTGATAACCCAGTTGCTGCACTGGGGGGGGGGGCAGTGACAACCTTGTGGAGAGTGGGACTCAAACCCCCAACCTTTGGATCAGCGATCTGGCGCCTTATACCACTAGACCACCACTGCCCCCCGTCCGGAAACATAATATACAGTTTTGCCTCTGTGACCTTGAAAAGTAGGTCAAGGTCACTCACACACAAACTCATCGTAGCACTTATAGTACTGAAGCAATACACCAGGTTTGAAAGCCCCAGCTTTAGCGTGCGGCAAGTAAATGTCCGGAAAGTAAAGTGTGATGGACAAACGCCATTCCTTTGTCTCCTGATGGGCAGGAAACGGTTACATGAAGTAAAGTAATTACACTCTCACTTGTATCACACCTTCAAATCCATAAAATCTGAATCGACTGTTTCATATCAGGTGCCACTGATAAGAACCTCCTCCCTAATTTAAACCTCACATCGAGGGTGTGGTGATTTTGTTATTGACGTGAACTGTCATTGTGGCGATATCGAATGAGTGCTCTAAGACTTTCAGGGGGAAAAAAAGGTTGTGGACATCTGTGGGACTTCAAAAGATAAAAAAAAAAAAACCCAACACAATGGTACCTTGACTTGTGAATTTAATCCGTACCGAGGGCGAACTCGTAAGCCGAAAAGTTCGTTAGATGAAACAATTATTCCCATAAGAGACAGAAACCAATTAATCCATTCCAACCCCCTCCCAAACTCATAATCCGCCACAAACACGTATATTTCACATAATATATTAAAGATAAACATGTAAAAACAATAAATATTTCATAATAATAATTATAATAATAATAATAATACATGTATATTCACAATAATTAATAATAAATAATAAGAAAACAAGAATAAACAATAAGTCAACTAACCCTTCCAATCATCGGTGGCAAAGATGTCACATGGGTGTAAAGAGGTCACGTAGGCAGGCATGAGGTGGTGCATAACAGCGAAGGAGGAGAATGAGAAGAATTTTGTGCATGTGCACGTTACGAATGCTAGTGAGGAAAGGTTCGTGGTGAGCTCCCACAAGGCCAGTGGTTTTCAAATAGTGGGGAGTGACCCCCTTGGGGCAGTGTAATGCCATTTGGGTGGTGGTGGTTATAAACCTGGGGAATATGCTTTTTTTGCCATACTGTACTAGAAGTGTAATTGCGCATCCTCTACAGTAGTTGGCAGTGGCGCGCTCATTGTTGCGCTATGGTGTAGGGAAAAAGCACCAAGCAAACGATATGAAGTGCATCATCATCATCATCATCATCATCACCTTCCACGAAGTCCAGGGTCGGGTCGCGGGCTTAGCAACCTAAGACGTCCCTCTCCCCAGCCACCTCCTCCAACTCTCCCGGGGGGGACACCAAGGCGGTCCCAGACAAGCCAAGAGACATAGTCCCTCCAGCATGTTCTAGGTCGACCCCGGGGTCTCTTCCTGGTTGGACATGCCCGAAACACCACACCAGGGAGGCGTCCGGGAGGCATTCTGACCAGATGCCCGAGCCACCTCAACTGGCCCCTCTCAGTGCGGAGGAGCAGCGGATCTACTCCGAGCTCTCCCCGGATGGTAGAGCTTCTTACCTTATCACTAAGGGAGAACCCCGCCACCCGGCGAAGGAAGCTCATTTCAGCCGCTTGTATCCGTGATCTTGTTCTTTCGGTCACTACCCAAAGCTCGTGACCATAGGTTAGGGTTGGAACGTAGATCGACTGGTAAATTGAGAGCTTCACCGTGCTCCGAGAGTACGGCGTTCCGGATCCGTTGCTACGAGCCATTTGGTCGTTGTATCACCAGAGCCAGAGTTTGGTCCGTATTGGCAATAACAGAGCGAATTCATTTCCGGTGGGAGTTGGAGTCTGCCAAGGCTGTCCTTTGTCACTGATTCTATTCATAATTTTTAAGGACAGAATTTCTAGGCGCAGTCGAGGTGTTGAGGGGTTCTGGTTTGATGGCCATTGGATCTCGTCTCTGCTTTTTGCGGATGATGTTGTCCTTTTGGCTTCATCAAGTCAGGACCTCCAGCTCTCATTGGAGCGATTTGCAGCCGAGTGTGAAGCAGCCAGGATGAGGATCAGTACCTCCAAGTCCGAGGCGATGGTTCTCAGTCGGACAAGGGTGGAATGCACCCTCCGGGTCGGGAATGAGGTCCTGCCCCAAGTGGAGGAGTTTAAGTATCTTTAGGTCAAGTTCCTGAGTGAGGGAAGGATGGAGCGAGAGATCGACAGACGGATCGCTGCAGCCTCTGCTGTTAAGCGGAGCCTGTACCGGTCCGTCGTGGTGAAGAAGGAGATATGAAGGTCAGTAAATACGATTTATAGTCGCACGCAGGGTGCTGGGGAGGGGTGCGAAATGTTTTTTTTTTTTCTTCCTATAGGGGGCCTCACAGAAAATAATTGAGAAGCACTGCACAAGGCGTTCTCGGAACATGAAGGAATGCAAGTGGAAGAGTACGAGGCTAATAGGCCCGGAAAAGACATTTCCCCAGCAGAGCTCGTAAATCAAAATTTTTGCTCGTTGGATGGGGCAGATTTTTGGTGGATTGAACTCGTATCACGGAAAATTCACAATTCAAAAGAAACTTGTAAGTCGGTACCACTGTAAAGCAAATCATCGACAGGTGACATTGTTTACAAACCACTTCCAACCGGCCCAGGACTGTAGCCATCACACACTCATCTGCCAAAACCTATTCTCAGGGTTACGTTGAGACTGAAGTCTATATCAGCCAACACTGGGCAAAGGCAGGGTATAACCTGAACAGAAATTTAGCCTACTGTGCATGTTTTTGGACTGTGGGAGGAAATCTATGCAAGCATGGGAAGAACATGCAAACTCCACACAGAAACGCCCGAACCCAGGTATCGATCCTAGAACCATCTTGTTGTCAGGCGGACATGCTGACCATCACGCCACCAACACTTCTTTTAAATTAAATCTTTTTTCTTTGAATTTTTCACCATTTTTTCCATAATTTGCGGCGTATCCAATTCCCACTCATCAGGTATTACCTGCGCTAACACACGACCAGGGCGCGGCAAAAGGATGCACACACCCACTCTGGGACATGCAATGCTAGCCATTTAATAAGCATTTTAAAATAAATACTAAATAAATTAATAAAGTATGCATAAATAAAAATCAATAAATTTGAAGATTTGATTTAACACAGTCGTCCATA
>CM045742.1:41650000-41722500 GCA_024760905.1 Plotosus lineatus | reverse complement strand
TTTAGCTTTTGTGTATGACTGTGAACAACCAACATCTTTTGCAACATTGCGTGATGATTTACCTTCTTTTGGAAGTTTGATCATTCTCTCCTTTGTTTCAATTGACATCTCTGGTGTTGGAGCCGTGATTCATGTCAGTCCACTTAGTGCAACAGCTCTTCAAGGTGTGGTCACCCCTGTTTAACTGCAAGACTAAGGAGCAGATCTAATCTGATCCAGGCGTTAGGTTTGGGAATGGGAATTTACAGAGTGATTCCATAATTAATACCTCGAAATTGAGTGATTCCATAATTATTTCCCCTGCTTTGTCTAAAAAAAGTAACTTACTGATTACCACAATTTTTTTTCTTGATTTCTTTTAGAGTTTCTTAAAGCCAGAAAGTTGCCATTTGAAATGACTTTAGTTTTGTGTCATGTCTGTGATCTTCTTTTTTCTGCAAAATTACAGTAAACAACTGAATGAACATCCAAAATTTTTGCCAGGGGTTGTACAATATTAATTTCACTTCTTTGAATTTTGACCCTTATCCATGATTTTCCCACGCAGCGTCACATTTATGTGATGTACATGTGCAATAATATCGTGTGTGTGTGTGTGTGTGTGTGTGTGTGTGTGTGTGTGTTCAGTGTAGAATGACACAGTGCTTATGTGTTCGGATCTACTATGCCCAAGAATTGGCAATAAATCTGTTTGTTATTTTTTTAAAAATCTGCAAGTTTTCGTTCCTTTATTTTATTCTATATTACACAGCGCGGGGATCTAGGAGTGGAAAATTAAGTGTGACATAAATGGTTTCATTACTGTAGCAAATTATTAGAATTGAACACTGAGGGATAAAAAGCTTTCTGTGAGGGATGATTAGCTGTGCTGCCCGTTGTGGGGACACGTCTATTTGCTTTAATTACTGCCTTGCCGACCAAAGGGCTTAACATGGACCACACATTCAGTGCTATGACGAACCACTTAACTATAGTACGGTCATAGGAACCGTTGGAGACTATGGCGGCTGACACTGGGCGGAGACTGCCAGAGCAGTGCAGGGCTCAGACTCATACAGACACCAACACACACACACACACACACACACACACACACACACAATAACAACAACAATTTACACTCAAATCCAGCACTAGAGGTAATTCATAACAGCCAATTAGCCTAAAGTGCATGTCTTTTGTCTGTGGGAGGAAACCTGAGTGGTTGGAGGAAACCCATCCAACCATATTACAAGATGCAAAGTCCTCAGAGATTTGAACTCAGGACCTTCTTGCTCTGAGGGGGACGCGCTTACCACTGCCCCGAGCCACAACATGTACAATATAAAGTGCATATTACAACCTTATCCATCCACTATGAGTGGAGGAGGAGCCTCTGTGAGGCACAGAAAGCAGGCTTACCTTAGCCGTACACCACTGACTTAATTGTCTGAATTCACCGGGACGCGTCCAGCTTGTAAACAGCCTACAAGACTGAAAAAAAAAAAAAAAGCACAACATTTTCCTCTCACAACTAGACAAAGTTCGGCATTACTACACTCCATGTTTTCCAATGTGTACATTATAGCTTCGGTTAAAAACAGCTCGGAAATAACCAGCCCCTCACCGGTTCCTGGTTTAGACGCTTACACCAATAACATCAGTGAAATGTTCAGGGTTATTTCAGGTGCTATAACAGGATATAATAAAACTTAAAATTCCAGCAATCTGTCTGACAGACCTGTAATAGATCCCTTTCAACAGATATACAGGTAGGACCAGTCCAGTCCAGTGATGGACTGGTGGTAATGGTGTCCCACTCTCCACAGGTTGTCACTGGTCTCCCCCCCCCCCCCCCCAGTGCAGCTAACTGGGTTATCAAAGGCCGGCCATGTCTCTCACTGTCTGCGCCGAGAGGTTCATGTAAAAGAACCATTGCTGACTTTCAACAAGAGGAGCTACAAAGCCATCAGCATGTTTTTGCCCTGTGATGGCCGGCGAGCCGCCCAGGAGGGATTCTACCCTCGCTAAGAGAGAGCGGATACATGTAAGGGTCAGTGATGCCAGAAGAATGTCAACACACCAGTAACCGTAAGTTATACAGTTTGGGGATCCTCTAGGGGCCACTAGTGCCAAAAAAAAAAAAAAAAGTCCACAGACTGTTGGTCCGTTTCTCTTCAGGCCGGTCAATGTGCTGTTTGGTAAATTGTAACCTCTTCAGGACGTCTTTATTTCAGCAGTGGGACGTTGCGGGGCTTCATGCTGATAGCTCGGCTTCACATGTTCTAATTGTAACAGGACTCACAGGTCACTTCAGACCTACTCTGATCTTCCTGGAGCTGATTGGTGGTGGACTTTTTGCTGTTTTGTCTCCTCGGTCCATTCGAATGGAAGGTTTTCATTTTTCTTCCACGTCTTTCACGTTTTTTTTTTTTACCAATTTTAAAGCTTTTGAATCATTTTATCTGAGCCGCATCTCGTTTTCTGTTGTTCTTTATATGCTTTCCCCTCCAATCAACTTTTTAATCCAGGGACGCTGTTGTTCTGAACAATGTCTGGAACGACCCATCATCCTCAGAACGTCAGAGAGAAATGTTTATAACCAGCAGGGACAATATTCGCTGCCTTCCTTCAATAACGACAATGATTGGCTCCTGCTTTATAAAGAATGAATGACATCACTAATTGAACTCCACACTGATATTATTTTCAACACGAACCTTTCAATCAGTGATTCACTTACACAGAATCAACAACATGTGGGTCAGGCCTGTTGGTTCTGTTGGATTCTATTCCTCTACTACACCTGATAGTAAATTATTTACCGTGTAGAAATATCATTTCTGCCAAAAACCCAGAGTGATCAGGATAGTGATGCCTGACTGAGATTCTTTTGAACACGACTGTATATATTGATGGTTAGTGATAATAAAATAGTTTAGGGTGACCCAAGGCAACCATGAACGGTATTTATGTCCCCTTCCTGTTCACAGCACTATAGGAAGCTCTGCACTGTCCGTAATAACCACAGATGGACCATCACTGGATCTAATACACCGCGACTCATCACGATTTACAAGCTCATGCACTTTATCACCCGTTTCCACAGTGATGTCACCGCGGACTGTAAGCCTGTGTTTACTGTTCAGTCAAAGGATGAGCTGTAAGCTGCGAATGTGGAGCGTTGTTAAGTTCTGGTCATCAATACCTTTTGGGTCAATCGGCACGATTCCATTACTGAAACGAGAGCTGCATGCAATTCATTTGAGAATCACAAACCAGAGACTGGGTCAAGTGGAATCGATGCTTTGTAGGAAGGGAGGACCAATCAGCCGAGGAATCAGCACATACATATCACAGTGTTGGTTATAAATAATAATAATAATAATAACAACAATCTTACAGAATTTCTGAACTGATCACAAAGTTTTATTATTATTATTTTGGATTTTATGTTCAGACCCCTCAGAGCACTGAAGATGGAAATCAAAACAACAGCGACTGTGTTGGACTCAGTGTCATATGAATGTCCTTTAGCCCGGGGATGGGGAGGTCAGGGGGAAGTGGAGGAGGGGGGGGGGGGGGGTGAATAATGAGTAATATGAAAGAAAACCTGTAAATTATCCATCACGGCATGGAGACAACGACGCGTTGATGGCAGACGATTGGAGACGATTTTGCTTTGCCTTGTCTATAAAAATAGAAGTGTCATGAGGTACACAGTGGCCCGATCGTGCAGTGCTCTGATCCCACCAACACCACCGCTGCAATAATTACGAGTTCAAAAAAGTATAATTAGATTGTCCTGTCAATCACAGTATCTACTTATGTTTTCAGAACAGGGTAAATAGCTCTCCCCACCACACCCCACCACACCCGACCAAGCTTGCCAAATTGTTCTGGAACATACCTTGAGTATCAGTTTGATAATACGCAGCGGTTTGTCACGGCTTGGAAGAAGCACATGCTTAACCACACCTGTCCTGGTCTGTAGCTTTTGTGTAATAAGGTGGAATCCAAACAGATAATGGCAGCCCATGTCTACCTTTCTGGTCCATCAACCAAGAGTAGTGTGTCCAGCAAATGCAGACCATTGTAGGGCTAACACTATTTTTAATAACTATTAACACTCACACCTAGGGGGAATCGGCAGTGGTGGCCTAGTGGTAAAGGTGCTGGATCACTGATCCTAAGGTTGGGGGTTCAAGCCCCACTCTCCACGGGTTGTCACTTCAGGGACATTTACAGTCATTCATTTATTCATTCATTTTCTGAACCACTCGATCCTAATTAGGGTCACGGGGAGGCTGGTGCCCATCTAAGCCGACGCTGGGTGAGGGAAGAGTACACCCTGGACAGCACGCCGGGCCATCGCAGAAACAAGCTGACGGCTATGCAGCTCCTCTTGACCAAAGTCATCAATGGTTCTTTTAAATGAACCTCTCAACATAGACAGTGAGAGACATGGCCGGTCTTTGATAACCCAGTTCGCTGCCCTGGGGATGTGGATTTTCATCAAAATTTCACCAGAGACTGGTCTTTGGAAAAGGAAGATGCTGTTAGATTTTGAAGGTGATCCAGATCAAGTTCTGGATCCATGATGTTTTTTTTTAAAGGATTCTTGGTTGATTTTTTTTTTTAAATGTGTGGTACATGCTCAGCAGGGGCTGCTGTATACGAGCGCAGACCGAAAAGTCTGTACCGAGTTCCAAAGCTACAAGCTGTCCCGATAATATTCAGTTGAAAACAGTTTGCTGGTTGTAATTCAGTAATCAGGTCCGTACCCTGGGTCCAACAGAATACTGGAAACATACAGTATGTCAAGAACAGCACCATGTCATCCTTTCACAAGAGCTGATGGAGAAGATTAAGGAGAAACGTCGAGGGAAGCGTCAATCAGGTGTCTTGTTGCTTTGGGACGATCCAGTACAGTAAAAATTCAGTATTAACAAATACAATACAGAACAAAACAATTCTCCGGAACAGCCTCACAATACAATACAGTACACCAAAAAATACAACACCTCAGAAAAATGCAATATAATAAAATACAGTATATCAAAAACACGTCAGAAAAAAACAATACAATATATAAAAAATACAATACAGTTCATCAAAAATACAACACAATATATAAAACAAAAAATACATAACGAATACATAAAAACCAGTATAGGGCGCTGGATCGCTGATCCAAAACTTGGGGGTTCGAGTCCCACTCTCCACAAGGTTGTCACTGTCCCTCCCAGTGCAGCTAACTGGGTTATCAAAGGCGGGCCATGTCAGTCACTGTCTATGGTGAGAGGTTCATGTAAAAGAACCATTGCTGACTTTTGTAAAGAGTAGCTGCAAAGCCGTCAGCGTGTTTCTGTCCCTTGCTAAAGGGTTGTGACAGGAAGGGCATCCGACGTAAAAACCTCTGCCAAATCAAGCGTGCGAATCAGATGATTCGCTGTGGCGACTCCCAAGTAAAAGGGAAAAAGCTGAAAAGACGACGACGACAGTACATAACAATAGAATATGACAGTATATATAAAAAACAAAAACCAAACAAAAAATACTGTACATAAAAAAATACAATACAACAATGTTAAAAAAGAAAACAAATATAATATACAGTATATCAGAAAAAAATACAATACAATATGTATAAAAAATACAATACCACCCAGTACATGAAAAACACAATAACAGTATATAAAAATAAAAACAAATAACAAAACAATACAGTACATAAAAATAAAATACAATCGAGCAGAGGTCCACAGGTACCAGTCCGTGGGCCACTTGATCTGCACACAAAATCTTTCATGATACAAATTATAGTTTTTGTATTAGAGCTTCCGGATCTTATTTTGAAAGAAGACTGTTTTTGGCATTGCCACAGAAGCACTGAAAGCCTTTCTTCTGTTTCCAACCACATATCTTTGTGAGGTGGAGTTTTCTGCGGTGGCAGCCAATAAAACAAGACTATGGAGTAGACTTGAACCGGTCATTTTCATACATAAAAGTGGTCCCTGGTGCAAAAAAGGTTGGAAACCACTGCAATAGAGTATATTAAAAAAATACAATACAACATATATGAAACAAACAATACAATACATCAGAGGAAAAAATGCAACACAATACAATACAGTATATCAACAAAAACCAAAATACACCAGAAAAAAAAAAAACAAACAATACAATATATAAAAGTATAATACAGTGCAATACAGTATATCAACAAAAAACAAAATACACCAGAAAAAGATACAATACAATATATAAAAAACACAATACAGTGCAATACAGTATATATAAAAAAAAACAATATAATATTGTTCATCAAAAAACAATACAATAAAATACAAACAATGCAGTGCATCAAAAAATATAATACAATACAGTATATAAATTTAAAAAACAAAAACAAAACAAAAATGAAGCTTTGCATAGTAAAACAAAGTTTAAAATTAATTAAAACAAGTTGTACATGTAAAATACATTTTCTTGGCATTTTAAACTCGAAAAGCAGTCAGAGATTCAAGGCAGAGATTCAAGGCAGAGATTCAAGGCAGAGATTCAAGGCAGAGATTCAAGGCAGAGATTCAAGGCATATTCAATAACATTTTCAATCCAAGCTTAATTTTGATTTGATTTTGGCAGATGATGTGGAACTGGAGGAGACATCATTATTTAGTTCTTTCTTTCTTTTTGTGTGCAGCAAATGTACAGCTGTATTGTCTTTCTTTTTTAGTATTATGGATGACATTTAAAAAAGAAAACCCTTCTTGAGCTGAAGCCAGATCAGTCCCAAACTTTTCTAGATTCTTCATTGACCCAAGACCAACATTTGGGACAAATTCCAAGTAAATCGGTCTGTTAGCTTTTGCGTTACCTTGGTCACAGACACACAGACAGACAGACACACATGAAAAAAAAAAAAAGCTTAACCTTGTCCCTTGGTAGACAAGGTGTTTTAAGTTGTTAAGTTAATGAAATTATACTACTTTCTACACTTTTCAACAAAGAAACATGTCCGTTCAAGATTACGTGAACACCTCAACCAAATTACACGTGAAAATCCTGTCGGAGTAGCTCATGATCTCAATCTGGTCAATAGAGCTTTTAAGACTCAATAAAAACATGCACCCTCTGGGCCGGGAATGAGGTCCTGCCCCAAGAGGAGGAGTTCAAGTATCTCGGGGTCTTTTTCATGAGTGAGGGAAGGATGGAGAGGGGGATCGACAGACGGATCGCTGCAGCCTCTGCTGTAAAGCGAAGCCTGTATCGGTCCGTTGTGGTGAAGAGGGAGCTGAGCCGCAAGGCAACGCTATCAATTTACCAGTCGATCTACATTTCAACTCTCTCCTGTGGTCCCGAGCTTTGGGTAGTGACTGAAAGAACAAGATCACAGATACCAGCAGCTGAAATGAGCTTCCTTTGCCGGGTGCCAGGGCTCTCCCTTCGGGATAAGGCGAGAAGCTCAACCATCCAGGGAGAGCTCGGAGTAGAACTGCTGCTCCTCCGCATTGAGAAGAGCCAGTTGAGGTGGCTCGGGCATCTGGTTAGAATGCCTCCTGAACATTTGAGCATCTCCAACCCCTCGGTGTCCCCCTGGAAGAGCTGGAGGAAGTGGCTGGGGAGAGGGACATCTGGACCTTATTGCTTAGGTTGCTGTCCCCGCGACCCGACCCCAGAAGAAGTGGAAGAAGAAGATTATGATAAAAACATTATTAGCACTTCCACCTCACAGCAAGACCGTCCTGGGTTGGGGTGCCAGGCTATGGTGCTTCTGTGTGGAGTCTGCATGATCTCTTTGTGCTTGTGTGGGTCTTGTCTGGGTACTCTGGTTTCCTCCCACAGTCCAAAGACATGCTGAAGAGGCTAATTTGCTCCTAGTTGTGAACACGAGTGTGAATGGTCGTTTGTGTTTTTGTCCTGGCAACAGTCTGGAGTGCTGTTCTTGGTGTCTTTACCCAACATTGGCTGAGATAGACGCCAGTCTCACTGTGATACTAGTAAGAGGTTCCGCAATTAGATAAATGAATTAAACACATGATGAGCAAAATTAAAAATGAAAACTGCTCAAAGGTTTATTAAAAGCTGGAAGCTGAAATAATGGACGTGCTGGTTGTCGTATCACGGTATGCAATGCTCCTGTATTTGTTTTTAGAGACTAAACAACTTTTTAGAGGATTCTTTTAGGTCTTACAGTACTGCACTGTTCACAGTTGTGTGCGCATTGGTGATTCTCAGGTCTTTCATGTGACAGCTCGCTCCCTCCGGTGCAGCCGACACTGACGGTCTGAGCTTCCAATACACAGGCGACCTCTTGTTCATAAATCACACAAATCTCTTCCTGAGGGTTTCTTCATAAGAAGGGACTGGATTTTCACGGATTTAAATCACGCTCAAAGAGCACAACAATGACAATAAAGAGGAGGACAAGCATGTGTTACTGTCTCGGCATATGATCAGTGTGGCGGCACCATAGTGGCGTCACTTCCAGCACTCTCGCCTTGCAGCAAGATGGCCCTGGTTTCGAGTCCCATGTTCAGCAATGGCATATCTGTGTGTAGAATTAATGTTCTCCCAAGGTTTGTCAGGGTTTCCTCTGGGTGCTATAGCTTCCTTTCACAGTTCCAAAACATGCACACAAGGCTGATTTTATTTTTGAATCAATACAAATATAAATAATTCGGCGAGGCTATTCTAGATTGGGATGACATATTAGTCAGCAGACCTGCATCACAGCAATAACATCCTGGGTTTGAGTCCCAGGTTCGGCGAGGTTGTTTCTGTGTGGAGATTACATGTTTTCTCTATAGCTTGTGTGGGCTTTCTCAAACAGCCCAGCGACATTCACATTTAGGCTGATCGGCCGTTATAATTTGCCCATGGTTGAGGGTGTGAATGGTTGTGTGCATGTTGGCCCTGCAAAAATCTGATGAGATGCTCAGAGTGCATCCCACCTTCACCCACAGTTAGCCAAGATAGGCCCCAGCCTCCCTGCAAACCTGGGATTAAGCATTTCATCACATGAAGGAATGAATGAATGGTCAAGAATAACTCAGAAACCAGCAAAGCATGGGCCTGCCATGCACTGGAAGTTGTAGGAACAACAGAGTCATCAACAACAGAGTCATCATGGATGGAGACGCTACAACCCAAAAAAAGAAAGAAACAAGTGTCTGCTCTCAAATCAATTAGTTCAAGCTCATCTAAAGTTTACTTGTACCCAGGGAAAGCCGTCAGAAGGAAAGATTTATGGTGGGACATAGGATGGAGTTTTTTGGAAACAATGACCAAAGGTGCTGAGAAACACTGATATTAAGTGATAAAAATACTGATGGTCATCATGTTGTAAGGCATTTTTGTTGACAATGGAACTGGTACATTGTACAAAGTGGAATAATAAAGATGGAAGTTCATCTTCAGCATAAAGTATGAACACAATTTAATGTGTAAACAGCACAATGACCCCAAAAACACACCAAAGATTGTGGATTGAATAGCGGGTGAACAAGAAGCTCCAAAAGCCCTGACCTCAACCATGTTAAAAATGAATGGATTGTCAGAAGATTATGTCAGAAACCCAATAAACTGAAATGAACTCCAACAAATTTTCATTCACCCACTCGGCTAATAAGCCACTACTAGGGTTGTAGGGAGGCCGGAACCTTTCTCAGCCAACACTCTCGAATTCACATTCACACTCACACCTAGGAACAGCCTATTAAGCTAATGTGCATGTTTTTGGACTGTACCCTGAGGAAAACCAGGCAGTGGTGGCCTGGAGGTAAGGTGCTGGATCACTTATCCCAAGGTCGGGGGTTCAAGCCCTACTCTCAATGAGTTGTCACTGCTCCCCAGTGCAGCGAACTGGGTTACCAAAGGCTGGACATGTCTCTCACTGTCTATGGTGGGAGGTCATGTGAAAGAACCATTGCTGACTTTCGTCAAGAGGAGCCGTATAGCTGTCAGCATGTTTCTGTCCTGCAGCACAGCGAGCTGTCCCGGGTGTACTCTGCCCTCGCCCAGAGTCGGCTGAGATGGATGCCAGCCTCCCTGCGACCCTAAATAGGATTAAGCGGTTCAGAAAATGAATGAATGAATGATCCTGAGGAAACCAACTGAAAATTGGTGAGAACATATAAACACCACTCAGGAACACCTTTGCCGTGACCAGGAGTCAAAACCATGACACAAGGACATCGGCCACGCAAATAAACTGGACAGCAAATTGAATTGAACCAGTCCTGCCAAGATGAATAGTGAAATGTGTATTTGTATGTCAAATAATGGCAGCTCATTGTCAACATGACACACAGTTGGTAAATTATGGTTTACAACTGTGCTCATGTACCTTTATAAGGAATAAGGCATGAAGTTTGCGACAAATCAACAGCATGCTAATCAACGTGGGAGGCTTTGGAGGTTCATATTGTGCCTTCAAATGGGAAAAGGTTCTGTGGTTTGGGACATGCCCATAGTCGACTAATGGTAGTGAGATATTTTGGAGGGATGTTGTTGTTGAACAGAATTTGGGGTTTGGGAAATATCACGTTGGGGAGATGGTTTGGAAGGTCGCACTTGTTACCTCCTGACTACACATGACATTGTTTTTGCCCCCAATTTAGTCGTATCCAATTCCCTCCCATCAGGTATTACCTTCCCCATCACACAACCACCACACAATCAGGAAGGGGCAAGGGCATGCACACGCCCCCTCCATGACATAGAGCGCATGCACATTTTGGGAATGGTCTAACACACTCGGAGGGAAAGCTCTATCCACACCCTCATACAAATGAACTCACGGACGGACGTGACTGGCTCGTGATCGCTGTGAGTGACAGGGAGGTGAGCGTATGCCGCCTCTCCCTATTGTGAGAGCTCAGCCAATTAGCTCCCACGGACTCCTGGCCATAGACGGCTGTGGCATTAACCCGGATTTGAACGCCGGATTAATAGTCATCTTAATAGCATCTTGTCGACGTGCCGCTCGGGCGTCTCATGGTTTGTATTTTGAGACACATCAACAGCAGGCTAATAGTGAGGAAATGCTATGGAAGGCTGGTGCTAGTGCTGAACAGTGAACTGGGTTTGTGGTTTTGAACACATCCTTGGCAAAGTAAGAGAGGTTTATAGGGCATTATTACAGATCTCTGTTTCATTGAAGCTGATTATCAAGAAAATCTTCACTGAAATGTCACATTGCAGCCATAAGTCTGGAAGATACAGGAGCTGAGAAGCAGCCAAAGGTCAAAGGGCATAGGTCATTAGTTGCAGAAAAGTTTACATTATATCTGAAAGCTCACCATCCTTGAAATCACACACACACTGGACTGCAATAATATCTACACAAGTTTACCTTTAAAGGTAAACAAATAACGATAATGCATTATATTTAAGGGGGGTTAAAGACACTGCAGGGTTCAAGTCGGTCGTTTCAGGAGTGGTAACCTTGTTGATGTTGATTATAATTATATAAATACAGTGGATACAGTGATGAATTGATTTGAGGGGCACAAATCATGGCTTGTAATGGTATCTATGTCCACTGCCTTGTACAATACATGTTTTAACCCCTCTTGAACTTTGTCACATTTTGAGGCGTTAAACCTGAAACTGAAATCAATTTCCCTCAAATTACAATTAAAGGTCAAAACAAACCATAATCAGTGGTACCTTGACTTACAAATTTAATCCGTTCCCAGGGCAAGCTCATAAGCCAAAAAGTTCGTTAGATAAAATAATTAGTCCCACAAGAAATAACAGAAAACCAATTAATCCATTCCAACCAACCCTCCCAAACTCATATAACCTGACAAAACATGTATATTGGACTGAATATATTAAAGATAAAAAAGCAAAAACAAATATTTAATAATAATAATAATAATAATGTATGCGATGTGATAAGCGCCCAGGGCGCTTAAAAAATTCGGAGTGGGTGAGTGCTTATTAAAATGTTACCAGCGGAATGCAAGGGTAAGTGCTTATTACCATCAAGATGGAATACATGAATAATAACAGAACAATAAAAGACTTTTACTGGTATTTATATTATTCATTTTGTAGTATCAACCAAATTACTTAGATGAAAGCTGAAAATAAACAGAAAACTGCATAATTAAAAAAAAAGGCCCTTTCATTTTCCCTCCCAGTGCTGTTCCTTTAAATATTTTGTCCCCGATGTAAAATCGAGCAAATCAACTTGAATGTCAACTTTAGCACATGGCACGTTGAATCAATCAACACAAAGGTCAACTTTAGCACATGGCAGGTTGAAAAGCACATTGAAAGGAACGTCTTTAAATGTATGAAATTAAAATACTCGTCATCACTTTCTGATAGGTCCATATCTGGCTCATCGCTCCATTCATCCAGAGCATTTCATAGTTTTGCTGTAGCAGTTTCTAATGGTTAATCGGTTGTTTAAAATTTACCAAGAGAACACAGCAAAATATTTTCCTGTTTTTTAAAGCACAGCAGAACAATCAAATGTGTTGTTACTGATGAGCATTATAGACATTCCCCAGTGGCAGGGGTCTTGAAATAGCTTGTAAACTAATTTTTCCAGGCAGTGAACGCCTCATTTCACCATTACAGAGACTGATCCAATAAAATTGGTAAGTTTAATCTACAATTTTGCTAACAGCACACATGGACAGTTATTAGATCTAAGATATAGAACACTGGGGGGGGGATTATTGGGGCAGGGCGCCTATTACGTTGAATACGGTAATAATAATAATAATAATAATAATAATAATACATGTGCATTAACATTAATTAATAATAAATAATAATAAAAAAAGAATAAACAAAGTCAACTCACTCTTCCGATCATTGACGGCGGCAAAAGATGTCACATGGACAGGCATGAGGTGTTGTGTAACAGAGGAGGAGGAGAATTTTGTGGATGTACACACTACAAATATCAGCAAAGAAAGGCTTGTGGTGAGCTCCCACAAGGCCAGTGCTTCTCAAATAGTGGGGAGCACGGTGTGATGCCAGGGCAGGCATGTATGATCCTGGAGAACATGCTTTTTTTGCCATACTGTACTAGAATTAAGTGTAATTGTGCATCCACTACAGTAGTTGGCAGTGGCGCTCTCATTGTCGTGCTATGGCGTAGGGGAAAAACATCGAGCAAAATGATTTGAAGTGCAGTAAACACTATTTATAGTCACGGGCAAGACATTGGGGGGTATTCCTTTCCTATAGGGGGCGCCACAGAATATAATTGAGAAGCACTGCATAAGGCGTTCTCAGAGCGCGGAGGAATATACATGGAAGTGTATGAGACTAATTGGCCCAGAAAAACACATTTCCCCAATTTCCCCAGCAGAACTCGTAAATCCCAAATTTGTTCGTTGGATGGGTTGGATTTGTGGTGGATCGAAGCTCGTATCATGGAAAATTCGTTATAAGGAATACTCGAAAGTCAAGGTGCCACTGTACTTTGGTGGGTTTAAATATCTATAATATTAAACAATTATTCAATGAGGTGGAATATGATGCAGAGAATTATTCAAGTTCTATAATTCTTCATATCATATGAAAGCCAAATTCTCATTGATTCATTCAAAACATTTCAGAACATACATACACTATATACAAGTCGATGCAGGATATATAATAATTGTCCTTTCCACTGGGTACCTGAAAGAGTGAAGGTTCCCTGCTGAGAGAGCAGAGAGGAAGAAGAGAGATATTCACTGTAAACATGCACTGAGCTCTGCGGATGTAACCGGTTAGCCTAATGTGCGTGTCTTTTGGACTGTCGGTGGAAATCAACATGAGCACAGGGAAGCGTTCCACCCCACACAGAAACACCTGAGAGCCCGGGACTCAAACCCATGACCTTCTTGCTGTGAGGCAGATGTGTTAAGATCTCATGATTTTTCATCCTTCTTTTCTTTCCTCATGGTCATAGAAAGGTGGTTTTGTGACCTATGTCGGGAACAGACAGTCTTCCCTGGGGCAAGTTGTAGAGTGAACTAATATTTACTGATGCGATGAGTCTCATTAAACGGAGAAGACTGCACTTGTTTTAAGTTCATCTCATGAATCTGTTTTAATGTTTTTATGGGTTGTTATTTGAAAACCAAGTCTCAGAATGATGACGTCATCAAGGCCCAAGCTACTGTATCATGTACAGTGGTACCTCGACTTACAAGTGTCTTTTATAGCAAATTTTCCATGATACGAGCTTCGATCCCACCAAAAATCCACCTCATCCAACGAGCAAATTTTCGACTTATAAGGTCTGCTGGGAAAATGGCTTTTCCGGGCTGATTACACTTGTATTCTTCTGTGTGTATTCCTCCACGCGCCGAGAACGCCTTGTGAAGTGCTTCACAATTATTTTCTGTGATGCCCCCTATGGGGAGAAAAACATTTTTTACACCCCCAGTGCCCACGCGTGAGACTATAAATAGTGTTTACTGCACTTGATATCGTTTGCTCTGTGCTTTTCCACTACCAGGGCTTCCCAACCGGGAGTGTGAGACATCATTCCAGGGGGTGCGAGAAGCAGGGTTGTAACTTGAAATAAATATCTTCTCTTGACAAAATTTAGTATGATTCCAAATCCTTTATCCTTGAAGAAGTATAAAATATAGGGGGTGCAAGGTCAGAGCAAAATCTTTTTAGGGGTGCAGGATTAAAAAAAGTTGGAAACCACTGCTTACACCATAGGGAAAACAGTGAGAGCACCACTGCCACCTGGTGTAGAGGATGTGCAATCACACTTAAGGCTGGTCCAGTATGTCAAAAAAGCATGTTCCCCAGGGTCATTCGCACCAATTAGCCTCGTTATAGCTGTTAAAAATCAAAAACAAAAAATAAATAAATAAATAAAAAGTAAAAAAAATAATAATAATTAGTAGTGTAACTTAATGCTAAGTACTATTCTTAAGTTCAGGCGCACTTACTGTATTGTTTATTGACTTACTGTTTATTGTTTTATTATTATTTATTGTTAATTACAGTATTATTGATGTTATTGTACATGTGTTATTATTGTGAAATGTTTATTGTTACATGTTTATCTTAAATATATGACGTCAAAAATACATGCCTGTGCAGGTTATACGAATTTGGGCGGAGGTTGGAATGGATTAATTAGTTTTACGAATCTAACGAACGTCTCAACTCGCGAGCTTGCCCTCGGAACGGATTAATTTCGTAAGTCGAGGTACCACTGTATAAGATTTGGTATATTCATGCTATTTAATGCACAGATTTGTGCAGGGTGTGTTAAATGTTTGAGAGTAAGATCATTACCTGGTCAGTATGAATTATATAAGTATCAGGATTCATATATTTAAACACACACACACCTGAAATACTGAAAATAATGATGTCGAAAAGCACTTTCGGACTTGATGATGTCATCATTCTGACACTCAGTTTGTAAATACCAGCCAAGACACACCATTACAACAGGAGGCATCACGCTACGGTTTTGGCTCAGATTAAATTTCAGCAGGTTCTCTCTCCCCCTTTAAAGTTCATCAGAGTTTTATTCTCCATCTTCTGCTTCTCCAGGATGTACATTAAGGAGCCAGTAGTTTTTTTGTTTTGTTTTTTTTAAGAAAAGGATCCGGATTCTGGGATCCAATCCGAGAATCTGAACTTATGTAGAGCGTCTCAGAGACATGCCGTACCGTCTCGTGCAGATCATGTAAATGACAGGAAATGAAGTGGTGGGGAATCAAATCTCGGCTTCTTTATGGACTTTAAATGTTATTTAAGGCCGTGTGTTTTATAGCATCACGCGGAGACTGTCAATAACGTGTGTGTCAGATCTGAGGGAAATCCACTGGCACGGAACTGAATCTCCGTTTTTTATGGACAAGGCCGTCACGCAATGATATATAACTCGGTGTACAGCTCACCGTTGCTAATGTATGTACTGTCTGCATCCAGCGCTATAATCCAGTCTCACTGAACACGGAACAGAATAGACGTAAATGGAATAAACGATAAGTATTCTCAGCTGTACATTTATACCACACACTCCCATCAGTATCACAGAGAGCAGCGGTCCAGTGTGTGTGAAAGAAAAGAATAATAGAATGAGCCAAGAATGACCGCCGTGTCATTAAACAAAACTACGGTTTATAACGCGCTCGTTAAATACAGGAGGCGGGAATAATACATTACCTCTCAGTACTGGGGTGGTGTGCCGATGAGCATGTTCGCTTCACAGCAAGAGTGACGGGTTCAGTGAGGGTATTTCTGTGTGAGGTTTGTGTCTGGGTTCCCTCCTAGCACTCTGGTTTTCTCCTACAGTCCAAAGACACGCATACTTAAGTTAACTGGCTGTTACGAATTGCCCCTCGGTGTGAATGAGAATACCTGTGTACGTGCTTCTCTGGAGAGTAGTTCAGAGCGTACTCCTGCCTTTGCTCAGAATCGGCTGAGATAGGCTCCAGTCTGTCCTTGAATTTAAAGGGATAATCCAGGTATAAAATGTCACAATTTTTTTTAAAAATTCTAGATAATTGTACTTTTATATAAAGTGTTTATGCAGTGATACCTCGGCTAACGAATTTAATCCGTTCCGAGGGCAAGCTCGTAAGCTGAAAAGTTCGTTCGATGAAACAATTATTCCTATAAGAAACAACAGAACCCTAATTAATCCGTCCCAACCCCTTCCCAAACTCATATAACCACCACAAGCACATATATTTGACCTAATATATTAAAGATAAACATGTAAAAACAAGAAATATTTCAGAATATTAATATGCATATTAACATTAATAATTAATAATAAGTAATAATAAAACAAGAATAAACAATAAGTCAACTAACGCTTCCGATCACTGCAGAGATGTCACGTGGACAGGCAGGAGGTGGTGCGTAACAGAGGAGGAGGAGAATTTTGTGCATGTGCACGCTATGAATGCCAGCGAGGAAAGGCTTGTGGTGAGCTCCCACAAGGACAGTGCTTCTCAAATAGTGGGGCGTTCCCCCCCCTTTGGGGGGGCACGGTGTGATGCCGGGGGATGACCCTGGGGAACATGCTTTTTTTGCCATACCGTACTAGAATTAAGTGTAATTGCGCATCCACGACAGTAGTTGGCAGTGGCACTCTCATTGTCATTGTGTTTTTTTTCTTCTTCTTCTTCTTAGAGGGAGCATCACAGAAAATAATTGAGGAGCACCGTACAAGACATTCACGGAGCGTGGAGGAATACATGCGGAACAATACGAAGCTAATCGGCCAGGGAAAAGCCACCCCAGCAGAGCTCGTAAATCATAATTTTGCTTGTTGGATGGTGCAGATTGTTGGTGGGATCGAAGCTCATATCATGGAAAATTTGTTATAAGGAACACGTGTTATACAAAGTACCACTGTATTTCTATAACATCTGGTGTGGTTTTTAAGTTAAAACACATGTAAACGGTGTAAAAATCAAAATTATGTATGCTATATTATGTCCAAATTTGTCAAATAATGTCTCCCTCAAATCTTGTAATTTAATTTACTCTATCTCCGCTTCTATTTTCCAAATTTTTTCACTTTTATGAAGAGAAATCCATTCCCAATGTATTAACGCTGGTGTGCATAATGTTTAAAAGAAGACATCTGATTGGTTTATTTTTCTTATGTGTAATTGAGAATATCTGCGACAGCCAATCAGAATGCACCTTACAAAACAGTCCAGTTTTCAACATGAGGCTGCAAGCCTGTAAACATGCCAGTTTCAAATCGCTTCAATTTCTACGATATTTTTGTTATATTTGTATTTTTCTCTTTACGAAACATGATATCTTCACACTGAATTAATATTTTGCGATAATTCTTGGACAGTATGCCAATGATGATATCTGTGCAATAAACCAATAACAGCTGAAAAATCTTAAATGTTAATTGGGCAAGCCATATAGGTGTGGCTGTGAATTACCAAAAATATGGGGGGAGGGGCTATAAGTGACCTTGCACTGATTCTTTTAAATCTAAAATATATTACAATATATTATATTATATTTGGTTCATTGCACAAAACTACGTATTCTTATAGTATCTACAGTGAAAAAATGAAACAATTCACTTAATTAGGTTTAAAGTTTACAGCCGTTTCAATATTCAAAGTCTCTGAATGAGTTCCACCTGTATATACAGGTGAGGCGCGGTATTTGATATATGGTTTGTAAATCTTTTACGTAATGTTATCATCCGCTATCGAAAAACGTATGCATTTAACTTTTGATTGTGTGAATAATAGTAATGTATACTGTTCCTGGTTTGCCCCCTTAACGGAGGATGAAGAAGGTCAGAAGAAGAGTGAACAGGATATCGAGAACCTAAAATAACCCCCTCCCCTCCCCCACTGTTGTGTTGGTTCTCTTTATTTTTTTCCATTCCTTTATTTTCTGTCCTCATTTCATTTTTGTTACTTGTGGCTCCCTCGTTCTCCAGCTGGTTGGATCATTTCCCGTGTTTTTAATTAAACTTTTTTTTTTGCATGATTACTGTTTGATGTCTTTCTTTCTGTTCCTCCTTTTCTCCGCCTGCATTTTACCCAATTTATTTTTCTTCCTCTTTCTTTGTCTTACACATTTCTTTCCACATATCTTCATTCTCTCATTTTCATCTTCTTTTCATCTTTCCCCACTGACCAGTGATCAGTAAGCCATGACCCAACCACCGAGCCACCACGGCCCATTGATCGTCCTTCAGTGATGACAGTGAACAGTTTCAAATACCTGGGCGTTCACCTTAACAATAAACTGGACTGGTCCCACAACACCAACACCCTGTACAAGAAGGGCCAGAGTCACCTCCACCTTCTGAGGAATCTGCCCATCTTCCCTTTCATTCAATCATTCATTCATTTATTCATTTTCTGTGACCACTGAATCCTAATTAGGGTCACGAGGAGGCTGGCGCCCATCTCAGCTGACTCTGGGCAAAGGCAGAGTACACCCTTGACGGCTCGCCAGGCCATCGCAGGGGAGAAGCACGCTGGCAGCTCTGCGGCTCCTCTTGATAAAAGTCAGCAAAGGTTCTTTTGCATGAAGTGAGACAGTGAGAGACATGGCCAGCCTTTGATAACCCAATTAGTGCACTGGGGGGGACAGTGACAACAGATTGAGAGTGGACCTTGAACCCCCAACCTTGGGATCAGGGAACTGTACCACCAGGCCACCACTGCCCGATATCTTTCCTTCTCATAGTCCCTCCATTGTCCCTTTTTACTTTTGTCTCCATTTCATTCTCTCACGCTTTTCAAATCCTTCATTCCTTCTTTTTTTTTCTCGTTCTTTGCTTATCGTCGAGTTCCTTTTTGGTTAATGTACTTCCTGCCGCCCAGGTTTCCTTTCCTGACATGTCTATCATCAGTTCTGTATTCATTCTACAATTGCTCTCTTTCATTCTCTTTATTGACCATTTTCTTTTTTTTTTATTTCCTTTAATTATGCCTCATGTTTTTCTTTTTTTTAATCATTTTAAATCATTCTGTCGGTCTGATTTTCCGATACATTTCTCTTTACAGAAACTGAGGCCACAGAGTGGTGGGAGTTGTGTGTGTAGTTGTAAATGAGTCTCCTGCAGAGTATCAATATCTTATATGATGTCAAAGGACTATGGGAAGAAGCTGGAGGAGAAGCTGGCTCAGAACAACGTGCGGGACGTCTGGAAAGGACTAAAAACCATGTCTGGATTTGGGCAGGGTGTCAGAGGGACAGCTGATGGTGACCAGCACTGGGCGGATGAATTAAACTGTTACTTCAACAGGTTTGATTCCCCCCTCCCCCTCCCCCCTCTGCCCCCTCCCCCCTCTTCTCACGTCTCCAGACCAGCAGACACCTCCCCCCTCCCCAGGCCAACTTCACTTGACTGCTACAGCCCGACAGACACAACCCCCTCCCTCTGCAGCCCACCCCAGCCCCCCCTCTCCCTCACATCAGACCAGGTGAGGAGACAGCTGAGGCGACTAAATCGGAGGAAATCTGAAGGACCAGATGGCATCAGCCCCAGGCTGCTGAGGACCTGCGCAGACCAGCTCTGTGAGGGGTACTATGCTACCTGTACAACCTGAGCCTCAGCCTGGAGAAGGTTCCCGTCATGTGGAAGACCTCCTGTGTGGTTCCGGTTCCCAAAACAGCTCAAGCGAAGGAACCAGCCCACTACAGACCTGTCACCCTGACTTCCCACCTTATGAAGACCATGGAAAGGCTCCTCCTCATACACCTCCGCTCTATGGTGAGCCCCACCCTAGACCCGCTGCAGTTTGCCTACAGGCCCAACATCGGGGTAGAAGACGCCGTCATCTACCTTCTGCAGCGGGCGCTCACTCATCTGGAGATCGCTGGCAGCGCTGTGAGGGTCATGTTCTTTGACTTCTCCAGCGCCTTCAACACCATCAGGCCAGCGCGCCTGCGGAGGAAGCTGGAGGACGTGGGAGTGGACGGGCATCTTGCTGTCTGGATCACCGACTACCTTACTAACCGTCCACAGTACGTGCGGCTGCAAGTCAAAGGTGGCAGTCTGCAGCACGGGGGCACCGCAGGGCACCGTCCTCTCACCCTTCCTTTTCAGCATTTATACCTCGGACTTTAGCTATAGCACAAACAGCTGCCACCTCCAGAAGTTCTCGGACGACTCCGCCATCGTGGGCCGTGTGTCAGAGGGGAACGAGCTGGAGTACCGGTCGGTCATCGTTGACTTCGTGGACTGGTGTGAGCGCAACCACTTGTGCTTGAACACCAGGAAGACGAAGGAGATGGTGGTCGACTTCAGAAGAAGCACACTAACACACACACACACACACACACAATCACTAGTGAACGTCCAGGGACAGGACATTGAGACGGTGAACAGTTTCAAATACCTGGGCGTTCACCTTAACAATAAACTGGACTGGTCCCACAACACCAACGCCCTGTACAAGAAGGGCCAGAGTCGCCTCCACCTTCTGAGGAGACTCGGGTCCTTCGGCGTATGCAGACCTCTGCTCAGGACTTTTTATGACTCTGTGGTAGCCTCCGCAATCCACTACGCTGCCATCTGCTGGGCCCCGGGCAGCACAGAGCGGGATAGGAAGAGACTGAACAAGCTGGTCAGGAGGGCCAGCTCTGTCCTCAGCTGCCCACTGGACTCTGTGGAGGAGGTGGGCGAGAGGAGGATGGTAGCAAAGCTCACATCCATCATGGACAACAGCTCTCACCCACTGCACCAGACTGTAGAGAAGCTGAGTAGCTCCTTCAGTGGACGACTGAGACATCCTCAGTGCAGGAAGGAGCGCTACCGCAGGCCGTTCATTCCCACCGCTGTCAGACTGTACAACACCACTTTGTAACTGTCTGTGAAAATACCGGTTATGTGCAATAAAAACCCCGCGCACTTTAATCAACCACATCTACCCCACTGACTGTGAACATCAACCCATCTACTCCGCACTCAGATACATATACACTTGAATATAGGCCAGTCCACAAAGTCGTTCCCTTCTTTTCTTTTGTTTATTAATTTATACTATTTATGTATCTATTTTTGCACCCCCTACTGATGGTACCTCAAGAGCCTGTCACAGTGAATTTCTCCATTGTGAGATTAATAAAGCTGTATCTTATCTTATCTTAAATCCGAATGTTTTATTTGCCTGAGAGTAATTCTGAACTCCACCGCCATCTGTCTGTATATTCTTGTCATTGACGTGTAATAAATGTTTTGCTGGAGAAGTGAGGGAACTGTCGACATCTGGTGGAGACTTCAAGTAAATTGGCAGTTTGAGTTCAGGTAAAGGTCGGATGAGCCCTCTTGTAACTTTCCCATTTTATTTAATACCTCACAGATCCAGAAGTATTTTGCGAGTATCAGGGTTTTTTTTTTTTTTGCATTTTTGCCTCTGCCAACACAAAAGATTTCTGCTGAACTCTGAACAAAGTGTAGAAGTTCAGCTGTAATTTACCCCAAATACTCAGTGATGTCGTTTAGAGTCAGATTTACAAATACAGTGGTACCTTGACTTATGAGTGTCTTTAATAACGAATTTTATGTAATACGAGCTTCGATCCAACCAGAAATCTGCCCCATCCAGCCAGTAAAACTTCGATCTACAAGCTCTGCTGGGGAAATGGCTTTTCCAGGCCGATTAATCTTCTTCCGCATGTATTCCTCCATGCTCCAAGAACACTTTGTGCAGTGCTTCTCAATTATTTTCTGTGATGTTCCCTGTAGGAAGGGGGAAAAAAAAACAAAACACATTTCACCCCCACCCCCCTCAACTAGACTGTTCACTGCTCTTCATATCATTTGCTCCCTACACCATTGCGTGACAATGAGAGCGCCACTGCCAACTACAGTAGTGGATGCACAATTACACTTAATTCTAGTACAATGTGGCAAAAAAGCATGTTCCCCAGGTTCATACGCATCCGTCGGCATCACACTGCACTCCCCCAAGGGGGGCACGCCCCAATATTTGAGAAGCACTGGCCTTGTGGAAGCTCACCACGAAGCTTATCTTACTGGAATTTGTAGCGTGCACATGTAAAAAATTCTCCTTCTCCGTCCATGTTACGCACCATCTCATGCCTGCCCACATGACATCTTCACGCTCACGTGACATCTTTGCCGCAGTCGATGATCGCACGGGTTAGTTGACTTATTGTTGTTTTATTATTAATTATGATTAATGTCAATGCACATGTATGATAATTATTATGAAATATTTATTGTTTTAACATGTTTATCTTTAATATATTAGATGAAATATACGTGTCTGTGTCAGGTTGTATGAGTTTGGGAGGGGGGGTTGGAACGAATTAATTGGTTTTCGATTATATATGATGAGAATTTTGTTTTTATCTAACGAACATTTTGACTTACGAGCTCGCTCTCGGAATAGATTAATTTCATAATTCAAGGTAATACTGTACAAATGAACTCAAACAGGATATTATTTATCATTTGATTGACAACAGCCAATGTGTTGTTTTATATTAATCAGCATTCTGTCCACAAATGTGATGCATATTTAATTGAGGTTAAAATTTATTCAGACTGTGCTGCTCCTGCTTCAGTTATTACCTCCTGTTTTTATTGAAATCTAGAAATATAAACGACAAAGATTGTAGGTCGCATGAGAATCTGTGGCCTCACCAGCACCCTCTGCTAGAAGTCCAGGGTACTGTTCCCCTCACCGAGAACATTTTTTACTGGGTTTTATGATTAATGTGCTGCCTAAATACATCAGAGAAAATCATTTTACACATTATTAAAAGGCAGAGCATATAACCTGATAGTGAACGCATTTCATCTGTGATTTATAGTGCGACAGCGACACACTATTTGCATCGCACACCAGTGCATTCTGTGGGACAGATTCCACTGTTCAGTTCCCCTTATGCATCTTAACTGGACATCTGGGAATTCTGCTGTTCTTTAATGAAAAATAACAATTTTAATATTGGATTTGAACAGTGAAATGGTTAGTAATACATACCAACTAAATAAATATTTACATTTATTATATTTTATGATTAAATTTAGTATTTTCAAAGACCCTGGAGAACATGGTTTTTTGCCATACTGTACTAGAATTAAGTGCTTTTTATTATTTAATGGTTTATTTTTAATGTTAATAAAGATAAAATGTTATGCAGAGGTGTATTAATAATTTTATAGACAAATAATACTATGTATAGACGTGTGTGGGGCGTGATTTTTTTACACACATATATATATATATATATATATATATATATATATATATATATATATATTCATCCTATAGGGGGCATCACAGAAAATAATTGAGAAGCACTTATTTAAAAACATGATGAAAAAAAGCCTTTGAGAGCAAAATCCGCAAGAAAGTGGGGGAGCGAACTGTGAACTGCGAATGGGCGGGGCTTACTGTATATTGATAAGCAGTTTAAAAGCCAGTATTTTCACAACAATAATTTCCGTGGCTTTTTACACCCATGCCATAGTGGCTCATCAGGCCGGTGCTTATCCCCGGTTTCTGTAGCGTGAAGCAACTAGGAGTTCAACTCCTCCAGGAGGGGACGCTAGTCCATCGCAGGTTACCTTCCCAGTATATATTTTTACTGGTTCCCATTTATACTGCTGGGTGAACAGAGGCACACTTGTGGTTAAGAAATTGCCCAGGGGTCTTAGCACAGTGAGGGTCTCAGTGGGATTTGCACTCACAACCTCCCGATCATGAGCGCAGCACCCTAACCACTACACCACCGGCTCCTAACAATAATTTCATGACAAATTAAATCTGCACCCGACTTTGAGTGATGGATTTGCGTTTGATAGCCGTTTACGGGACTCCGTATGTATAACAATGGCATGCCAATGAAAGTAAAAAAGGCCTTGAACTGGATAAAGGTAGAATTCTTCCCTTTTTGAAGAAAAACCCATTCACAACATCTAGTCAAGTCCAGAACACATTTCCCGAGGTAGACTTTTGACTGATGAATATGGAGTCTACAAAAAAAAAAAAAAAAAAAAAAAAAGGGGGACACCATTAATGGAATTACAGAGGACTCACCTCAAGATGCAAACTAATGGTAACACTCAAGAGCAGAGAAGCAAGAAGTTCTGGAACTGATGAAAGAAAAATTAACTTCCTTGAAAGAGACTGCGATGAGGTGAAGTACGAAAATGCCTCGACTCGACGCCCACCGCAGCTCACATGCATAGCTCTCTGCAGCCGCCAAAGCACAGCAGCGACCGAGAAGACAGGAACATATCTCCTCCATCCAGTGCTACCAGTCATGGGTGAGATGACCAGCTCCTGCTAAGTGCAGTCCTTAGAATGAGGATCCTGGCAAGTTGCTTCACCCGCCCTGGCAGCGGCACGTTGTGGTTTTCACACCTGACGCGGGATCTAGGGGGCAGGAAGTGAGGGTCGCTCTGGAACTGCAAAAACTCCCATCATCTAAATCATTCATTATGTGCTGGTGTAGGAAGGAACATTTTTCAACATTCCAGGTGAAGGTCTGCACCTTAATCACACCTCAGGTGCTTCACGTCAAATCCAGTTCTGTGATATACAGATACAAAATTATGGACATTGTCTAAATACTGACAAACATCACTGATCTGTGGGAAGATCTTCACCGGTGGACCTGATCAACCAGAAGATCTTCACTGGTAGATATTATTTCATCTTCTGGTAGATGTTTGCAGCAATGCATCATCATTTACTGATCTACTCATTTCAGCTAACACTGGGAAAAGGCAAGGTACACACTGAAGTGCTCGTACGACCATCACAGGGCCAGCACACACACACACAATTATTCACACTCACATTGAGGGTCAATTTGAAACTCCAATTATCCTTATGTAGATGTCTTTGGACTTTGGGAGGGAACCAGAGTACCTGAAGGAAACCTACAGAAGCACATGAACAGTATAAACACTTGACACAGAAACCCTTGAATCTGGGACTCAAACGAGGGACCTTCTTGCTGCAAGGTCAACATGCAAACCAACAAAATATGCTGAAGTACGCCACCACCGCACCTTTTATCCCAAAACACAGACGTGACAGCAGAAAGAACCTACAAGGTCATAAATCCTTTTATTGAATATGAAAAAGGAGCACATGTTATAGAACATACAGTGTAACAGACCATGTCCCACAATCAAGTCAACCAACGGACATTTAAAACAAACAAACAAAAAAAATCCAGATAAAGAAAGTTCCACATAAAGCCCTCCTACTCAACCCAGAAGTACTGAAAGAATAACATTGATTTCAGTTCTTCTTTGATAGTAAAGCGTGCAAGAGCACCACAACTTCCCACACGTTTGCTAGAACGGCATGACGATATCAGATAAGCGTGATGACGCAAACTAGCTTTTTACGGACACAAACGAGAAAGCTGGGAAAATGTTTTAACGGATTCTGTACGGCTGAATCATAACAAACCTGCATGTGCACCATCTTACATCAGTATTTACCCCATTTTCAGCACTGAATTAAGACTCGGAGATTAAATAGCTGTGAATCTACACATAACAGTTGATAAACATCAAGTGCAGGAGTGAAGCCCGGACAGAATGTGCAAATAAAATGCGTAACAACTGTGAGTGCAAAAGTATTCACCCCCCCCCTATGAAACCCTTCAATTAGATGCCAGCACAAGTTATAAAGGGAATTTCACAACAATGGGGGTGAACAAAACTAAACTTAACCTGATGGTTACATGTCATGATGGTCTATTTAATGTAGGTTCACGAGATTTAATCCAGTTGATGTTTTAAACTCCGCAGAGTGTGGAACAGGACGAGGGGTGAGCGAACACTTCTGCAAGAGACCTCACCTCATTACATAACAAGCGCTAACTGGATTTTATTCAATTCACCCGACTTGGCTGAATGTAAAAATGGTGAGAGACAGAATGGAGATCGGGGCAACTGACATACCTTTCTTTGGCTTTTAAACTACAGAGCCGACAAACATTACGCGTTTGTTTCAGATGAAAAGATCAAAGTCTGCTTCTGACATTTTAAGAAACCCTGCTTTATCTTTTTTTTTTTCAAAATTAATATTCATATATGTTAAATGTATAAGCCCAGAATACATCTGCATTATTAATTACCCCCTCCCCAACACCCCATGTTCTCCCTATTTTAGTCGTAACCTTCCATATCACATGACCAATTCTGACCAGGAAGGTGCGCAAGCATGTACCAACGCCTCTTTTCAATCTGCTGCGCATGTGATTGCGGATTAATACACTTGGAATAAAAGTGCTATACGCCTCTTCATACGAATGAGATCACAGACACCCATCGCTGTGAGTGACAAGGAAGTGCGTATGAAATCCCTCCTTCCCATGACAGCTCAGTCAATTAGTTCCCATGGACTCCTGGTCACAGATGGCTGCGGCATAAACCCGGATTATTAATTATTTCCACTCAATTTGGGGGGCGCTATGGGGAAGAGTCATCCCACTAGAGATAGACTTCGATTCCGAGTTAGTTACACTCACTTAAAATGAAACAAAACAAAAGAAAAAGACTGGACCACACATTAGAAGCCACAGGGCATCCATCTTGATCAGACCTCATTCATCCATTCATTTTCTTAACTGCCTAAATCCTAACTAGAGTCACGGGAAAGCTTGTGCCCATCTCAGCTGACCCTGGGCGAGGGCAGAGTACACCCCGTACGGCTCGTCAGGCCATCGCAGGGCAGAAACACGCCGACGGCTTTGCAGCTCCTCTTGTCAAAAGTCAGCAATGGTTCTTTTACATGCCTCACACCATAGACAGTGAGAGACATGGCCGGCCTTTGATAGCCCAGTTAGCTACACTGGTGGGGGAGGGGGGGGGCAGTGACAACCTGTTGATAGTGGGCTTCAACCCCCAACCATGGGATCAGGAATTCATCACCTTTACCATCAGGCCACCACTGCTGATCAGACCTCAGTAAGGACTAATTATAACTCGAAACCAACAGAGCTTTAAAAAACAAAACATTTTAACTGCTGAGGGTTTGAATATCTTAAAATTTTAAATCTTTGGGAATAATTTCAATTTTCAGTGGAATTATTGGTACAAATTCATTTACCGAACCACTTAATCAGTAGGATTGTGGGAAGGCTGGAGGTTATTTCAGCCGATTCTGGGCGAAAGAAAGGTACTTACATACTGAAAAGGCCTCTAAAACCAGGGTAGGGCAGGGCAGGGCAGGGCAGGGCGGGGAAGGGCGGGCCCCCCCCACACACACACACCTAAACACACACAATTTCACACCTAAGGCCACTTTTGGAATAACCAAATGCTTTTTTTTGGACTGTAGAAGGAAACCCACTCAAGCACAGGAAGAACGTGCAAACTCCACTCCAAAATGCCCGAGCCTTGAACCCATGACCTTCTTACTGTGAGGTGGGGACCTTCCAAACTACTTCACCACCATGTCTACCTTTTTATTAACAGCTCACTACATCTCAGATTTCCATTGTTCTGATCTTTTCATGCCCCAGGCATAAACCCTACAACAGTGAAGAGGTCTCACCAAGATGGCGTCGATACAGTTTAAATTTCTGCAGCCTGCGAACACCGGGGTGTGCGATCCAGTCTTTTTCCTTTTTTGAGATCCGTGGCTTCACGACATTAGAATCATTCCTTCAAACAAAACATCCTCAGTGTCAGACACTCAGCTTGTCAAGGACATTTTCATTATTTCTCCCAAAATCTTCCTTTAAATGATCTCGAGGATAAACATCATTGTATAAAATATAAACCCTCTGGAACACATGAACATTAACACTTCAATAGGAATGACACCAGTACACACCGAGGTCCGAGCTTTCCATCTTGACTTAAAAAAAAATAAATAAAGCTAATTCAACATAAAACGCAACTCAATCAAATCCACAAACTCAAACAGAAAGCTAGTGAGGGAGCTGCTTGCATTGTGTGGTTTGCATAATGTTAATCGTCAGCATTTCATTCGGCTTGGTTTGACGAGCAGGGTGACGGGTTGTGAAAGGAATGTGTCGCTGAAACAAAGTGACGAGTGTTTGACCTGGATAACAGACCCAACACGGTGCTGTGCATATGAAAATCACCTGAAATGCACCGATTTGGAACGGTATCACTTCCACGTTCAAGACGTGTGCAAACATGCTTTAAAATTCCATTGAATGTTTGTGGAAAAGAAAAAAAATAAACAATTTTTATTCCAAACTTCAAAAGACAGACATATTAGAGCCCTAGACTTCCTTATGCAGAGCCTTGAAAGCCACTTGGCCGCCATCTTGGTTCTCTTTCTACAGGTTCCTATTATTAAGTTTATATATATATATATATATATATATATATATGATTTTCTGAGTAGATCCTTCCGTAGGAGAGTGCTCAATACTTTTTGGTAGAGCAAATAACAAAAATAAAAGGACAGGACAAAGACTTTCTATTGAAACTCCATTTATCACTACAGATCTGTTTCGAGGGGTGGTGAAACCATCCTCTCTCTTCAGGTGATTATAGAAGAACTTCATAGAAGATTTATAGAAGAACTTCACCACCCCTCGAAAAAGATCTGTAGTGATAAGTGGAGTTTCAATAGAAAGTCTTTGTCCTGTCCTTTTATATATATATATATATATATATATATATATATATATATAAAATATTATATATTTAGTATTATATGTATAAAAAAAAATATATTATGTAGCTAGAATGAAAACTGGTCATGCTGTCCAGCCACTTTAAGTGTGAAACGGTGCTTTAAAAGACTTGAGCGTGCATGTACGATTACTTATTCCACCGAGAACCAAAATCAACATTCGCTAAGAAATTTCTGTAAACTTTCGCTACAAAAAAATGTTTACTAGATTAACAAGACAGGAACGAGAAAGTTATGACGACATGGTGGCGGAAATAAAAAGACTCCAGGCACGAATCACCGGCTGTTGTTCAAATCACAAGTTTACATTAATATTCCTGTTCGAATACGTTAGTGTTTCTATAGCAACAGCTGACATTCCATAACAGAATTCCCTCACATGTATTAGTAATGTAATTGTTTCATCACAAAAGTTTTGATAGTATATAGTGCAAGGGAACAAGTGATTCTCTATCTGGTAGGTAATAAACATTATCCCAGGTGGATAATGCTGACTCCAGAAATACAAAGACAGCTACACAATATGTAAATAAATAAATAAAGGCCCACTTTAATGCTTTCGTAATGATGTCATAAAATATGTGCGAGCTCAGGTAATGAACCATTCGGCATGATAATTGTCTCACTTTAAAAACACAAATATACACCATAAGAATTTTGTTCTAGTTCATTTTCCCTATGTTTTCACGTAACATATACTGTACTGAAAGTAAAACGTTTTAAAAGATTTTGTGACAAGGCACTCGTGGAGCTCATCTCCTTCTATCACGATTATATGTAATACAAATATTTAGGCACTGCCTAAAAGCAGAGAGAAAATGGATGCGTATGTAAACATGCATATGTGAAGTAAGAGCGAAGGCTGTGACGTGCGAGTGCGAGTGCACTTCACACCGATGGTGACGATACTTTCTCTGACATTTTCGTCATTCGTTGGGCTGCCTGTGTGGGCGTGGATGGGACAGAAACTTAAACTCATGGCTTTACAAGCTTTCCAGAGTGATGCTTCAAAAGAATCTACAAAAATCTAATGCTTCCATGTGGTATATACTAAACGAAAATACTAAAACAATTATTCACCTCAGGCTCAGTGGATATTATTGAAATTTATTGAACCCAATAGGTTCCAGATTACAGACTATTCTGTGATATTCACCTTACTTTATGAAGAAGTGTTAATAATTAAGATGTTCTACTTTTATTTGTTTTTGAGTGCCCCCCCCCCCCCATTTTCTCCAATCGCCTTCCCTGTCACATGGCCACCATCAACAACCAAGGAGGGGCGAGAGCATGCACACATCCCCTACATGGCATGCAAGTCAAGCTACCTGCCTCTTGAGGCGCATGTGAATTTGGGGCGACCTAACGACCTCATTATCCGCCCCTCTTATGAATGAACTCGCAGACGTCTGTGACAGGGAAGTGAGCATATGCCATCCCTCCCTCCCACTCGGTTATGGACTACCAGTCACGAATGTTTGTGGTATTGAACCCGGATTCAAACTTGCAATCTCCGGGTTAATAGTCATGCACCCTGTCAATGCGCCACTCTGGAGTCTGTTTTCTGTGCTAATTAGTAAAAATAGTTTTTCTCCCTCAAAGTGACTAAGATTCTGTCTCCACTGTACATCATGTATCCAATCATATTGAACTGATGAGTACAGAAGTGTCTGTTGCATTAAATAAATTATTGTTTTTATTATTTTTTTTTGCAAGCAGCATTTACTAAAGGGAAATTATGAAACTGGCTTTAGTGGGTTTACTACTGTGTGTTACTTATCTAGGGCTCTAGTATGTGTAAATCTACATGCAAACAAAAATGCACAAAATTATTACAAGTGTAATTTGAAAAAAAAAATTAAATAGAAAATAAGCACAAAAGCAATTATAGGACTTAAAAAAGAACCAGAGGAAGAGAAAGGCCACTCAGCTGAAAACAAAAGAAACAGCAGCGCATGGTTGAATAATGGCATTGGCTTTGGGTGTGCATAAACGTCTCTGCCTCGAAGACAGAATGCTGAAAAATTGAACAGCAACGGATGCCACGCTACCTCCACATACACAGCATCCAAACAGAGCAGTTAAAATAATAATAATCCTCATAACAACATGCACGACATTCAACTCACTCACTGACACCAGCGACATGCAGCCATATTCAAAAGAAAAAAAAGAAGATAAAAAAACAACAATCCACCTGCCTCTGCTGCATTACTGCTCTACTTCCAGGAAAAAACAAACAAACAAACAAAAAAAAAAACCTGTGCATGCATATTCTTATGTAGTTTATATATAAATCAACACACACACACAGGTCTGCAGTGCTTTACACAGGTTAGGAAGAGGCTACATGAGCGTACAAGTGTGTGTGTGTGTGTGTGTGTGTGTGTGTGTGTGTGTGTGTGTGTGTGCGCGCGCGCACGCGTGTGGTCCCAGAATACTATTATTACAGGAAAAATATCTTCCCTGCTGTAGTGCTAATACTTTCTTTGGGAGGAAGAAGGGCAGCATAACACGAGAAAAAAGGGCTATCTACCTTCTTTTGCATACAAGAACTCAAAGATGCCTATGATTGGCAAGTGTTGTTGGCTGTGATTGACAGAGGAGACAGAGTATGCCCCTCCCACCCAAACAGCACTGACAGCTTGGCTCTTGAACACTCCACGATGAATATCTGTTGAATTGTTGGAATTCGTTTGTGACCTCCTGATGACAGCGTGAATGTTGTGCAGGTGCTTCGCCACTCAGGAGCCCTGTTAACACGGCAGGTAAAATGATCCACACGCCAATAACAGTACATGATAAACGCGGATCACCATCTCACCTTCAGCGAAGCTGGTTGAAATTTAGTTATACCGTTATGGCTGTTGAATTTTCCTCCACCACCTGGTTAGTAATCATTCTAAATACCATAAGATTGTTGGCACGTCTGCACAGAACACTTCTGTAAAGTGTTAAAGGCCACATCACTGACACACGCCTGACCAAGTACAGGAAAGGCTACTTTGAGTGCTGGGAGTGGGCGTGGTTTGTTCGATTTGGGCTCCTCCTCCTTAAGAAGGTTAACTCTTCATTTAAAATGATTCAATGAGTGCAGTGATGTAGACACAATGCAGTGCAGTTTATACAAAGCTAAACTAGTGGTAATAAGATTTAGTTTTATTAACATCGGCGTACGTCAAACGCCACTTTACGCCTTAAAAAAAACAAACAAACAAACAAAAAAAAAACCCTATATTTTACTAAAAATCCATTTTATTATAAAATTTTTTCGCTAAAGATACTATGTTTGCATAAATTTACATCTATCTGACGATAAATTGACGCTATTTTATATTCGGGTTACATGGTTGACCTTCAAACGCTTCTCAATTTCACAAAAAAAATGTAAATAAATAAAATAAAATGAAACCTGGTCGTTCCACAGCGAGTGATGTGAATTCAGATGGCGAAGACCAGATGACTAATGAAGACAGAAGTAATGGCACCCCTAAAAGGAGGAGGCGCTGTTACAACATCGTAGAAGTTGAGGCGATGCACTGGCTGTGCGGAATTATTTTTAACATTTTAAGAAGCACTTTTGAACTGCTACCTTTTTTTTCTCGTGGAGTTTTATGGGTGTGGCTAAATGCTAATCAGCCATGCTGTAAACAAATTAGCGTTCTGGCTGATTGTACGTTGTGATGCATCAAAAATAAAGTATGAGCATAAAGAAACATTAAGATATTTGGCAAGAACTTCTGGACTTTGTTAGCATGTGTCGTGTGCTTGATGATGGTGTAGGATGTAAGGTTGTGCGTATGTAAGTGGGGCGGGCAGCAGGTAGGCGGATAAATGTGCTGGAAGTGAAGGCTGTGGTAGTGGTTGTCTCGAGTTGAGTTTTAGCGGACTCGCCCTCTTAGTTTAAGGTGTAAAATATTACAGGGTTAGTATAGCGGTCTATAATCCTCTACAAGTTAAAGCAGCATTGTTCATATTGTAACAGGATCTGTTTAATTAGCATAATCACTATTATATTCTAGCTGAACAATAACAATAACAACAACAACAACAACAACAACAACAACAACAAAAAGACTTACAAAAAATAAGTTTTAAAGATGCTGGATATTAACGAAGGATCTCGTTGAGCAGATTCAAACGACGTTACGAAACGTTCTCTGTCCGTTTGACAGTGGTTAAAAGAAATAAGTCGTCTGGAAATTCGTCCGACCGGACGGCCGTGATGTGTACATCCAAAATGGAGGAGGGCCAGGACCCTCCTCCACAAGGCGTTTTAATAATCCACAAGTGCATAGTAGCCAGAAAGTTTTCCACAGGCTGAAGAAATGAGACTGAGCACAAACGCGTAGAGAGGCTCCGCCTCCCTGTTATTCCAACAGAATTCTCGCATTAAAACCAAAATAAAAAGAAATTTAGCAACGAGAAGAGTTGGTTCGTTTGGAACTTCGGTGTGCATGAAAAGCTCCAGGACAGCACGAGAGCGCAAATCTCCTCTTGATAGGATTTCTAAATAATAATAATAACAAAAAGTAAAACCACACACATCAGAGGTCGTCCGGCTTCACCTCTGCCTCCGTGGCCCGGCGTCACCAGTTGGCTTTGACCGCTTTGATGTCACTAACCAGGTTCTGGGCGAGGCAGATTCCAAAGATCTGCGAAACAAAGCACAAGTCGAGAGATCACAGTTAGAATCAGTCATGATCGGTATAATACTGCGGTGTGTCCTACAGGGGGCGGCATGTTACTGACATACATGTGGAACGAAATGGATAAACAGGGACTTCTACTTTGGTAGGTTTCATGGAAATGTTCACTGATGATCGTGTAGCTGCCTTCCCTGGCAGGTTAGTCAAGTTTTCCTGATATCCCAGTCACACCGAAGCTTTTCTATATGAAGTACTGGCCCGATTTCACCTCGGTCTTAACATGAGATAGGATTTACATGCTGATCCACTGTCAGGCCGGTGTGAATGAGAGACCAGTTGATTTTAACCAACCAATACCCAAGGTTTTGCTTTTTTTATCCCATACACAACCAGTAGGGATACGGCTGTCAGGGCCAGTCCGTGGTCATTTCCAGTAGTGGCAAAAATGCCAGATGTACACAGTTCGGTCAATCACAGAAACATCAGTTTCCATTCATTTCACATCAACTCTCGAACCTAGAGGTTTCAAACTGCCGTAACCATGTCATGCTTAATTCTTTACCCGAGTGTATCTCAAAAATCCCCAAAGGAATGACTGTGGGATCTTGGGTCATGTAGATCCTGATATAAAATGTACTTCACCACTGTTGGTTTGATGGTTCGCTATTCCGGTGACAGAGTTGTGATGCCTCTGAAAGTTTATGGACAGCCTGAAGGACATGTCTGAGGGTGTTAGGAAAGTTATCTAGTCTGCCTCATTGTTGTACTGTTGAAGGATTGCAAAACACTGCATGAATTACTGTACGACTGAGTTTCAAACTCAAAATTCACCAGGAAAGAAAAACTCGGGATTTGCATGCCGCCATTCCGCCATGACTGGACGTCAGAGCTTATTGGCTGTTTCAATCTAGGCCTTGTGTGATCTCGTCATACAGGACCTCTTATTACACACGTACAAATTTTATGTCTGAATTCATGTACTTGATGTACTGTGTACACACAGATGATCTAAATACTATTGATCGCTGCACATTTTTCACCCTCAATGGCTGCCATGTTGGTGATGTAAAAGATTATTCCAAAATAAACAAAAATAAATAAATAAAAGTCTGACAGAGAGAAGCTCTGGCATACAGGAGCAACTGCTTGAGGAAAATTCATGAATATTTAATACTAAAAACAATCCTGCACTCATGTATCGAACAACTTAATCCTACTACTACAGGGGCATCGGGAGGCTGGAGCCAATCTCAGGCGACTCCAGACAAGAGGCTGGTTGGCAGGACAACGAACATAACCAGTAACACTCACTTGCACCTATGGGGAAAATGGAACAGCCAATTATCGGAATGTGAATGTCTTTGGACTGTTGGAGGAAACTGAAGGACACCAGAAGAAACCCGTGAGCACAGGAAGAACATGCAAACTCCACACGGAAGCGCCCACGCCAGACACAGAACTTAAACCTGGGACCTTCTTGCTGCGAGTCAGACATGCGAGGGAAAAAGTTAAGGAAATGCAACAAATCAAGGCCAATTATGCAAAAAAAAAAAAAAAAAAAACACCCAAAGCAAACCCTCACAACAAAACTACTCATATTTTTATGTGAGGTGTGCGTCTGTATGTGTGTGTATTTATATTTTATTTAGATCTTATTCGAAATCGGCGGTCGCGGGGGATCTCGGTCCCAATTAAACATGGAAGATGAGGGATTCCCGCACTATATATATATATATATATATATATATATATACACACATATATATATATATATATATATATATATATATATATATATATATATATATATATATATATATATATATATACATACATATATATATATATATATATATATACATATATATATATATACATATATATATATACATATATATACACACACACATATATATATATATATATATATATATATATATATATATATATATATATATATATATACATACATACACACACACACACACACATATATATATACTAGTTCTTCTCAAAAAATTAGCATATTGTGATCAAGTTCATTATTTTCTGTAATGTACTGATAAAAATCAAACTTTCATATTTTAGATTCATTGCACATCAACTGAAATATTTCAGGTCTTTTATTGTTTTAATACTGATGATTTTGGCATACAGCTCATGAAAACCCAAAATTCCTATCTCAAAAAATTAGCATATTTCATCCGAACAATAAAAAAAAAAAAAAAAAAAAAAAGTGTTTTTAATACAAAAAAGTGAACCTTCAAATAATTATGTTCAGTTCTGCACTCAATACTTGGTTGGGAATCGTTTTGCAGAAATAACTGCTTCAATGCGGCGTGGCATGGAGCCAATCAGCCTGTGGCACTGCTGAGGTTTTATGGAGGCCCAGGATGCTTTGATAGCGGCCTTAAGCTCATCCACAGTGTTGGGTCTGGTGTCTCTCAACTTTCTCTTCACAATATCCCACAGATTCTCTATGGGCTTCAGGTCAGGAGAGTTGGCAGGCCAATTGAGCACAGTAATCGCATGGTCAGTAAACCATTTAGCAGTGGTTTTGGCACTGTGAGCAGGTGCCAGGTCGTGCTGAAAAATGAAAATCTTCATCTCCATAAAGCTTTTCAGCAGATGGAAGCATGAAGTGCTCCAAAATCTCCTGATAGCTAGCTGCATTGACCCCGCCCTTGATAAAACACAGTGGACCAACACCAGCGGCTGACATGGCACCCTAGACCATCACTGACTGTGGGTACTTGACACTGGACTTCAGGCATTTTGGCATTTCCTTCTCCCCAGTCTTCCTCCAGACTCTGGCACCTTGATTTCCGAATGACATGAAAAATTTGCTTTCATCCGAAAAAAGTAGTTTGGACCACTGAGCAACAGTCCAGTGCTGCTTCTCTGTAGCCCAGGTCAGCCGCTTCTGCCGCTGTTTCTGGTTCAAAAGTGGCTTGACCTGGGGAATGCGGCACCTGTAGCCCAGTCCACGGCTTCCACAGGTCCCCCAAGGTCTGGAATCGGCCCTTCTCCACAATCTTCCTCAGGGTCCGGTCACCTCTTCTGGTTGTGCAGCGTTTTCTGCCACACTTTTTCCTTCCCACAGACGTCCCACTGAGGTGGCTTGATAGAGCACTCTGGGAACAGCCTATTCGCTCAGAGATTTCTTTCTGTGTCTTACCCTCTTGCTTGAGGGTGTCAATGATGGCCTTCTGGACAGCAGTCAGGTCGGCAGTCTTACCCATGATTGTGGTTTTGAGTAATGAACCAGGCTGGGAGGTTTTAAAAGCCTCAGGAATCTTTTGCAGGTGTTTAGAGTTAATTGGTTGATTCAGATGATTAGGTTAATAGCTTGTTTACACTACCTGAACATGATATGCTAATTTTTTGAGATAGGAATTTTGGGTTTTCATGAGCTGTATGCCAAAATCATCAGCATTAAAACAATAAAAGTCCTGAAATATTTCAGTTGGTGTGCAATGAATCTAAAATATATGAACCTTTCATTTTTATCAGTACATTACAGAAAATAATGAACGTTATCACAATATGCTAATTTTTTGAGGACTAGTATATATATATATATATATATATATATATATATATATATATATATATATATGAGAACCACAATCTCATTAGGCACAAGTCAGAATTGAACCTGATGTTATTACAAGATGAGGTCAGGGTGCTAAACACCTTGAGGAAGGGCAGAGTTCATGGAACAGTCCATCATGTAATCACCGAGCAGGTAAACTAATCCTCAGAGTTGTTTTTTCTGAGACGGAAACGATTCGAATCTCTCTAGCAACGCATACAGCGAAATCTAGACATTTAAAAAAAAAAAAAAAAAATCCTAAAGGTGCTAATCATACTCTTGGTTACCACGGTAACGGTGATGCTAAAGCACTGTCTACGCAATGATTAAACGGGTTGTGCCTATGAATGAATGGACGGATAGACAGACGGATGATTGACAGATGAACATCTTCTTACTTGTAGAAGTGCGATACCGACGAAGATGCCGGCGACGAAGATCAAATTGTCCTGCAGCCATTTTTCGAACTGTCCCACGCAGCCCTTAGTGTAGATGTACTTCTGTCTATCCAGTTCCTGAAAAAACAAAAACACACAGATATGAACGATCAGTGCAGAAACAAGAATGACAGTGTGTGTGTGTGTGTGTGTGTGTGTGTCCGTAATGATGTTTCTTTCTGCAGGAGCAGCAGGTTGGCTGATAAACTGTGAGGACGCACTGCCTTATCTGAGCCACCACTGTCCGGTTTTCAAAATTCCGGCTAATCGGCTGTTCCAAGATTCCCTTTGGTGTGAGAGTGAGTGTTGGTGGTCGTATATGTCTGTTGGCTCTGCTATGGTCTGGTGAGCTGTGGGCTGAGATGGGCACCAGGCTCCACATGACCCTAATCAGAATTAAGCAAATGAATGGATGTTTTTTTCTTCGGGAAATTGCCTCCTGCTATGATCCAGTAGAGAGGGAGGGACTTATGTGAACACGCCCATAAACTAGAGGATTGATGTAGCATATGCAAATCATAATGGAGACCCCAAAAAATCTGAAGAAACATTTCATCCCGGGCAGTGGTGGGCTGGTGGTAAAGTGCCGGATCACTAATCCCAAGGTTGGGAGTTGAAGCTCCTTTCTCAGTGGGTTGTCACTGCCATCCCCCCCGAGGGCAGCTAACTGGGTTATCAAAGGCCGGCCATGTCTCTGACTGTCTATGGTGCAAGGTTCATGTAAAAGAACCAGTGCTGACTTTCAACAGGAGGATCTGCATAGCCGTCAGCGTGTTTCTGCCATGCAATGTCCTGGCGAGCCATCCAGGGTGTACTCTGCCCTTGCCCGGAGTCGGCTGAGATGGGCACCAGCCTCCCCGTGACCCCGTAATTAGGATTAAGTGGTTACAGAAAATGAATGAATGAATGATTTTTCATATAAAAACTGACATGGACTTGAAAAGCTACACAAGTCAGAACAGCTCTAAAGATCTGCAGCCCGGCCCAGCCCGGCCCAGCCCTGCATTCGTCTCTTTTGACAGATGAGAAAGGACCTCAAAAGTCAGCGGCGGGACCAATGAGAAGTGGAGAGGATGTAGTGGAAGGCCAGTGAGATAATAGAGATGTGATTTCCCCTGGGCTTCATGTCCACTCAGGTCTTTTTTAACAAGATGCCTTTTTTTTATCGTCTCTGGTTTCCTCTCCCACGCCGCACTGAGGCTCAGGATCCGGCGCCGAGTGCAGAAACGGCTTCATGACTTTTGGAAGACTAAACCCAGAGCTTGCAATGTTTTTTTTTATGATTATTATTATTATATTTTCCTGAGAATCCTAATCCTGAACTAAATACACAAACCATCTCGGTGTACTAAATTATTCGTTATTATGAAATTAAATTTTATTCAAGGAGCCTTTGTGCGTGTTTCCTGTCCACACCCTTCCAAACAGAAAAAAGGACTCCACGAAAATACTGAAGCACTCGAAGAACAGGATACAAAAGATTCAAACGCGCTGCACGGTTTCCAGTCATGTGAAGTTTTGCCTTGGGCTGCATACCTAATAGCTGTTACTCACGGAAAGTGAATGACTCACATCTGCCAACATCCTCAATAACAGAGGGACCACCGCGACAACACGCGCCTGCTTCCCGTCCGAAACACACGGGAAAACTCCTCCGTACTCAGATATGACTGGAATACTCTAACTCAGGCTCGCAGCAGCAAGGAGGTCCTGGCTATGAGTCTGAGGCCCGAGTGATTCTGTGTGGGGTTCACGTGGGCTTCCTCTGGGTGCGCCGCCCACAGTCTAAATATGTGCATGCTAAGCCAACTTGATGTTCCAGATTTCCCTGAGGTGCGAGTGGTTTTGTGTTTTGACCCGGTGACGGTCTGGAGAGCCGTTCAGTGTGTACCCAGCCTTTACCCACTCGGCTGAGATAGGCTGCAGCCTCCCCGCAACTCTTGTAGGTGATTGCACAAATGATTCGGCAAGTGGGTGAGAGGGATGGTGTATCTGAGCAGATTTCAGGTTGTCGTCAAATATAGAATTGGGGCGTAATTGTGCCTCCACCCTCATTATGGGGGGTTCAAAGACAGACTTTAACATGCAGGCACTCACTCACACGCACGCTCACATGCCTACCGACCTCACACAACCACAGCACTTACCTCACATACATTCACCTACACACACACACACTCACCCCCTCTCGCCACACACACACACACCCTCTTGCCACGCAAACACACACACTCACCCCCTCTCACCACACACACACACACACACACACACACACACACACCTCCTCTCGCCACACACACCTCCTCTTGCCACACACACCTCCTCTCGCCACACACACCTCCTCTCGCCACACACACACACACACCTCCTCTCTCGCCACACACACACACACCTCCTCTCGCCACACACACACACACCTCCTCTCGCCACACACACACACCCACACCTCCTCTCGCCACACACACTCACACCTCCTCTCGCCGCACACACACACACCTCCTCTCGGCACACACACACACACCTCCTCTCGCCTCTCACACACACACCTCCTCTCGCCACACACACACACACACACACACACACACACACACACACACACACACACACACACACACACACCTCCTCTCACCACACACACCATCCCTCTCACCACACAAACACCCACACACACCCATCCCCTCTCACCACACAAACACCCACACACACTCCCTCTCACCACACAAACACACACTCACCCCTCTCGCCACACAAGCACACACACACACCCTCTCGCCACACAAGCACACACACACACCCTTTCGCCACACAAACACCCACACACACACACACCACCGCTCACCACACACACAGACACACTCTCGCCACGCAAGCAAACACACACACACACACACTCACCCCTATTGCCACACAAACACATACACAAACACACCCTCTCGCCACACAATCACCCACTCACCCCCTCTCTCACACACACACACACACACACTCACCCCCTCTCACCACGCAAACACACACACACACACACACACACACACCCTATCGCCACAGAAACACATGCGCAATCACACAACTCACACACACACACACACTCACCTTAAACACACAAACATCCACACACACGTACTCACTCACCTCACATACAGTTTCTCTCACACACACACACACACACACACACACGCACACACACACACACATACACACACACAAACAAAGACACAGCGGTTGGTTTTCTGTTTTTTGTTTCATTCTTTTCTTCTTGTCCCATGACCTCCTTTCCGGAGTCTGTACTCCACCCCATTATAAAACCTTTTCTTTCTTTTTTTGCATACACTTGTGAACAAACAGCAATAAAAACTTCCTTGGCAGAGGTAAACATACCAAGCGCTTGCACTAGAGGCTCCTTCCATACAAGGTCCATCATACGAATCGTAGTGTACCAGCTGTTGCTATAGAAACGCTCTTTAGCGGTTTTGTTCAACATACAAAGTAACAGCTTTGACCTTTACTGTTCTGCATCACTACTTCCTCAAACATTAGATGAGATTTATTTCTTCTGTATGTCAAAACTCGGAAGATAAATCAGCGTACAGCCTGCTCCTAAATATCACGCGCGCATACACACACACACACGCACACCGCTGCCATGGTAACGGTACTGGCAATGCTACCACGCCTGCACTGACAGAGCGGAGTAAAGCCTGGCAGGGTTCTCAGAATCACCGATTACAGAGCGCAGCTTTCCTCTGCCTAAAACGGGATGCTAATCATCACTCTGACGAGCTCAAACTGTTATTATAGGCTCTGCACTATAAGCTAAAGCGCTCAATTATTGCACTTAACCCTCTGAGGGTGGGGTCAGTGCACACTGTGTGTGTGTGTGTGTGTGTGTGTGTGTGTGTGCGCGTGCGTGTGTATGTGTGTCAGAATGTGTTCTAAACACGTCCTATACAATAACTTCTATAAACAGCATATATTATCCTACAATCATCATATAGATGGTCATTCAGGACAGGAGTGAGTGCGCTGACCTTCAGACGTGAATTCAATTTGTTAACACCGTAATACTCAGAGCTTTTCTTTTGCGTCTGTATAAAATTAAGGTTGCACCGATTGGGAAATTTGATGACGTTGATATACCGATACGGTACTTCAAATAATAATTTGTCTGATAATGATCACTGCTCCCGGTGAGACGCTGACTTGAAAGCCTATGGCAGTGGAGTGGCTGATTGCCTCGTGTTACAGGGTGGCCCTCGTGCCGGTCTTCTGGTGCTCTCGTCTTAGTTATGATGTCATAGTCAGTCATGCCATAGTGATTGCTTACATTCAACACACTTCTGAGCATCTCCAACAACCTGTCCCTCTCTCTGTGATTTTGCTGAGGTGCACATGCTACTTCTGAGAGACTGGCGATCCTGATCCTTCTGCTGTTTAAATCCTGTGACCGGTCCTGATGTGCTACTACCAGCCAAAATTCCCATCAGAGAAGCCCCTCACTCCTACTGACAAAGGTCCATATGGACCAAAATATACACCCAGAAATTGTGAAGACAACTTTTCACTGCTGGTGATATAAGCTATTTTTTAAATGATTTAGGACTACAATTACCATGAGAGTTATAAGCTCACCATTCATTCTCAAAGTCAATTAATCGTAATTAGGGTCGCGGGGAGGCTAGAGCCCATCTCAGCCGATTCTGGGCAAGAACGGGCTACACCCTGGGTAGTTCATCAGGCCACTGCAGGGCCAACACTCACACAACCCTTCAGACGTCGGGAAGATTTGTAGCAGCCAGTTGACCTACTGTGCATGTTTTTGGACTGTGAGAGGAAACTGGAGTACCCGGAGGAAACATGCGCAAGTGAATGTGCAAACTCCACACAGAAACACATGAGCTGGGAATCGAACGCAGGACCTTCTTGCTGTAAGGCAGATGTGCTAACTGCTACACCGCCGTGCCGCCCACAGATAACCAAGTAAACAGCGTGTGAAGTTTCTACTACATGGTTTTTATTTTAATCTGTTTTGACTTAAACGATAATGGGCTTCCCTGTCGAGTCTGGCTCCTCTCAAGGTTTCTTACTAGCCATCGCCGCAGTTCACTGGAGATGTGTACGGTTTGTTTGACGATGTTTAAATTATTTAACACATTTGTAAAGCTGCTTTGCAATGATGTCAATTATATTTTTTCAACACATCCGGCCGGTATATTTTTATTTTTGGGGTCTGTGAATGCTCATGCAGGCTTTTTATGTACAATTTCGGCATAATTGGCCACGTGACTGAAAAACAGATATTTTTAAGGCGGGCCTAATTCAAGTAATAGATTATAATCTAGTTTAAGTCCTTTTGTTCCTGCTTTGGTACATGAAATCCTCGAACTGCTCTTTACAAACAACTATTATCCTACAAATGATGATGATGATGATGATGGATATGGTTACTCACTGCCTGAAGCCGCACATCATATCCACACTGGGTGTTAAGAACATCTTCCTGGAAAGAGCAGAGTATCACATGGTCACTCCTGATACAAACAATAACATGTTTACTCATGTAAAATATCAGCATCATAACTATAAACTGGTCCACAAAGAATAAAGTCAAACTTCTGATCTTTGTAGAGTCAACACAAATGGATGACAGACCATATATATATATACACACACATACACACACACACATATATATACATATACATATATATATATATATATATATATATATATATATATATATATAGAGAGAGAGAGAGAGAGAGAGAGAGAGAGAGAGTTTCATCTGGGCTCATCAAATTATTTTTTTAATTGTGATTTATAATATTACATGTGAAAATAAACAGCCATATACGTGTGTGTGTGTGTGTGTGTGTGTGGTTACAGTGACAAGTTCAAATGCCGAAGTGTTCCATCACCTCATGTTCAGCCCATTAAAATTAACCATTTTCATTCATTCATTCATTTTCTGAACCACTGAATCCTCTGCCTTACCCTTAAGCTGCCGCCCATCTCAGCCGACTCTGGGCAACGGCGGTGTACACCCTGGATAGCTCAACCAGGCCATCGCAGAGCCAACACCCACACAGCCATTCACACGCACACCGAGGGTAGACTTGGAACAGCCAATTACCCTGCTGTGCATGTTTCTGTACTGCAGGGGGAAACCCACGCAAGCATCGTAAGAAAATGTAAACTCCACACAAACGGCCGAGCTCGGACTCGAACCCAGGACCTTCTTGCTGTGAGGCGGGCATGCGAACCACAACGCCACAGTGCCGCCCCAAAATTCTGAAAAAGGGGTTGAATGAAAACAATAATGTTTATTTTCATTCGTTAATTTTATTTTAAAAATACAGACGGTGATTTCTGGAAGTGTTCCTGAGCCCATGCTGTGATTCCCATGACAGAATCATGCCTGTTTTGAACAAAGTGCTGTCTGAGGGCCCAACAATCACATTGATATAATTGCTGAAATTCAGATTTGTACCTTCCATACAGACGTTTCTTCAGATTCAGGGAATCTTTCAATGATTTGATACTCTGTGGATGATGGGACATTAAAATTCTTCGCAATTTTACATTGAGGAACTTAATTCTGAAATTTCATCACAGTTTGCAGGGACAGATCAGTGAACCTCTGCCCAGATGTTATTTTCATACCCAATCATGTTACTGATCTGTTGCCAATTAACAAAATTAGCTGCAAACTGTTGATCCAGCAGTTGTGTTTTTCTACCGCTTACCTTTCAGCCTTTTGCTGCAACCATCCCAAAGGCACGCTGCTGCCATTAAGTTCAAAACAAATTCAGATGTTTTAATGGGTTCATGAGATTTTTGTCAATCATAGCACTTTATTTTTATTTTACACAGCGTCCCAACTTTTTAGAAATTGGGGTTGTATTACTAATCAGATTAGGCATTCTTGTTTAGGATCATTTCCATCCTGGACACAAGAGTCTGGACCACACGTGTTCGCGCTCATTCACTCACTCACTCGATCTCTCTCTCCACGTGACAGGAACCTCAGCCTGACTCTGTCCCTGATTTTCCCCGAAAATGAAATGCACATCCCATGCTGGGTCACAGACACAGATGACAGAGTGGTCTGAGTCAGTGACCGAGTCAACCTGAAGTCCTCCCATTTGACCACAGAACAGTCTCTCTCTCTCTCTCACACACACACACACACACACACACACACACAACTATGAGCGCCTCAGCATGAGAGCTTCAGCACTGTGACTGATACAAACACCAGCTGCAAGGAAAACAGATCAATAACATACAGACATGTAAGAGCTCTACACTTCACAGAAACACACACACACCAATCTGGTCTAAGAGGAGATTCTCATTTCCTAAAGGAAACGCACACAGGGAGCTGAAAAGACAAAATCAGAGACCAAAAAAAGACAGAGGGAAAAAATGTGAGATACAAAAGAGACACAGAAAAGAGCAAAAGAGAGAATAATTGAAATAAGGGAGACGAAGAGCAAAAATGAGAGAGACAGAGAGCAAGAAGAGAAAGAGATAGAAAAGAGTTGGAGAACAAGACACAAAGAGACAGAGATAGACAGGGGGAGCGAGAGAGAGAGAGAGAGAGAGAGAGAAGAAAGTGAAAGATAGAGACAGGGTGTGTGTCTGACAGTGAGTGTGTGTATATATGAGTATGTGTGTGTGTGTGTGTGTGTGTGTGTGTGTGTATAGGGTGGAAAGGTAAGTTTCTCACAGCCGGCTCTTTGATGCAGCAGGAGAAGGGTACACCACATCGCTCTCGACTCGGGTTCAGCTCTGTGCAGTTAAAATAGATGTTTTGGTTCCAGTCATCCGGTCCATGAGCACCACAGCACAACCACTATCACACACACACACACACACACACACACACCCCATGTCATTCATATGCGACATAAGAGCACTTAAATGAACAACGGGACATGACCAGGCAAAAATTATTTTCAGTGAAAGATTACAAAACCACAAGATTCTCTCAGTCCGACACCAGATGAACTGCTCGCGCCACCTACACGTGCAATGGTGGATGATTTCTGAGACAATGGGGTGGGAGGTTTCTTGGCTTTGACGTACTGCAGATGCCTATCCTCAGCCCATCCATTCAAAAGCAATTCAGTAAAATATATTAGGAAAAAAAGTCTCTTTATCTGTTAGCCTTGACACCGAATCAGATTTAACATCCGTCACATGGGATTTTTTACAACCCAGAAGCCTTTGCTGGAAGTGCCTCACTTCTCCACTGCAGTCAATATATAATCAAGCCTGGTCCACTTCTACACCCCGAGTTCACCATCAAGTATCTTCAACCTTCAGTGTGAAACGTTGAAATCCACCCAAGGCCAGCCGTAGCCTAATGGTTAAAGGAAGCTGCTTTGGAACCAAAAGGTCGCTGGTTCGATTCTCAAGCCAGCAGGAAAAATATGTGGTGGGGGGAGTGGCCTTTATGGCCGAAATGCCGTGAATCGGACACATAGCACACCCCCCCCCCCCCCCCCCGGCCCCCAACTGCTCTCCGTGCACCCCAATGTGTGGAAGCCAACTGCTCGTGTGTGTGTGTGTGTGTGAGAGAGAGAGCGTGTGTTGACATGGTAACAGTAAATCGTACATTTTCGATAATTAACTACCTTCATGTCTATTTCAGGTTCTGGAAAGCATTCCTGAGCTCCTGATGCTTTAAAGCGTCAGGGTTTTAACCTTGTTTCTATTTGTAAACATCGAAACTGATGTGGCTCACGTTCCCCAAGGACGCAAACCCCAGGTAAATGAAATGGCGCTGACGCACAACTCACATATTCCTGGGCGAAATCGATGAGGTTCTGCAAGTCGATGTCGTCTCGGTACGCCTTGACGTTGTTGTAGATAAAGAAGTTCAGCTGGTCTTTGATCCAGTCTTTGAAGACGAAGGCCAGGATTCCAGCAGTGAGCTCCAGGAAGAAGATCAGCCCTAAGAACACGGAGAACTGCACGGCAAGAGAAAAATAAATAAATAAATAAAAACAATCATTTAATGTCTACACACACACACACATGCACACACGCACACGCACACACACACACACACACACACACACAGGTAGGTAAAAATATTACACAGTATTGGTTGGTATGTGTTTGCAGGGAAAAGAAAACCAGCTTTGATTTCTAAAACAAATTTTCTGGCTGCAGTATAAAACCACAGATCATCTGGAAATACCAAGTTCCAGATGTACCCCAAAGTACAAGACAACCGTGGCCGTGCTGGCTGGGTGGGAGGAGCATAAGTTCCTATGCCTGTCAGGCACAATGACCCGATCGAACTGTGGCCTTCACCAAACTTGTGTATGTTGAATATGGAGGATAGTGGTTTCCCCAGCGTATGTTCCACCACCCTGAGAAGCAGCAGGAGGAGCAGTTTGAAATTCATTATTCAACTTCGAGCTGAATTCGATTTTATTAAAATCACAAATCAGAAATGCCTGTCCCCGCCCAGTATGATCACAACATGCACATCAACAAGTAAGAAGCTTGTCTTGAAAAAGAGCAGAGTATCCAGCGTAATTGTAAAATGGCTCACTTGTTCAAAATCCAACCACACGGACCATTGCTCGCTGTGAAGTCTATCTAATACCTGATGCAACTGAAGGTAGTCACACAACACATTTATTACAGAATCTGACACAGATGCTGAGCAGAGTTGCAGGACGAACTCTGCAGCCATCACACATGCTAATGTCAAAGCCCCCCCTCGCTTAAAAGCACCATCCCTAATTCAGAGGTTCTCTATGATCAGAGGAAGCACATGGTCGCCTTCACCCTGCACGATGGGGAGCGGTGTATTCGATTCAAAAGATTTTTTTTTAATCAATTAGCATTAAGTTAATGATTTCTACATTAGCTTTCACTTTTTTTGTAATGTTCACGAATTATTCAGCTGAACATGTGGTGTCCATAATCAGAGAAATATTTGCTTGGTCTTTGTTGTGGATTTGTCCCATTCGAGCAAGTAATTAATTCCACCTTTATTTCCATGAGGGACTGAATAAACCTTGAAAGGATTGAGGATGAGGAAACAAAGCCAAACATCTGCAGGAAACACACACACATACACACACACACACAGGAAAACTCACAAATTTGAGCAGGAAGGTGTTTTCTCTCAGAGCTCCGATGCAGCCAGCAAAGCCGAGGATGAACATCACCCCTCCGACTACAATGAAGAGCCACACGGGGTCAAAGCCGCCCAGATCCGTGATGGACGACAGATTCGACAACACACCCTGTTAAAACATGGAAGTTTTCACACTATGGAAACCCCGAAAAAAATAAAACCTATCAGACTTAATACATTCACTCATTCACTGAACTGCTTAATTCTACACGGTCAAGGAGATCCTGGTGCCTATCACAGCCAGCCCTGAATGGTTCACAGAATCATCACAGGGCAACACACATTCAACCATTCACACTCACACCTAGGGGCAATTTAGAACAGCCAAGTGCACATGGACTGTGAAAGGAAAGCCAAACAGACAATGGGGAGCACATGCATACTTGACCCAGAAATCAAACCCGTGACCTTTCTGCCGTGAGACTACGCCACCATGCCTCCACAACGGCACTTACACACACATTTACCTAAAGCCTCACTCAGCATTAACGCCACATTAGCAATTAGCAACCTGGCATTCACGAGAACACCACGCTAGCACACTAGCACGCTAACACTACCCGGAACCCAACTGGATCAAATTCCAGTGTACTGATTAGTCCGTAAAGCGCTCTGAGTCATTAAATATCAGCAGATTGAGCAGAAAGTGTTCACGGATGAGTGAGATGGAGCGTGGCTGACCTTTCCGAGTGAAATTTGCCATGACGGGAGTATCTCTGTGGGAAAGTGATTCATCTCACTGAGGGGGAGACACTATGTTCTGAGCCCAGAGTAAAATTCTCCAAGAACCAGATGAATTATGAATCCCACGCGGTGGAGGACGTTCCCGGTAACAAAGAAAACATCATGTTGATGTTGGGTTGTAGTAAATGACACACCTTCAGCACGGCATAATTTATGGGTTTTCTCACAGGATTTCCACCCAGAGAAGCTTTAAAAGCTCTCAACGTTCACACATCAACTGGGTTTCACAGATAATTCTGGAAATTTTACCGATACAAAATCCACAAGCACAAACACAGCAAAGGTTTAAATTACACGACTAATGAAAAGCTTTTTTAAAACTCCGAAACTATATATGATAAATATAACACTGTGGGTCTGGATATCGGTTTTGGATCGCTAGCATTGTGAGCCGTTACTTAATCCTAATCAGCATACGTTATTTCAGACTCTGTCCTCTGCTGACCTGCTACATGAGTGTACTGGGCACAAAGGACTGGTGTGGGGGCAAGGTTCCATTCCAACCAAGCAGGAGCCACACACACTAAAATCAGTTGCTCCGTACTCTCAATAAACTCTCAAATGTGGCTCGTACCTGATTGGAAATCTGCACCGACATCCTTTGGTGAGAACTTTGGTCCCCCCCCGATCTACATCCTCGAACCCGCTGACAGTGATGAGGGACCTGTGACCCGGAATCAGTGTTTCGACAAAAGAAAGCCAAACAGACTTCAAGACAAATGTTTTGAAGAATATGGATCTACCAACATGACAGTAAAACCCATCTGCACTTTAAACTTCGCCCAGAACTTTAGCTGAAGAACCTTGGGGTGATTTGGAATAGCCAACATGCTGTGTATGTTTTTGGACTGTCGGAGGAAACTGCAGTACCCGGAGGAAACCCACGCAAGCGCGGGGAGAACCTGCAACCTGCAAACTCCACACAGAAAAGCCCCAGCTGGGAATCAAACCCAGGGCCTGCTTGCTTTGAGGCGGACGTGCTGACCAGCACGCCACCGTGCTGGCCGACGGGAATTGGGAAGGACTGAATAATAGGGTGGGAAATAAAATAAAATTAAAAAAAGAATGGGTTCAGTCCATCCGTCCCACTTTAATTTCTGGACATTTACTTGCCCTCCGCTGAAGCTGGGGGTGTCACCCACATGAGGACGGGTTCGCTTTTTTTTTGTCTGGTTGGTCGAAAAATTTGTTCCTCGTGAGCTTTCGGGGAGTTTTCCCGTTTGTCCCTCTTGCGTCTGGCTTCCTCATTAGGAAAAGATAACGTGTAAACGTATAACTTCATACACCGTATTTCTGTAAAGAACTTTATTTTCCATTTACGGAAGGAGCCTCGTCTGTAATCGCTTACAGTACCACGAGTTCCAAAGATCCCGGTTCGGATCAAAAACGCTGAGCTTTTGTGTATAAATGCATGTAAAAGAGACAGAAAATGAGTGAGAGGCTGTTTATCACAATAACATGTACGACACACAATCTTACACAAATCTCCAGGATAACACACTCCAGATGTGCAGGTACATACAATTCGTGCTTGTGGAACACCAGACCCCCCCCCCCCCCTCACCCCCCCGATGTGCACGATTTTAAAGAACAGAGTGTGTCCGTCCTTACTTCGAAGCTAAAAGTGTATGAGAACAGAGGCCTGCGTTGAATGTTACTATGACAGATAAGCAACAATAGAGAGGAATGTGAGGCGGGTCATGAATCACCGGTGTCACGTCATCTTGTTGTGTTGTTTACTTGCCTTTTCAGCCCATGCCCAGAGTCCAATAGCCAGGAAGGCGGCTCCCAGCAACTGAAACATACAAACACACACCAATCAGATTAGACCACACGGGTTTTTAAGCTTTCTCACAAGCAGCTCTGTTTACTCATCAGTGCAGATTTACCCAGAATTCTCTGCAATACTGGCAAGGCCCGGTGCCATAACAGATGGAACAATGTGATGCGTAAGATTCATTATTTATATAAGCACCATTATTTATTTAAACACACACACACACACACACACACACACACACACACACACACACACACACACACACACAGAGAGAGAGAGAGAGAGAGAGAGATGAAGAGATGTTTTTTTTAATTGAGCTAACAGTTAAAAACAAACTGCATGAGCAGCAAGAGAAGTCCTTCGAATTAACACAACACATCAAAACTTGGGGGGAGGGGGGGGTGCATAAGTCGGAGAATGCCCGGCTACCTGACTTAAATACAGTGGAACCTCAACATACGAAAGCCCCAACAAATGAAAAATCCAGGTTACGAAAAACATTTTCAGAAAATTTTTGTATCTTCTTTTACTTTCGGCTGCTCCCTTCAGGGGTCGCCACAGCAAATCATCCGCCTCCACCTCACCCTGTCCTCCGCATCTTCTTTTCTGACTCCAACGACCTTCATGTCTTCCTTCACCACATCCATAAATCTCTTCTTTGGTCTTCCTCGAGGCCTTCTGCCTGGTAGTTCCAACCTCAGCATCCTACTGCCAATATACTCACTATCCCTCCTCTGTACATGTCCAAACCATCTCAATCTAGCTTCTCTGACTTTGTCTCCAAAACATCTTACGTGGGCTGTCCCTCTGATATACTCATTTCTGATCCTATCCATCCTCGTTACTCCCAGGGAGAACCTCAACATTTTCATCTCCGCTACCTCCAGCTCTGCCTCCTGCCTTTTCCTCAGCGCCACTGTTTCTAAGCCATACAACATCGCTGGCCTCACCACCATCTTGTACACTTTTCCCTTCATTCTTGCTGACACTCTCCTATCGCACATCACACCGGATACTTTTCTCCAACCATTCCAGCCTGCCTGCACACGCTTCTTCACCTCTTTTCCACACTCTCCATTGCTCTGGATTGTTGAGCCTAAGTACTTAAAATCCTCCACCTTCGTTATCTCTGCTCCCTGTAACATCACCGTTCCTCCTGGGTCCTTCTCATTCACACACATGTATTCTGATGCTAACCTTCATTCCTCTCCTTTCCAGGGCATACCTCCACCTCTCTAGATTTTCCTGCACTTGTTCTCTGCTCTCACTACAGATCACGATGTCATCTGCAAACATCATAGTCCATGGAGATTCTTGTCTCACCTCGTCTGTCAGCCTGTCCATCACCATAGCAAACAAGAAGGGGCTCAGAGCTGACCCTTGATGCAGTCCCACCTCCACCTTGAATTCGTCGGTCACACCGACAGCACACCTCACCACTGTCTTACATCTCTCATACATGTCCTGCACCACTCTAACATACTTCTCTGCCACTCCAGACTTCCTCATGCAATACCACAGTTCTTCTCTTGGCACCCTGTCATATGCTTTTTCCAGATCCACAAAGGCACAATGTAGCTCCCTCTGACCTTCTCTGTACTTCTCTATTAACATCCTCAAGGCAAACATTGCATCTGTGGTGCTCTTTCTTGGCATGAAACCAAACTGTTGTTCACAAATGCTGACCTCTGCCCTTAGTCTAGCTTACACTATTCTTTCCCATAACTTCATCGTATGGCTCATCAACTTTATCCCTCTGTAGGTGCTGCAACTCTGCACGTCTCCCTTGTTCTTAAAAATGGGCACCAGCACACTTCTCCTCCACTCCTCCGGCATCTGCTCACTCTCTAGTACCTTGTTGAATGTTCTTGTCAGAAAATCTACTGCTACCTCTCCTAGACACTTCCATACCTCCACAGGTATATCATCAGGACCAACTGCCTTTCCATTCTTCATCCTCTTCAATGCCCTTCTCACTTCACCCTTACTGATCTTTGCTACATCCTGCTCCTCAATGGTTACCTCTTCTACTCTTTTTTCTCTCTCATTTTCCTCATTCATCAGCTCTTCAAAGTACTCTTTCCATCTTCCCAGCACACTTCTGTCATTAGTCAATACAGTTCCCTCTCTGTCCTTTATCAATCTAACTTGCTGCACGTCCTTCCCATCTCTATTTCTCTGCTGTGCCAACCTGTATAGATCATTTTCTCCTCTTTACTTTCCAACCTATCATACAAGTCATCATATGCCCTCTGTTTGGCCTTAGCCACTGCTACTTTCGCCTTACGCTGTGTCTCCCTGTACTCCTGTTTACTCTCTTCGGTCCTCTCAATGTCCCACTTCTTCTTGGCTAACCTCTTCCTTTGTACACACTCCTGCACTTCCTCATTCCACCACCAAGTCTCCTTATCTACTTTCCTTCCAGAGGACACACCAAGTACTCTCCTACCTGTGTCCCTGATCACATTTGCTGTGGTTGTCCAGTCATTTGGAAGCACTTCCTGGCCACCCAAAGCCTGTTTCAACTCCTCCTTGAAGACAACACGACACTCTTCCTTTTTCAGCTTCCACCACTTTGTCTTCTGCTCTGCCTTTGCCTTTTCACCTTTCTCACCATCGGAGTCATCCTGCACACCACCATCCTATGCTGTTTGGCAACACTCTCACCCACGATGACTTTGCAGTCACTGACTTCCTTCAAATTACATCGCCTACACAAGATGTAGTCTACCTGTGTGCTCCTACCTCCGCTTTTATAAGTCACCCTATGCTCCTGTTTCTTCTCAAAGAAAGTATTCACCACAGCCATTTCCATCCTTTTTGCAAAATCTATCAACATCTGTCCTTCTGCGTTCCTGTCCTGGATACCAAACCTGCCCATCACTTCCTCGTCCCCTCTGTTGCCTGCACCAACATGTCCATTGAAGTCTGCACCAATGACCACTCTTTCACCTCTGGTGGTACTCTGCATCACTTCATCCAAGTCACTCCAGAATCTCTCCTTCTCTTCTAGCTCACATCCTGCCTGTGGGGCATAAGCACTAACAACATTGAGCATTACACCTTCAATTTCTAACTTGAGATTCATCACTCTGTCTGACACTCTTTTCACTTTTAGAACATTCCTGACAAACTCCTCCTTCAAGATGACTCCGACTCCATTTCTCTTCCCATCCACACCGTGATAAAATAGCTTAAACCCTGCTCCTAAGCTTTTAGCTTTGCTACCTTTCCACCTGGTCTCCTGAACACACAGTATGTCCACCTTCCTCCTCTGCATCATGTCAACCAGCTCTCTACCTTTTCTGTGCATAGTTCCAACATTCAAAGTCCCCACTCTCAGTCCTAGACTCATGCCTTTCCTCTTCTCTCTCTGCCTACGGACACGCCTCCCACCTCTCCTTCTTCGACGTCTTCAACCAACAGTAGTCCAATTTCCATCAGCACCCTGTTGATTGACAGCACTGATGGCGGTCGTTGTTAACCCGGGCCTCGACCGATCCGGTATGGAGGTAATACTTTTGATTTGCATCATAAATAATTGGCATTGGTTTTACGTCGGATGCCCTTCCTGACACAACCCTCTGCATTTCTCCGGGCTTGGGACCGGCATGAGGGGGAGAGACACTGGTTAGTGCCCCCCCCACCTCATGGCTGCATTTGTATCTGGATACGAAACAAGTTCATGTTACGAAAGCACCATCCCAAAAATTCAAACAATGCACAAGTTGCTCTCCCATTGACTATCTCCCAACGTCCCACTTCGCTGGCCTCCCATTGGCTATCTCCCAACATCCCGGCTCGCTGGCCTCTCATTGGCTATCTCCCAACATCCCGCCCCGCTGGCCTCCCATTGGCAAGGAGGGATGACACGTGTGCTCAATGCAACTTTATTTTTTGGCTCAGGCTTTTAACCTTACATAAACATTTATAAGATTATAACTCTGCTAAGAAGACATGGTGAGCATGAAGTAAGTGCCTTATAAGGTTTTACATGTAAAATGCGGTTCAATTACGAAAAGTCCAGGTTACAAAACCACTTACGGAATGGATTCATTTCGTAAATTGAGGTACCACTGTATTCAAATATCCACTAATGTGACGGCCCACAGATATCATACACACAGGAAGAGATCATAACAGGACTGGAAATGCGTGAAGGACACATCCACGTCAGTGCGTTAATAAATATAAATGCTCTCTATGAGCACAGGCCTGGACGGTACAATGATACCGAGACAAAAATCCCACTTACCATGTCATGAAATAAACATTTCCACCCACTGCATGTGTGTGTGTTTTCTGTGCTTTTGCAAATATCACACAGAAACCATACGAAGTTCTTGCTTTCCTGGAAGTTTCTCAGCAAATCTACATATCGTGATGAGTATCGAGTCTTTGTGTATCGTGATAATATACATCTGATTATATCAACCAGCCAGCAGGCGGACCACAGTGTGCTCATACATCGTGTGTAAAGTGTCTATAATATTATCTCACTACACGTCACGTGTACGCGGTGAGTGAGTATGTTCCAGGTCAAGGCACGAGTCAGAGTTCAAGTATCAGCCATTGTAAAATCCTATAATCCCAGGAGATTACTGAGCACCAGCGCCGCCTGTTCGAACCTTCAACTGCTACACCTCCAACACACTGCGCTTTTCCTCCCTCGCCGTCATATTCCCTCTTTCTCCCTTTATTCCTCACAAGCTCAATTTCAGTCCTTCCCAGGGCCCTGATGCCGAAGTCTCAGCACCGACTAAAGTTGTCTGAGGTTCACCTGGTGCAGAAAGAACCCCGCACAGCGAGTCTGCATAGCAAAAATAATGCTCCACCCCAGGAGGGAGGGGCAATCGACTTTCTTTTCTTCTTCCTGGTTGCAGATTTTAGGCCCTGATTTTTTTTTTTTTAAATCTCCACTCAGTGTCCCAACTCAGTTTCCATCCACACATCCCCTCCACACTAGACAAGAAATCTTACCAATGGGAGAATATTACACACGTACATCAGGACGTGGTTCTGATTCCCAGTGTCGAGAAGCTGAAATATACGGAGTTAGTGAGCATTGCTGTCTCGTGTGTACGGAGAATTTAAAAGGAGCTTCGTCATGTAATTCACTCTGAAACAACTGCAGACATGCGGTCAACCCGAACCGCTCCTCACGCAGTACTCAACGTTAAACTCACGGTAGTTCATCCCACACTGAAACAAACAAACTAAAACAAAATTTTTAATGGCTCATTTTATCATTTTTTTAAAAAGTGGAAATGAGGACTTCACCTGCTTTAGGTAATTGTAACAAACTACAATTTTCCATCGTTTTGATTTGTGCATGTGAGATAATGTTTTTATTCCCACGATAACCGACCAATCAGTTCGCACCTTTCTCATATATGATATACTAATAGACATTATTTACGTACAATATTTTTCTCATTTGGTTGAAAGCCATTAAATAATTACTGATCTCATTGCTATGAGAGAAAGGAGTTATTGCATCACTCTCATGGGATAAGAATTGGTTCATTGCTGCCATTGGATAAGGCGTATGATTATTGCACGGTTGGCATGTGCAGCATAGTAACGAGTAGACTATTTACTCAAAATATTTAAAATAAATAATGATACAATTATAGATTTCAGCTTTTGTATGATTGAGAGAATTATTCTGTCTCAGTGGGTGTTATCTACCTCACCCTGCGCTGAAATGTCTAGTTATAAAATACAAACTTCATACTCTATAACTGCTTATTAATCACCTGGAAATGATCTGTCTGTACTCAGCGTGTTGAGGATATTTAAATCCTGCGACTTCTTGGATGTGCTTTAAATAGAACACTGCGGGTATGTTTTGTAGCACATCTTGCTTTCCACACGTTGTCCCCAGGCCCCGCCTCTTTCCTAAATCAAACGATTTGAAAAACGCTGCTTCTAATATGGACAATCACCACATGTGTGAAGGGGCAACTGATTGTCTGGAGTTCAGATGTGAAAAAACCACCAGCTGTCTCGACCTCCGATCACTTCTTCACCTTCTCGATAAATGTTACTTATTTATTTTTAAATGAATGCAGATTTAAAGCACGGCATTCAATAAACTAAATACTGTACACATCAAGGGTGAGCTGGCGTTCCAGTGTTTAGTGTGTGAGACACTTACACACTGCTACGATCACTTTACCTTTATAAACACTTTGTTGCCGGTAGACTGTGAGCCTGTGTGTGTATGTATTAGTCCTTCTCAAAAAATTAGCATATTGTGATTAAAGTTCATTATTTTCTGTAATGTACTGATAAAAATTTTACTTTCATATTTTTTAGATTCAGTGCACACCAACTGAAATATTTCAGGTCTTTTATTGTTTTAATACTGATGATTTTGGCATACAGCTCATGTCTGTCTGTCTTCCTTTCGGCTTTTTCCCTTTTACTCGGGAGTCGCCACAGCGAATCATCTGATTCACACGTTTGCTTTGGCAGAGGTTTTTACGTCGGATGCCCTTCCTGTCACAACCCTTTTTTAGCAAGGGACAGAAACACGCTGACGGCTTTGCAGCTACTCTTTATGAAAGTCAGCAATGGTTCTTTTACATGAACCTCACACCATAGACAGTGAGAGACATGGCGCCCCTTTGATAACCCAGTTAGCCGCACTGGGGGGGACAGTGACAACCTTGTGGAGAGTGGGACTCGAACCCCCCCAACCTTTGGATCAGTGATCCAGCGCCCTATACCACTAGACCACCACTGCCCCCTTGGCATACAGCTCATGAAAACCCAAAATTCCTATCTCAAAAAATTAGCATATCATGAAAAGGTACGCTGAACGAGCTATTAACCTAATCATCTGAATCAACCAATTAATGATTGCAATGAATCTAAAATGTATGAAAGTTTAATTTTTATCAGTACATTACAGAAAATAATGAACATCACAATATGCTAATTTTTTGAGAAGGACTAGTGTGTGTGTGTGTGTGTGTGTGTGCGCGCGCTTGTGTATGCGGGAATGAGGTATGCTGGGAAATGGCATGAATATAGTATCTCTCCAGGAGCAACAAAGAAAAGGGGGAAACTGATGTCTGACTGCCATTTGCCAGCTGAACCTGACAGATGTAATGGGGAGCAAACTCTCTCTCACACGCATGCGCGCGCACACACACACACACACAAGTACGCACACACATGCAGGGGCACAGACACACCCTCACACACACACACACACACACACACACACACACACACACACACACACAGTGATTCATGTTTCTTGCTGGCTCATGAACATGCACATGTACAAAAGCTGACTGACCACACATGCTCTTTCTCACGCATGCACACACACATATCTTTGTCTACCTCAGGGAGCCGCGCGTGTGTGTGTGTGTGTGTGTGTGTGTGTGTGAGACAGACAGAGAAGACAATAGTCACACTGATAGTCTCAATTCACAATAGCTGAATTAAACACCTCAAAAGTTCTCTCTCTCTTTCTGTGTGTGTGTGAAAGCTATAACAGAACTAAAATGATAATTCTTGGATAAAACCATCCTGGAAATAAACCACCACAAATTTGGACTGAAACAAACCTGACTTGTCTTTCATGCACACACACACACACACACACCCAAAGACATGCGTTTTCTATAATATCTGTGAATCACAGACAGCTTACAAGTTGGATGATTTAAATGTCCTTGGGAGAGCGGAGCATGCACGTGGAGCTTGTATCTACGTATTCACCAGTCAGTCCTGTACCAACAATAAATCTCACGATTCCTGCCCAAGAAACACCACGACAATCACAGCTCCATCATCTGTAAACAGTCCGGACTGTGTTGATTTTGTCCCGAGTGCTTCATATTCATTTAGAATTTTAATTTTAATTCAAGCTCCTAGTAGAGACAGTTAACCTTTTTACCAGAGTCATGTATATTGTTTTTCCGCTGTCGCAAAGTAGCCACGCCCCCACTTATCATTACTCGAACGTCGCCTTGGCCCGTGTACGAATCATACCATCATCCGTCAACATTGGGACGGACATGTGCACATGATCTGAAAACACTCGATCATATAACTCCTTGTTTTGCATTCATGCCTTTACTAGCCAGCTAATTCTCCATCCCTCGTTATACTACGTTTCCTTTTTAGCGTCGTTGATTGGACTTCCGAGCCAACGCGTGGACCTGACTAGCATGCCGGAACTTTTACAGTCAGCAAAACAGTGAAGGTAAAAATGAAAAGAATTACAATTGTTAACGAAGCATTGATATAATAAGTAAATAAAAGCACAATACAGTGGCATCCAGCAGTTAAAAAACAGCGTGTGTGGTGGCCGCTACGTCAGAGAAAGAATTGCGAGAATTGCAGGAAGACGTTGGTCTTTAACTGATCATTAACGTTGTTGGTATGAAGTGTAGTTTTCCTCCAACTACGTATTTTAAGTGCAATATAATAAGAAGGGTAAGATTCGCACGTGGGGAAGTTTAAAGAGACGGTGGGGGGTGGAATGAGCCCCAAGTCGTGTGTGTGCGAGTGTGCATATGTGCACGAGTGTGTGTTTGGGGGGCTGAGGAGGTACACACAACATACACCATTCATCACTGAGTACAAGACACAAAACCACAAGCTGGATGGAATTTACGAGTACAACAGGACGCCGAGGATGAAGTTCCTCAGAAACAGGCTTCAGGCTTCATGACTCAGAATAGCAGGAAATCACGGCAAAACCGCGCCGACATGATCCGAGCTCCAGCTGGTCCTCATCCGGGACCATGTGGGGGTAAATCCAAGAGAAGTGAAGGGCAAATAGACCACAGTAGGCAAGGTGGGATAGTTTTAACATATTAAACCAGTTTGAAATAAAAGAAAAATATTCATTAATTACAAAATCTATAAATGTATCATTTATTAACATTTTTTATATTTATATTATTAAATATAAATTAATACATCATATGTACAAAAACCATTAATGCAGCCATGAGGTGGGGGGGCACTAACCAGTGTCTCTCCCCCTCATGCCGGTCCCAAGCCCGGAGAAATGCAGAGGGTTGTGTCAGGAAGGGCATCCGACGTAAAACCAATGCCAATTACTTAAAATGCAGATCAAAAGTATTACCTCCATACCGGATCGGTCGAGGCCCGGTTGTCAACGACCGCCATCAGTGCTGTCAATCAACAGGGTGCTGATGGAAATTGGACTACTGTTGGTCGAAGACGTCGAAGAAGGAGAGAGGTGGGAGGCGTGTCCAGAGGGCAGAGAGAGAAAGAGGAAAGGCATGAGTCTAGGACTGAGAGGGGACTTTGAATGTTGGAACTATGCACAGAAAAGGTAGAGAGCTGGTTGACATGATGCAGAGGAGGAAGGTGGACATACTGTGTGTTCAGGAGACCAGGTGGAAAGGTAGCAAAGCTAAAAGCTTAGGAGCAGGGTTTAAGCTATTTTATCACGGTGTGGATGGGAAGAGAAATGGAGTGAGTCATCTTGAAGGAGGAGTTTGTCAGGAATGTTCTAAAAGTGAAAAGAGTGTCAGACAGAGTGATGAGTCTCAAGTTAGAAATTGAAGGTGTAATGCTCAATGTTGTTAGGTGCTTATGCCCCACAGGCAGGATGTGAGCTAGAAGAGAAGGAGAGATTCTGGAGTGACTTAGATGAAGTGATGCAGAGTACCCCAGAGGTGAAAGAGTGGTCATAGGTGCAGACTTCAATGGACATGTTGGGGCAGGAAACAGAGGGGACGAGGAAGTGATGGGCAGGTTTGGTATCCAGGACAGGAGCATGAAGGACAGATGTTGATAGATTTGCAAAAAGGATGGAAATGGCTGTGGTGAATACTTTCTTTGAGAAGAAACAGGAGCATAGGGTGACTTATGAAAGCGGAGGAAGTGGCGCACACAGGTAGACTACATCTTGTGTAGGCGATGTAATTTGAAGGAAGTCAGTGACTGCAAAGTCATCGATGGGTGAGAGTGTTGCCAAACAGCATAGGATGGTGGTGTGCAGGATGACTCTGATGGTGAGAAAGGTGAAAAGGCAAAGGCAGAGCAGAGACAAGGTGGTGGAAGCTGAAAAGGAAGAGTGTCGTGTTGTCTTCAAAGAGGAGTTGAAACAGGCTTTGGGTGGCCAGGAAGGGCTTCCAAATGACTGGACAACCACAGCAAATGTGATCAGGGACACAGGTAGGGAGAGTACTTGGTGTGTGTCCTCTCTGGAAGGAAAGTAGATAAGGAGACTTGGTGGTGGAATGAGGAAGTGCAGGAGTGTGTACAAAGGAAGAGGTTAGCCAAGAAGAAGTGGGACATTGAGAGGACCGAAGAGAGTAAACAGGAGTACAGGGAGACACAGCATAAGGCTTAAAGTAGCAGTGGCTAAGGCCAAACAGAGGGCATATGATGACTTGTATGATAGGTTGGATAGTAAAGAGGGAGAAAAATGATCTATACAGGTTGGCACAGCAGAGAAATAGAGATGGGAAGGACGTGCAGCAAGTTAGATTGATAAAGGACAGAGAGGGAACTCTATTGACTAATGACAAAAGTGTGCTGGGAAGATGGAAAGAGTACTTTAAAGAGCTGATGAATGAGGAAAATGAGAGAGAAAAAAGAGTAGAAGAGGTAACCATTGAGGAGCAGGATGTAGCAAAGATCAGTAAGGGGCAAGGGAGAAGGGCATTGAAAGAGGATGAAGAATGGAGAGGCAGTTGGTGCTGATGATATACCTGTGGAGGTATGGAAGTGTCTAGGAGAGGTAGCAGTAGATTTTCTGACAAGAACATTCAACACGGTACTAGAGAGTGAGCAGATGCCGGAGGAGTGGAGGAGAAGTGTGCTGGTGCCCATTTTTAAGAACAAGGAGACGTGCAGAGTTGCAGCAACTACAGAGGGATAAAGTTGATGAGCCAATACGATGAAGTTATGGGGAAAGAATAGTGGAAGCTAGACTAAGGGCAGAGGTCAGCATTTGTGAACAACAGTTTGGTTTCATGCCAAGAAAGAGCACCACAGATGCAATGTTTGCCTTGAGGATGTTAATAGAGAAGTACAGAGAAGGTCAGAGGGAGCTACATTGTGCCTTTGTGGATCTGGAAAAAGCATATGACAGGGTGCCAAGAGAAGAACTGTGGTATTGCATGAGGAAGTCTGGAGTGGCAGAGAAGTATGTTAGAGTGGTGCAGGACATGTATGATAGATGTAAGACAGTGGTGAGGTGTGCTGTCGGTGTGACTGGCGAATTCAAGGTTGAGGTGGGACTGCCTCAAGGGTCAGCTCTGAGCCCCTTCTTGTTTGCTATGGTGATGGACAGGCTTGACAGACGAGGTGAGACAAGAATCTCCATGGACTATGATGTTTGCAGATGACATCGTGATCTGTAGTGAGAGCAGAGAACAAGTGCAGGACAAATCTAGAGAGGTGGAGGTATGCCCTGGAAAGGAGAGGAATGAAGGTTAGCCTCAGAAAATCAGAATACATGTGTGTGAATGAGAAGGACCCAGGAGGAACGGTGATGTTACAGGGAGCAGAGATAACGAAGGTGGAGGATTTTAAGTACTTAGGCTCAACAATCCAGAGCAATGGAGAGTGTGGAAAAGAGGTGAAGAAGCGTGTGCAGGCAGGCTGGAATGGTTGGAGAAAAGTATCCGGTGTGATGTGCGATAGGAGAGTGTCAGCAAGAATGAAGGGAAAAGTGTACAAGATGGTGGTGAGGCCAGCGATGTTGTATGGCTTAGAAACAGTGGCGCTGAGGAAAAGGCAGGAGGCAGAGCTGGAGGTAGCGGAGATGAAAATGTTGAGGTTCTCCCTGGGAGTAACGAGGATGGATAGGATCAGAAATGAGTATATCAGAGGGACAGCCCACGTAAGATGTTTTGGAGACAAAGTCAGAGAGGCTAGATTGAGATGGTTTGGACATGTACAGAGGAGGGATAGTGAGTATATTGGTAGTAGGATGCTGAGGTTGGAACTACCAGGCAGAAGGCCTCGAGGAAGACCGAAGAAGAGATTTATGGATGTGGTGAAGGAAGACATGAAGGTCGTTGGAGTCAGAAAAGAAGATGCGGAGGACAGGGTGAGGTGGAGGCGGATGATTTGCTGTGGCGACCCCTGAAGGGAGCAGCCGAAAGTAAAAGAAGAAGAAGATGTACAAAAACCATTGGCGGCATCACTTTATAATTATTTCCAAAATTGTTTAAAAGGTAATAATGTCCAGTACAAATATAAATATACAACAGTACCTCGTCTAACGAGTGTCCCTTATAACAAATTTTCCATGATACGAGCTTCGATCCCACCAAAATTCCGCCCCATCCAACCAGCAAAAATTCACATTATGAGCTCTGCTGGAGAAATGGCTTTTCCGGACCAATTAGCCTCACTGTTCCGTGTGTATTCCTCCATGCTCCAAGAACACCGTGTGCAGTGCTTCTCAATTATTTTCGGGGATACCCCTCTAGGAAGAAAAAACCCAAACATTTCACGCCCGCCCCCCCAGCACCCTGCGCGCGACGGGAAAAAGCATCTAGCAAACAATATGAAGTGCAGTAAACACTATGTACAGTCGCGTGCCAACTCTTGCCTGCACACGTTACATCTTCGCCATAGTCAATGATCGGAAGGGTTAATTAATTGACTTATTGTTTATTCTTGTTTCATTATTATTATAAAAATATTTATTGTTTTTACATGTTTATCTTTAATATATTAGGTCAAATATATGTGTTTGTGGCAGGTTGTACGAGTTTGGGAGGGGGGTTGGAACGGATTAATTGTTTTTCTGTTATCTCTTATGGGAAAAACTGTTTCATCTAAAGAACTTTTCAGCTTATAAATTCGCCCTCGGAACGGATTAAATTCGTAAGTCAAGCTACCACTGTATATCTATTATTAATATTATTATTATTATTATTATTATTATTATTATAGCTTCAAAAATATTCACTGGTTTTCAAAGACACTATGAACATAATACTAAGAAGTATTTCAAAAATACTATGACTGAAAGCAGCAGAAAACGTCATCGCTCCATTTCGCTGCCGTACGTGTGAGTCAGGATTAAAACATGTTGCGCTCTCTCAGTGGGAGGGGCATACACATTCTCCTCTGTCAATCAGAGCAGCACAACCCAACCACAGGGCTCGATGAGCTCATGAGAACATCCAGACGAACCTGGTGTAGTTCTCGGATAGATTAAATCATATCGAGACTAAAATCACACTCATCTCAGTGTGCAAACATCAGGTCGCAACAAATCCCTGCACTGTTTATCCTATTATATCCAGGTCCACATGAGTCACAAACGTGCCTGCCTTCATCCACTATGTGTTCAGACAATCACTTCTTTATAAACCGGTCTGCGTATAGCCTGAGGCTGACTCGATTAACTCTCACCTCATTTCTGCACCAATCAGATAGCGTCAAAGCGCTGGAACAAGATTTGATCGTGTATAAACACCCATGATGCTCGTCTCAATGTTGCCCGACTTTGTGGAGTCACAAACGCCAAGGTCAAAGTGTAAAGGTTAACATCACACTCCAGCATATTCAAACATGAACATCCGAACGCGAGCACACAAACCTCTGACCTCGTGGAACCGGGTGAAGGTTCGTTAAAATTTCCATGTTTACAAAACTGGGGCATGCTGGGATAGGACTGCGTGTGTGTAAAACACACCCGACTCAACTTATCGCCACGATTAGTTATTTACAATCACAGTCCGGCGAGCCACCTCAGAACCACGTGGAATCCCAGATCATCAAATCTGCATGAAGAATCGGCGTTTACATCGTACAACAAATCACTTATCAGTTCTCTGCGAATACTGATGAGAAACTTGAGATGAGACAAGATGAGACAATGCTACTGATCAAAAATCTAATTACAGATCCAGAGCATGTGTGAGTCACACCAAACCATCAGTGAGCCATAAGTGACCCATCGCGGCCATCTCAGGTGGGTGGGTCTGCACACTCCTCATTTTAATACACACTGATCTGGTCTTCATTACAACCGTCTGCTGGACCGTAAGGCTTGAGAACTTTAGTATTAAAAACTCATAAGTGTGTACCATGGTTGGGTGAGAGAAGAGAAAAAAGACTGAGAGGAACAGAACAAGACAGAAAGAAGCTGGGAGAGAGTCAAAAACTGACAGCCAAACAAAGAGAGAGACACCCAAGTGAGAGAGAGAGAGAGAGAGAGAGAGAGAGAGAGAGAGAGAGCCTGAGACATGGTGATAGAAACAGATCAAATATCTGAGACATTGTGTGTGAGAAAGAGACAGAGAGAAAAAGCCTGAAACATTGTCTTTGAGAGAGAGAGAGAGAGAGAGAGAGAGAGAGAGAGAGATTAAGACTGTTTGAGACCGACAGAGATTGAGACAAGAAGACAGGAAGAAAGAGATTGAGACATAGTGAGAGGGAAACAGGTTGAGACAGTAGGAGAGAGAGAGAGAGAGACACAGACCACAGAGCCTGCCTCAACCCAAACAAAAGCGTAAACTGACCAATCTCTTTCCACACTGCAAAAGCCACTCAAAGGGCAAACTGAGCTGAGCGATCAGAGATCAGTGCACAGGTGCCTTCAGTCGAAGCAGAATTTTACATCAACCACCGTCTCACACACAGTGTCAGGGACAAATAACCAGATTCACCAATACACACTGGTTACGGTCAAATGTCCTGCCAAACCAACTTCCTGCCAGACGAAAGGTCCTGCCAATCACTCCACAAGACTTTCTGACCAATGTCAAAAAACAAATGCCCTGACAAACTTCCCACCAAACCAACATCCTACGAAACAAATTCACCACCAATAAATGTTCCGCCAAAGGTCGAAAAACAAAAAAAAAAAACAATTGTCCAGCCAAACCCGATGTCCTACCAATGACTTTGCAATAATTTCTTCCAAATGTCCCACCAAATGTCCCGACAACCATCCCACCACACAAAGGTGCCACCAAACTAACACTCCATCAAATAGGTGTCCCGCCAAAGGGCTCGCCAAATCCAATGTCCACCAAGTACGCCACAAAACTTTCGGTCAAACTTCCCACCAAACAAATTCATTGTTATTATTTTGGCAAATTTGTGATGAAGCAGTTGAACAGAGTCGACACTAAACTCCGCCTCCCAATCATACGGAGGATAACCGGCTTTTCCAAATCACCCCTACGTGTGAATGGTTGTGTGAGTGTTGGCCCTGCGATGGCCTGGTCCTCAATTATTCCAATCTCTATAGAAAATAGAAATTTAATATTAATATAAACAGATGAGGCAGTCGAACAAAATTACTCGTGATTCCGTCAGAGTTTTTGAAATTCCGGTGGATGACAAATGGCATTTTATCAGACTGCGGGTGCGAACAGCCACGTTTATCTACTATCTGTAGAAAAGAATAATGCAGACAATGAAGCGTTTTTCTGCACTTTCTGTTCAGAACATCTCTGTCCATGAAGGCGGAAATGTTATATCTCGATGTCTAGTCGATTAAAAATTATGAATCTCTGAAAACACCAAAGCTGCAGAGAGGCTGCACATTTCAGTTTCCAACCCAATGCTGTTCAACAGGTCAGAACTTTGACATTATTAGGAATTAGGTGCTCGCATTTAGGATTTCTTCATCATACATACATACACATATACAGGGATCCCTCCCTTTCTGCGGTGAACTGGGACCGAGATCCCCACGCGACCGCCGAACACCGCAACACAGGATCAAACCCCCCCCGGACTGACATATACGTATGTGTATATCATATCAATAGATACATATTCAACTCTATAAATGCTTAAAATAACAATTCAACATTCAAAAACAATGCACAAGATGTAAAAAAGTATAAATACACACACATACAGACACGCGCAGTCAGAGGCACATAAAAATATAAGTAGTTTTGATGGGAGGTTTTGGTTTTTTGCATAATTGTCCTTATTTTTGTGGCATTTTCCTTAACTTTTCCCCCTATTCTTCCATAGGGCGCTGGATCGCTGATCCTAAGGTTGAGGGCTCAAGTCCCACTCTCCACAAGGTTGTCACTGTCCCCCCCCAGTGCAGCTAACTGGGTTATCAAAGGCGGGCCTTGTCTCTCACCGTCTATGATGAGAGGTTCATGTAAAACGGGGGGGGGGGGGGGTCAAACTCGTGCCACAAAGGGCCAGGTGGCTGCAGGTTTTTGTATCAACCGAGCAGCAGCACACCTGACATGGCTCATTTCATCAACTGATCTGGGTCTTCAGGCAGCTGATTGGTCATGAGTTCGACACCCCGAATGTAAAAGAACCATTACTGACTTCCGTAAAGAAGAGCTGCAAAGCCTTCAGCGTGTTTCTGTCCCTTGCTAAAGGGTTGTGTCAGGAAGGCCATCGACGTAAAAACCTATGCCAAATCAAACATGCGAATCATTCACTGTGGCGACCCCTGATAAAGGAAAAAGCCGAAAGGAAATCTCTCTTCCTGAACTTCCTTATTTTTTTAATTCGATAAATATTAAAAAAAAAACAAAAAAAAAAAAACTGCATGAATTGAAGCACAAAGTAGCGAGAGATCCCTGTATATATATATTATACATACATACATACATATACACACGTACATATACAGGGTGTCCCAAAAACGTAGACACACTTTAAAGGTTTTGTCAACACCTGTTCTCAAACTGATGTCCATACACTGCGGACAATGCGAAGCGATGGAATAGCACACATGCGCGCATTCATGTTCAATGGTTGCTCTCAATTCAATGACTGTTGCAGGTCTCATTGTGCACACTTTGTCTTTTAGGTTTCCCATAAAAAGAAGTCTTGTGGTGTGAGGTCCGGTGAACATGGAGGGTTCAACAAAATCCCTCCTTCTGATAAAAAGGGTATACATTTTTTGGGACACCGTGTATATACATGTATACACACACACACACACACACACACAGGTATCTTCCCTTTGTGTATGCAAAAAATCAGAAGACTCCAAGTGGGTCACGATCAGGTGGAGCTTTGTGAAGCGGGTTGATTTTGCCCCATTTGCGAAGTTTGGTTTGTTTAATTCATTTTCTGTAACTGCTTAACCCTAATTAGGCTCGCGGGGAGGATGGCACCCATCTCAGCCGACTCCGAGCAAGGGCAGAGTACACCCTGGACAGCTCACCAGGCCATCACAGGGCAGAAACATGCTGATGAAAGTTGGTCATGGTTCCTTTACATGAACCTCCCACCACAGACACTGAGAGACATGGCTCCAGCCTATGATAACCCGGTTAGTGCACTGGGGGGACAGTGGTTTGTTTAATTTTTAGTTTTATCATCCCTCTATTATTTTTTTTTTACACCAAACACAAACAATAAACAATAAGCACAGAACATGTGATGCTTTGCCATAGTAAACAATAAACTGGAGAATACAAAAAAAAAAAAACATGAAGAATGAGGGGAATTTTTGCTAGAAAACAATAATTAGAATTTACTTGGAATTAATTTTTGTTCAGGATGTTAGCTACTAATTTCCTGATTTTTTAAAAACTTTTTCAATCATTAGGAACTTCAATCTTTTTTAAGGGTTATCTTTATAATAAAATGGTCACTAAAATAAAATATTTATACTGAAAGGTTTCCTGGATGTTTTTTTTTTTTTGAAAGGCAAATGGAAGTGTATCAGTGGAGGAAATAATGTAGAATATTAACACAGTGCCAGAGAAAAAGCCATGAATTCACAGTTGAGATATTTCACCAGCTTTAGAAATGGAAATTAATAAAATTAGACTCACCCAAAATATGATATTAAAGCCGAAGAGGAAATATTTAACACAGCAGCTCACTTCAGCTCCTTTGTAATGCTGATGTTTTCTACTCATCCTGAGCTCAATTAAAAGTCAAAATCCTCAACAGCTCGCATGGACTTTCTTTAATTACAAATCAGCGATTAAAAAAATAACAATAAAAAATAAATAAACAAACAAGCTACACGTCTGTGAACCCTAGCTCCCCAGACAGGAATCCATAATTAGGTAGCTAGGTCAGCAATCTCGCTGCTAGCTACAAACAACAACAACAACAACAATCATCCGGGCGCTTAGCACCAGCACGCGCGCTTATAGAAAAAACATGACAGTCGATGAAAAAGTGCAGATTTCCCACCACGCACTGTCATTAATGTGAAACTGGAAGTCGAATCTGGGAATATTTCATAGGATTTGCGACATGGACTGATTTAGTGCTTCCAGAAAGCCATTAAAAAGCAGCGCGAGCCCGGACACACTAAGAGATTCACCTCAGGAAGGGGAGGAATCGTGGAGGGGGGCAAAAACAACATGGCGGCCATATTGGTGACATTTCATTATAAAAGTCCTGCGCTTTAAAAAAAAAAAAAAAGTCCAACACCAAAAAACTTGATTGCATCGTTTAAACCAGAGGTCCCCAAACTTTTTCCTGCGAGGGCCACATAACATTTTCCTTCTCTGATGGGGGTCGAGGTCATTTTGTAACAGAAAAGGTGTGACGATCGCATGGGTGCATAAACGTAAACATGTATTGTTTTCCAGTAAGCCAAGAATAACAAAATACAGTATTCATAACCCTTTCCTGGACCTTCACAGAAAAAAGTCAAGAAATAAATAATAATTAAAAAAAATGCTGCTTGCTATCAGTTGAGCAACCTAAAGGCCGCCCAAACAGACGACTGGTTCAGCCGAGCTTGTGAGAATACAAATGTACAGTATATTGTATACACTATGTATTCTCCTGAGCTAACACTACAGTTTTTAGTTTTGAGAGTTTGTCTACTCGCATTTGGTCTTGAAAGCGATCAGACTCGTCTTTGTGACGGGATTCAGAGTGTCAGCGCAGATTGCATTCTTTGAATGCCACCCCCGCCTCTTGACAGATGATACAAACAACCTTATCTTTGCATTGAACAAAAAAATAATCGTTTGTCCACTGCAGGTTAAATACCCTGCATTCTGAATCAATTTTTCTCTTCCATAACCTTTTCACCATTATTCCGTTCTATTTGACAGGGGAGAGTCTATGATTTTTGTTTCGGGGGGGTGTACAGATAGGGGCACAGACGGCAGAATGTCATGTTCTAGGTGTGTATTAGTCTTGATTGCGTGGCCAGACAAAAAAAAAAAAATCATAATGCGTCCCTGGTATTGTTCAGGGGCCGGGCCAAATGTGGAGGCTGGCCGTATCCAGCCCATGGCCGTAGTTTGAAGACCACTGGTTTAAACAAATAATCCAATACAAACCACTCTCTTTTATTACCAGGGATATAATACTGATTAGTTTTAAATATTACTTCAAAAACACAATCAGCAGTCATTAGCGTTTGCAAACTTAAAGCGGCTCATTCACTTTCCAGGTCTATTAAATAAACGTGAAATACAGTGTGATCTCCCAGAAATAAAAGTACACAGCCATAGCGTCTTAATAGAGTCATTTGGTGACTCTTGTACTCAATGATACTAATAAATACTAATATACTAATAAACATCACCAGGCAGCACAAGTCGGGCTGGTGGTATAGTGATTAGTGTGTTGCACCCGTGATCAGGAGGTTGTGTGTTCAAATCCCTGTTAGACCCCCAGTGTGCTAAGACCCTTGGGCAACACACAAGTGTGCCTCTGTTCACCAGAAATATAAATGGGTACCATTAAAATATATACTGGGAAGGTAACCTGTGATGGACTAGCGTCCCATCCAAGAAGAGTTGTACTCCTAGTCGCTTAACACTATAGAAACCGGGGATAAGCACCGGTCCGATGAGCCACTATGGCTCGGGTGTAAAAAGCCCAATGGACTTTACCTTACCAGGCGGCACAGTGGCAACATGTCCACCTCACAGAAAAAAGGCCTGGGTTTGATTCCCAGTCTGGGCGTTTCGATATGGAGTTGGCATGTTCTCCATGTGCTTGTGGGGGTTTCCTCCCATAGTCCAAAAACATGCATGGTAGGTTAATTGACTGTTCCAAATTGTCCCTAGGTGTGAATGTGAGTCTGAATGTTTGTGTGAGTGTTGCCCCTGCGATGGTCTGGCAAGCTGCCCCGGGTGTAGCTGATTTCCCAACAAATTAAAAATGAACTGATGTTGCATTCCATCTATCAATTTGATCAAAATAATCTTCTTAAATAAGGAATTAAAAAAATTATTGTTTCCAATACTGACCCCTGAAGGACACCTAAAAACACATCTAATAAAAAAATGTAAATTTCCTTTCTCCCATTTTCTTCAATGGATCCAGTTAATAATGTTAATATTTTTTATGTGCATTTTCCATGCATACACAGTCATGGTCTGGCAAAAAACAAACAATGGTGAAATTTGTAAATTGGTGGCTATGAACATTTTGTACATTTGCATCCAATAAACTATTTTGAATTTTACACACATAAATCACTGAAAGTTTGTTTTTGAGCAGGGTGTTGGGGTACACCCTGAACAGTTTGCCAGATTATTGCAGGGCCAACACACACACACACACACACACACACACATAGTGGACAGCTAGTTAGCTTAATACACATGTCTTTGGTCTACAGGAGGAAACTAGAGTCCTTGGAAGAAACCTACACAAACACAGGAGGAACATGCAAACTCCACATAGAGATGTCCGAGCACAGGACTTGAACCCAGGACCTTTTTGTTTTGACATGTTAACCACTATGCCGTCATGCTGCCTCGGGTCCAAATCACGGTTGTGCAATATTGCTAGTATTTGTCTCGCCAAAAAATTAAACAAAACAAAACAAAACCAAAGGAATTGTTGGTCAAATAAATCAAGTAATAGTTTGTAGGATTTTTTTTTTAACATACCATTCAAGAAATGTTCACTGTAGGTTAATCATGCTCAGAAGTTTCCCATTATGACTGAGGATCATTCCATATTTTTTATATCATCACAGCACAACAAGATTCCTTTCTCCTGGTTTGTGCTGCTGAAGAGTCAGGATCACTGCAGCAGTGGCCACCACACGTGATCCTGGAGTTCTACCTTCCTGCAAGATTTATCACTAAACAAAATCTGACCCATCAGAGAACACGTTTATTGTTGGGGAAAAGGTCCGAAGGGAAGGTTGATCTCCAGGAACAGGGTTGGTGACCAACCATGAAGAGCATCCATGATAATGACACGTTTTCGTGAATGAGCTGCTATCATAGACATGCAGGTGCTTTGTTACCAGCTGTGATAGCATGGGGGCTTTTGTTTTCACGTTTGTCCAGGATAATTTTTCGGGAGTTTGGTCTCTGGCTACGCATGCCTGTGCCACAGAACTGCCTGGAAGCAAAGACTAAAATGAGTTTATGGAAAAGGTCTCCATTTGTTTATAATGGCTACGAATTGGCTGGTACTGTTCTATGGCTGGGTGCCTCTAGTAAAGGCTGTGTTCATTTTAATATAAAAAACTAACAAGAGAACCTGAAGAGCGCAAACCTCTGCCGAGCCCAAAAAGGTCGAACGGTCAAAAATTGTTCTATCTTTATAATAATTCCTGGAAGCAGAATTTAATCCGGATCATCTCCAAAATCAAATGGAGACTTTTTCATCCAACGCCACAACTCTGGTAGAAATTTTTATGAACATCTGCATAACATTTACAGAATTCTGCCAGTAAGCGCAAACCAAAGGTAAAGCATGTATTGTTTGGTAGAGGTATAAAGTTGTGATGATGATCTGTTACACTTTCTGTCCAATCAGAATAGAGAACTCAACAGCACAGTGGTATTTATAGCACACCACTTTTATATAAAAAATTCCACTACCAGTCGCATCCAGCAGAGAGCAGTATAGACCAAACTTCAGTGCTACAGGCAGGGAGCATCTCTGTACTGTAATTATGCTACGTATTTCCATTTTCTCTGCAATAACAGTTCCATTCATCCAGTTGCTAAGCTGTCTAGTCCTACTTGGGTTGCGGAGAAAGTGGTGCCTATCTCAGCCGACTCTGGGCAAAGTCAGGGTACACCCTGAACAGTTCATCGGTTTATCACTCGACACATAGCAACACTCATTCTCACACCCAGGGGCAATTTGAAATAGCCCGTGGACTG
>CM045742.1:41632500-41645000 GCA_024760905.1 Plotosus lineatus | reverse complement strand
TAAACGTAAGAAACTTGTCTCCTTGGTCCACAGATGTTTGCAGACTGTTGAAAGAAGAAGAAGAGGGGATGCCTCACAGTGGACAAAATGGCCTTGTCTCAAATTTTTTTGAGATTTGTTGACATGATGAAATTTAAAATCAGCATATTTTTCTCTTAAAATGATACATTTTCTCAGTTTAAACTGTTGACCCGGTCATCTGTGTTCTATTCGGAATAAAATACCGAATTTGGGAATTCCACATCATTGCATTCAGTTTTTATTCACAATTTGTACAGTGTCCCAATATTTTTGGAATTAGGTTTGTATAACACACACATACACACACACACACACACTAATATATATATATATATATATAGGCGGCACGGTGGCGTAGTGGTTAGCACGTCCGCTTCACAGCAAGAAGGCCCGGGTTCGATTCCCAGCCTGGGCGTTTCTGTGTGGAGTTTGCATGTTCTCCCCGTGCTTGTGCGGGTTTCCTCCGGGTGCTCCGGTTTCCTCCCGCAATCCAAAGACGTGCACTGTAGGTTAATTGGCCGTTCTAAATTGACCGTAGATTCTCTCCTGCAACGGCACCGGAACCCAGTCGTATCGGCACTTGCCTTTCCATTGGATCCTTCTGGTGGCGCCAAGACGGGGGACTTGCTGCCTGGGTAACAGCCTGTCCCTCATTACTCCCTACCCGGGCTCTGCGCACTGGGGAGTATCACCAGCTGGGATACCAGCCAGAGCGCAGCCATAGTCCTTCGGGACTGACGGAGGCCTACCATATATATATATATATATATAGTTTTCCAGCTTGCAACACAAAAGGGATTTAACGTTTTTAACATAACATGGATCAAACAGGAACGAATTGCAATAAACATTTTGAAATCCTGTTGCGCTTGAACAGTCGCCAAAGGTTGAAATACAGCTGCAAGGTCAAAGTAAATTGGTTACATTGGGCTTATTAATTCCTGTTAACGTTAATAGACCAAATTCGAATTTATACACGTGACAATGTTGTGTTTGAAAACACCATTAATGTCATTGAGCTACTTTGCCAATACGACTGTGATACGCCCCCTTTAATAGTATGCAAGTTTATGTTTATGTTAAATTTATATCCAAAAGGCAAATAAATAAATTGTAAATCTGATTGTTTCCATTTTTATTTATGTATAAATTACATAACATTTATAAGAGCAAAAATAAATGGTGGTTGTGTAGCCATAATACAAATAATAATAATAATAATGAAGACTAAATGCTAGTAGAAGTGCATGGGGCTGATCTGGCGGGGGCTGGGAAGCTGAGACATTATCCTGGTCCAAGGCCACCGTGCAGCTGGTGTTCCCATCACTCACAGAGTAAGTGGCAACGCCGTAATTTGCTGATGTACCAATATAGAGTGTCAAGACTCCAGGCAAGAATCATGTCTGCATGTGTTGAGATGTAATACTCGATAGGATTTGAAGCTTATTTAACGTTAATACCTCGGGCACTCTGCTGTGAGGAATGTTCAACGCTGTCATTACTGGGCTTCAACAAAAAAAATGTGACAGTTTGTACACTTTGGTTTATCTGTATATATCTGTCGATGCTTTAAAATACAAAAAAGTGCTAAAAACCCCATTCTGCAGATTAAAAGAATGAGCAGATGAGCTTGGTCTCCCTTTAAAACATTCTCCAGATCATAATGTGATGTCCCTCGGAGATGAGAAGTTCTGTGAATCACTGTTCCTCCTCATTGAGAAGAACCAATTGAGGTGGCTCAGGCATCTGATTAACCCCGCCCCCCTCCTCCCCCCCGAATGTTTTCCTGGTGTGGTGTTTCGGGCCTTTCCAACCAGGAAGAGACTCCAAGCTCGACCCAGAACAGGTCTCTCGACTGGTCTGGGAATGCCTTGATGTTCCCTCAGAAGACCTGGAGGAAGTGACTGGGGAGAGTAACATCTGCACCTCACTGTTTAGGCTGCTGCCCACGCGAGCCGACTTTGGAACAAACCCGAAGATGAAGATGATGTCATACTGACCCTGAAAGCCTGTATCTTTGTATGGTGCGGTGATGCTGACAAGTGGAATGAATTTTGGATTCGCCAACTTTTCCAACAAGTGTTGAAAATTCCATTCACCCCTGATGTTTTGTATTAACATTCGTATAATCGTACTTACTGACTGGCCGCGTTCTCCCATGGGAGGGAGGGACAGCATACTTCACTTCCCTGTCACTCACAGCGATCGCCAGCCAATCATGGGCGTCTGTGAGCTCATTCGTACAAGCGGGCGGATAGCGCTTTCTCTCCGAGTGTGTTAGACCCGCCCCCAAATACGCATGCGTCGCAGTTCGAAAAGTGGCGGATTACTAGAACTGCATGTCACAGATGAGGCGTGTGCATGTCTTCACCTCTCCCTGGATGGTGGTGGTGGTCATGTGATAGGGAAGACAACACCTGATTGGGAGGGAATTGGATATGACTAAATTATGGAGAAATTTGGGGGAGGAGAAAAAAACCCACAAAACAATTACACCAGGGTGGACAAATCACTCGAACAGGCTTCCAGGACAAACATGTTTGTCACTTTTTATAGTTGCAGTGTTCGATTCTTCACTCACTTATTCACTGATCCACTTAATCCTAATAATGAGATCTTGGGGAGGTTAGAGTGTATCTCAACCAATACTGGGTGACTGCAGCATTCACCCTGAACAGCTTGCTATATCGTCACAGGGCCTACACACACACACACACACACACACACACACACACACACACACACACACACACACACACAGGAGCAAAGACCAGAGGAAGAAACTGGAGTACCAGGAGGAAACGCACACAAGCAATCCAGATAGAGAAAAGCCTTTGGTTGGGATTCAAACCCATAACCTTCTCGCTGTGAGGAATGGGACGAACATCAAAAGGAAAGTTCAATTCAGCATCAGTATTTACTACATGAGAACCTAACAAAAACAATATTTTCATGTTTTGATTTTAAATGGTTAAAGCACAATAACGCGCGCAGTGTGAATAACAAACAATTATCAAACGTGGCAAAGCATGGTATAGACAATTATTTGGTCGAGGGCTTGTCGTCCGCCTGGGCCAAATAATTCTCTGTCATACAAAAGCTGAATGTTGTAACTGTTTTATTATTAAAATGAAAGTATTTATAAAGTGGATACTCACATTACTACGTTGCACATGCCAATCATGGAATAATCAGTTAACCTCTCCCATGGCAACGGCGCAATAGTTCAGTTATCCCATTGCAGTGATGCAATAATTCACTTATTCAATGACAATGATGCAATACCAGGAATTATTCCATGACTTTCCACCAATCAGAAACAAGATTTTTTTTTAATGAATAATAAAATCTATATAAGGCTGGAGGAATAATAAGATCTAAAGAGTGATTGAATAAAATTTAAACTTTGAACACCATCAAAGAAGGCATTTTTTTCCTTTCCCCATTACTTTCCTTTGCCCTCCAAATCAAACAATTTGGTGATTAAAATGAAGGAAGTGTGTGATTCCAGAATATATTTTTCGCATTTGTGAGGCGCTCCACCGAAAGTAGGCACTTGTCGCAAGTGATGTACGGTGCTTGTGAGACAAAGCACGGCTTATCCGGACTTCCGATCTTTCAAGTGAGCAAGTGTGCGTTGAATACTTGTTTAGTACTCAATCTTCACTTGCTCACTTGAAAGACCGGAAGTCCGAATAAAGCCGAGCTTTGTCTCACAAGCACCGTACATCACTTGCGAGAAGCACCTACTTTCAGTGGAGCGCTACACATTTATAAGTTCATTCTTTACACACACACACACACACACACACACACACACACACACACACACACCCCTCTACTTTCCATCCAACATAAAAGTTGCACTTCCGTTGTCCTTCGCATTTCCATTACAGGACTATAAACCTTCTGTTTAAGAGAAAGCTAGAGTCTGTATACACGAAATTGTGAAATCGCATTCATCCATTATACAGTTTGTATTAAATTCTTATTTCTGATTGCTAATGCAGTTCAGTAATTGTGTTGTGAAGCCAGCTACCTTATCATGTTACTGCTTTTTTAGCACATACAATAAACAATGTCATTAAACCCAATCAGTTCTCATTCACAACTCGTAAACAAATTACCTTCTTTCATATTGTACCAATCCATTCCTTCAAGATTTGGGTCAAACCACAACCAATGTCTGTAAACTACATTCCTTTGCACGTCAACGATCCCAAGACCAAAATTATACTTAAAAGAAAAAGAAAAAAAGAAAAAAGTGTAATGCAGAAAGTTAAAAAACAAAAACAAAAGTATAACACTGCCTTAAAGGTACACGCACAGCCATCAGTTCTTTGGTCACCAGAAGGGATTGAAAATCTTTGGTTAAATAAATCCAAGTAGATACAATGTGCAGTCTGTCAAACAGTCATCAGGTGCAAGGCGATAAAAGACAGACGTACAGTATTCAGTGCCAGGCTTTGGCTTCCCTCTCTTTTTTTTTTTTTTTGCACAGGCTTGTGTTTTCCCTTGTTCGTTTTTCCACCTGGTTCCACTCATCCCCATTAGTAAGTCCATCATGAGTGGAATCAGGTGTGAAAGAGCCAAAAAAAAAAAAAAAAAGATGTACAGAAGGCAAAACCAGACTGAGACTGAATAGCAGTTATTGTGAGAATACAATGTGTTTTTCATTATTGATTCTTAAATCCGAGCAGATTAACCTGATACAACACATGGACTCACAACCTCCCCCAGCACTACATTCAGAATATAAAGTCCACTCCGGAATGAAAAGGGAGAACATTTAAATCAGTCTTGTTCTCTTTCAAAGTCAATTCTCTCTCACACTCTCCATGATTCCTCGACGGCGCTCCGTTCTTTAATCCAGTCTCTACGATGCTTTGATTGTCGTCTACTGCCTCGTCTGGTTTATAGTCCTTTCTCTGGCCTATTCTCTACGATTGTTTGATTGTCGTACATTCCTCCACCTACTATGTAGAATCTCAGGATTGTAGTCCATTCTCCTGTCCATTCTTTACGATTTCGCAATTTGTTGTCCACTCACTATGATTCCTAGACCGTCGTGTGTTCCTTTACCCCATTTCTAGACTCGAGTCCATTTTCAATGGTCCCCTGATTATAGTCTTTTGCCGTCCATTCTCTGCGGTCCAGAGACAGCAATTTATTCTCTTTTCCATTCTCTACGTTCCAATGGTCACCAACCCAACCGACTGGCCAGGGGTGCTCAGGTGACTTCTACAAAATCAGTCACTCTAGACACTTACACTGGAATCTGTGTAACCCCTTTAAGCTTCTCAAACTCTTCGTCTCTTTCTGGTTTTCTTTTTGCTTATTTGTTTGTCTGTTTGTTTTCTGAAGGGTAAAAGCATAGGCAGGTTTCAGTAGCTGAATGCGAAATGAAAATGAAATTCTCTTTCCAAACCAGTCTTCAATAGGATGCCAAATGACCAGTGTTCTATTCCATCAGACTGTCCGATCTCAGAGTGTAATCTTCAGTATGTCTGCAGCCTACAGGTCTTCTGACATTCCGCCTTTTTTTAGCCTCAAGCTTCCGGCCCAGCCACGAGGGCAGGTGTTGTGGCTGCGGAGTCCTGGGGAACGCATTCCAGAGTCCTCTGATTCCAAGGAGGCATCTGAGTCAGTAAGCGAACGAGTGGTGTAGAGGCGCAAGGGGGACCGGACTATTTGGGTTGGGGTGGCTGGGGGGCTGGTGAACGTGGGTGACTGGGCACCTAGCGAAGATGACCGATAGGGACTCTGCGGTTTGTTTTCAAAGGGTAAAATGGTACTGCTCACTGGAGACGTAAGGAGACCATGGCCACTTAAAGCCCCTGGCGATAGACTGTTCTTCCGCTTGGCTGCATTGATGATGTTCTTGGCGATGAGGCGGTGATTGGCCTTGGTATCCTGAAGAGGAACGGGGGATTGGCACCTGGTTTCCCAAGCTGGAGATGCAGGAGTGGTGACAGTGCGGTTATTTGTGGGTCTGGCCAATGAGATGATGGCAACAGAACTTTTGAAGGGCTTTGGTGTTGGGGAAGAGCTGATGGATCGTGGAGTTGGTGATGAAGAAGCTGGGTTACGGAAAGGTCTTGGTGTTAGTGGAGGGCTCATTGGACTCTGCATGGAATGTGGTGTTGGAGAGGAAGTGACTGGGGTATGAATAGAGCCTGAGCTTGGGGAGCAGGTCATGGAATTATGGATCGACCTTGCTGGCATTGAAGAGGGAACAGAGTTGATTGGATTATAGGTGGTCCTTGGTGGTGGAGAAGTGACCATAGAGCTGCGCTGGTTGGAAGGGGTCCACGCTGCACCTGGTGATCTGTCGGTGCTGCTGAGCTGGCGAGTCAGGTTGGGTGTCCATGATGTTGGGCTGCTAGAGCTGGTGCACTGTGGTACAACTGGAGATTCTTCTTTGGCCTAGTGGAGGAAAAACAAAGTCAATGTCAGAATAAATAGGCAATTCGGGTGCATGTTTTCTAATGACTTTGTTTTTTATAACAAGATAAACATTATGTACTGAAATCCTGTACATGCAAGGTCGACCAAACACAGTTTGATTTAGTAATTTAGTGAAATACCACAGCATTCCACATCTACAACAAGGACCAGTTTGCCTGATCAACAATTTGAACACAAGGGCATCCAGCGGCCGGTAAAGTGGCAGCTCTTATCACGCTTCGTCACCCTACAGCCAATGGCTGACCGTCATGTCATCCAGGGGCCGTGCAAATACCTGTCAGTTCTTATTATGCCTCTGCACCCTACAGCCAATCGCTGGCCGTCTTATCCTCCAGCGGCTGGTAAAGCAACCGTTCAAACACCTGTCAGCTCTTATTCTGCCTCGGCACCCTACAATCGCTGACCGTCTTATCATCCAGCGGCCGGTAAAACAGCTGTGCAAATACCTGTCAGCGCTGATTATGCCTCGGCTCCCTACAGACAATCGCTGACCGTCTGATCATCCAGCATCCTTGCAAACACCTGTCAGGACTAATTACGCCTTGGCACCCTACAGCCAATCGCTGACCATCTTATCACCCAGCAGCCAGTAAATGGTCCATTCAGACACCTGTCAGCTCTTATTGAACCTCGGCACCCTACAGCCAATCAGTGACCCTCTTCCATTGTGTGCTTGACTTCTGCTATTGTTGTAACAGGATTTCACTAGATTGACCGAAATCAGCAAGTTCTTTAGTGAAAGTAAAGCAAATTATATCTCGCAAATCGACGCCAGCAGCCGAGGTTCAGGTGCAAGTGTTAGAGTCAGGGGGCCGGTGTTCAAAGGGTTAAGCATCGTCCAAGCTATGAGAGTGTTTAAACCTCAGTCTACATTCCTTCTTGAACAACTGAACGAGATCATAAAGAGCTTGATATTTAAACTAAAAGGTACAGACTAGGCTCAATCTGTATCCACACTGATATAGTGTAAATAACCATGTTGTCACATACAGCTGAATACACACACCAACCAAATACCATGCTGGGATTTTAAAAAAGTTTCAGGAAGCTTAGGCATATTAGAAAGCCTTTAATTATACATTCCAAACATGTCCACAAAACCACATGATCAAGGTAGATCAGGATATCTGGAGCGTTCGGGGTTAATTTCGGATGCTCTATTTAGTCTCCTGTGTTTTTTCTTGCTAAGTGAGCTCGCATGCCCTCTTCAGGTTACTAGCATGCAGACAGCCAAAGCTACTAACCTTTTCTGAGATATTCATTTTCGCTGAAGAGCCTGTTGGGAAAGCTTTCACCTCCAGAATACATATGAGGACTCCGCCAAGGATTGTCCTGTATTTAACTGTTAGTTCAGTGGTTAGGTTCGTCGCTAGCAGTTAACTTGCTTTGCTTTGAGATATTTAATAAACTGTGACTGATAAACTAATCAAAATATAAATATTCCTACATCTAACAGAGAGAAAAAAAAAATAGATGTGGGAATAAGATATAATTTTAAACCCTTGTTGAGACCAGGACTCCAACCCAGGACCGTATTGTTGTGAATGGGAAATGCTAACCGCTAATCCACCGCGCCACCGTGGGGAGACGATGTGCTTTTTGGTGTTTTTTTTAATTTTTTAAAAATTTTTTCAGTCTCACTGAAATACAAAACAGTGAAAAAGAACACAATTCAGATCTTAAATAAGTAATAAAACTGTAAAAATGAGAATGTGTAGATTGCTTTAATCAAGAAAAAGGGAAAGAAAGCGTCATAGAACAGAGAAATAAAGAAATAAAAAAGAGAGCAGAATCTGCACATTGTGTCACTCTACAATCTGACTGCTTTAAAAATCTTACAAGGCAACACACAGTCTGCCCATGTCCAGTCATATAAACATGCAGACATACTTTAATATGGAACTTTTACTTGACTGCATTATTAGAATTAGCCTCTAACTGTTGCTATTATCCTGCCGCTAACATTTCAAAAACAACCCACACAACATAATTACAAGCACCCGGTTCAAAGATGTTGAGGGAGCATATACATTCGGCCCATCTTTCATGTCTGTAAGCTCTTATTTACACATAATTCGTAGATTAAAAACCAGAAACACCATACGCTGAATCGCTTAAGAGGAACCAAGCAGAGTTACCTCGAGTTTTAGGAAGAAAAGAGCAAGAAAAGAGACCACCCTGCCATCTCAGCTAAAAGATATTTAAATTAAGTGGAGAGAACCACCCAGACGTTATTTAAACACAACTCCTAAAATAAGATACAAATGTACAAGCCACTATCGTCCACAAGACTTGGAATTGATCTTTGATGACCAACCCCAGCGCATTTCTCAGCAGACCACCTGATGATATCGCTACGCCGTGCCAAACTGGGAAAATAAATTATAGCTAAATGCAATTCATCATTTAATCAGGGACTGAAGGAATCTTGGGAGCCTGGAGAGAATAATAAACTGTCTCAGTGTGAAAATAATCTATAGCTGTTTCATTTTCCTGGAACCTCTCCTGACATTTCTTCTGCCTGCTCATCAGCTATAACTACATAAGGAGTTCGGTTGTTCTCTGTTAAGCCTCTGTGCATGTTTTTCCTTTAGTCTGTTGAGATCACAGAATGAGAAAAAGCAGTGGATGGTCTGGAAGAAGAAAGATAGACTAGAAAAAAAGAAATGGCTTCCACACCTGCGGGGTAATCCCAGCTTTCTTGGTAGAGAAGGTGGGCTTGGGTGCCTGTATGGACGAACGAGGAGAAGTCACACGCTCAGGAGCCGAACCCGACACAGGCGAGGTCACAATCCTGGTCATCATGGGAGGGGAGAAGCAATGTGTTGACCTGTACGCATGTGAGTCATACTGGGTCGGGATCGGTGTCGATGGAAGGGAAGCCTGTTTGGAGTATGCGGATCCCGTCGCTACAGGTTTGGGAGGGGGTGCTGCTTTGGGAAGAGTACTGACAGGGTACTTGGATGGGTTGAGGATAAACAATGATGAATTGAGCTGGTAAGGCTGGTGCCGGGACAACTCCATTTCCATTCTGCTGCAGCCGTTTTCCAATGCCGGGTTCTCCTGAACTGGCGCTGGTACGGGTGCCTTTGCTGGCTTGTTCTTTTTCTGTGCGGTGTGCTGGGTTTGAAGATTCTTGGAAGTTTCTGCAGTGATGTTGGAGGCATTAATTATGGCCTTGACTCGGCCGGGCATGTTTGACGGATACACCCATGATGGAGGCAGGGATGTGGTCGGAGAAGGTGATCGTAGTCCCTCTGCATTTTCGTGAACATATTTCTCCATTCTGGTTTGGCGTTTGGCAAACAACTCTGCTCCTCTGCCGGCTGCATTGGCCAGGGCTTGCTCAGGCTTGTGCTCTACCCTGGCTCGAGTTCGAGAGCTTTTGAGTGTTGAGGCCCACTCTGGCACTAAAGCTTCTTCCACACCGCTCTCATCCTTGACCAGGAAATTGGAGGCCTCTGCTCCTAGAGCCAATTGCTCTTCTTCCTGATGGGATTCTGCCTGTCCACTTCCTTTTTTCTTCTCATCTGCTCCAAGGACCAGAGAAAGAAGCTCAGGATTCGGCGCTAATTTTGGCTTCTCCTGAAACGTAAACATCGGTTTGCGGTTAGACCGTCTACTTCGGCCTTCATCGAGGATTCCCGAACGAGTGGGTGTCACCGACCTAGCGTCAGGCAGTAACTGATGGATATAAGTGGAGCCCGGTGTGGTCAGGGGACTGTGGTAGGGGGGTGATAAAGGGGGAGAAAAGGCTGATGATGGATGAAAATCAGATGGGAGAGTTGGAGGTAGGCTCCCATGCCCAGGAAGTGGAGGGGTTGGGTATGAAGGCGCTGGAGGTGGAGGGGAGAACACTTGACTGGATGATACAGCAAAAGCTGGTTTAACAAAGATTGGAGGTTCTTCACCCGAACGTGCAGTAGCAGGTGGTTCGTACCGAGCTGTAAGAGGAGGAGTAGAGTATGACGGAGTGACTGGGGTGTTTGAAGAGAGGCCGCTAGGTCCAGTTGAGTTCACCGCAACGGGGGAGAAAAAGGGCTGGGCTGTTCTGTTTGTGATGGATGACTGCTTTGACTCTGAGTCATTCGCCTTAATATTGGTCTGATTATTGTGGCTTTCGTCTGGGATTCCTTTAAGAACCTCCGAAGTGCTTTGATATGCCCCATTTCTCTGTAACTCCTGCAGACTTTCATGGTTAGGCTCCGCAACTGGAGGACTATTGTCACCATCAGAGGTAACATCCTTCCCTGCACCTTGATGCTCAAGAATCTCTTCATCCTTATCATTGACGGGGAGAAAATGCCTCTCTTGCACACCATCTCCGACTTCACGCTCCAGCTCGGCGGCCTCCTCCATTTCGGGTCCCTTGCTGTGTGTTATGACAGATGGCCACCGGAGCTGCGTTACGCTTTTTCTGTGTTTGAAGTCTTTGAACCGACGTTCAGTGGAACGCTCCCTGTTCCATGTCAATGTGCTTAGAGAAGGTGACTCGGGTTCATTCTGGGACTCCTGGCGGCCTCTTTCTCCTCCTTCACCAACACTCACGAGCGTGAACGCGTTCACTCTCTCTCTGCGGCGGTTGAAGAGCTGGACCCCTCGGGAGTTGGGGTTCGACGGCACAGTTAGTTGTGCGGCGATGATCTGACTTCGCGTCCTGGCTTCCTTCAGCTCGTGCTCCGACAAACTGGCACTCCTGCCAAGATCTGCAATTACAGAAGAGTATTAAAGTCAGAAGAAAATAAGATGTTATGCTATGTCTGCACAATGACTTCACCCTTTTACGCCTGAGGCACATGGTCCAGCCCACATGCAAAGTTCTTTTTTTTCCCACTAAACAGGGATCTTTGTGTGAGGTGTTGCTGAGCAAAGCTTGTAAATGTCCAGCTCACTGTGAAACACCAAACATTGACTGTTCACCATGCTGGTGAGATCTTTACCATTTAAAACACATATAACTGTTTCTGCAGCATGTGGTTCTGATTAACCGCTCTCTAACTGTGTAGGTCCAGGGTGATACATATCCTGACTTGGTTCTGTTTTGCATTAGAGTATCATTGATAAAGGCCCGAGGACTCCTACGCCGTCTTTATTTTCATTATTCTCTCATTACTGTCATGAGAATTAGGGCTCTGCCTGTATTTCAGCCGGATGGTGCGTCACAAGGCCTCACAGCACACCTCTCTGTGTGTTAAAGACAATTTCAGTCACGTAGCTCCTCTGAGCATGACTCGTACAATGTCTTGATTCAAAACACCAAACTTCATCCACCGAACATACAAAAACATACTTTTTAAAAATTAAATGTATTTATTCACATGAAGGTCCTAATAATAAGGCACGACTGAATCAAGCCTGATTTTGTAAAGGGAAATTAAAGTGCTCCAGCACTATGTGTGTGAAAAACAAAACAGCATGCATGGCCCGATTAGCCGTATCTGGAACCTGATTGGTCGCTATATGTACATATAACACGTAATACTGTATCTCCAAAACAAAAGTTTAAAACAAAAAAAAAAACATTGAGGCAAGAGAGTGGAACTTTAATAATCACTGACTGGTCATGAGTACCTTCAGTGATTGGTTGTGGGCTGAACCATGGTTATCAGTGATTGGTCATGAATGGGACCACGATTATAACAAGTGGCCATGGGCGGGGTCATTGTTATCAGTGATCGGTCAGGGGTGGTGCAATGGTTTTCAGTGATTTGCTTGCAGGCTGAAAGATTGTTATGAACGATTGGTCAAGTGTGGGAACAGGGTCATCAGTGATTGCTCATAAAATAGACCAGGGGTGCTCAATCCTGCTCCTGGAGATCTACCTTCCAGATGACTTTATCTCCAACCCCAATGTGGCCCATGTGACATGTAAGATCCAGTCAGGTCTTGATTAGATGATTGGATGGTTAGGTGGGCATGATTAAGGTTGGAGCGAATGTCTTCTTGAAGGTAGATCTCCAGGAGCAGGATTGAGCACCCCTGGAATAGACCATGGTCATCAATAATTAGTT
>CM045742.1:41612500-41620000 GCA_024760905.1 Plotosus lineatus | reverse complement strand
ACCCTAATTAGGATTAAGCGATTCAGAAAATGAGAAGCGAGGGCAGAGTACACCCTGGACAGCTCACCAGGCCATCGCAGGGCGGAACCCTGCTGACGGCTATGCAGCTCCTCTTGTTGAAAGTCAGCAGTGGTTATTTTACATGAACCTCACACCATAGACAGTGAGAGACATGTCCGGCCTTTGATAACCCACTTAGTGCACTGGGGGACAGTGGCAACCCAAGGAGAGTGGGCTTGAACCCCCAACCTTAGGATCAATAATCCAGCACCTTTACCACCAGGTCACCACTGCCATAGATTTGATTCAAAATAGATACAGTGGTACCTCACCTTACGAAATTAATCCGTTCCAGAGGCAGTTTCATAACCTGGATTTTTTGTAAGTAGAACCGCATTTTACATGTAAAATGCGTGATTCGTTCCAAGGCCCCAATACTACCCTTTAGAAATGATAAAAGCATACATTTTAAGGTACTTACTTCATGTTGACCATGTCTTCTTAGCAGAGTTATAATCATACAAATGTTTATGCAAGGTTAAAAGCTTGAGCCACAAAATAAAGTTGTAATGAGCACACTCGAAAAACTCATGAAACAAGCTGCTTTTTGCGGGAGCTACGTCATCCCTCCTCGGAGGCCAGCGGAGCGGAATGTTGGAAGATAGTCGATGGGAGAGCAGTTCGTGCATTGTTTGAATTTTAGAATGGCGCATTTGAATGCTTGAATAGCACGTTTGGCGCATTTCGTAAGGAGAACTTGTTTCATTTACAGAGACAAAAAATTTTGGAAATTTTGGAAAATGTTTTTCGTAACCTGGATTTTTCATTTGCTGGGACTATTGTACAGTGAGGTATGTATTACTGTATTTGTTTGGATAAATATTTATTTCATCTCCATTTCCAAGCCAGTTATCTTTAATTTGGGATGCGGAGAGGATGGAGCCCATCCTAGCTGACTCTGGGTGAATGTGGTAAACTGAACAGCATGTCAGACCACCACAGGGGCTAATACACATATAACCATTCATACTCCTATGGGCAATTTTTTGAACAGCCAATCAGCTTAATGGACATGTCTTTTGACTGCGGAAGGAAACTGGAGTATCCTGAGGAAACCTCGAACTTGGGGAGAACTTTCAAACACCACCCAGTTGCATAAATAAAGTGTGGAAGCAGGGAGAGGACGTTCTCCACTTGTGTTCATGTATTTGTAATGCCAGAGGAAGATATCAGAACATCTCAACTGTGCAGGGACTTTATGTTCTTATGCGTTTGCAACCCTGTACTGCCGTTATGAATGAACTGAATGCGTTTGCATCTTGTTAGTACATCCATCGCAGGATTGGTCGGGCTCATCAGCACTCTCTTAATTGACATTTTATCGTGCTTAGTAAATCTGACTGACAGTATCTATAAAATGACTTTCGAAAAAATGTTTCAAACACAAACAAACAGTTTTTCAGGAAGTCGGTTTTCCAAACAAGTGATTTCAGTGACGTTTGCGAAGGCAACAGTGCGCCTTACTGATGTGGTTGTTTATGTTCTTAATATCTTTCTAGTTCTCGTTATAGATAAGAAATAAAGCAAAACTGCCACAATGTGTGAGAACAGATACAGTGGTACCTTGACTTACGAGTGTCTTTAATAATGAATTTTCCATGATACGATCTTCGATCCACCAAAACTCTGCCCCATCCAACCAGTAAAATTTTGATTTACGAGCTCTGCTGAAGAAATGGCTTTTCCGGGCCGATTAGCCTCGTATTCTTCCGCGTGTATTCCTCCAAGAACACCTTGTGCAGTGCTTCTCAATTATTTTCTGTGATGCCCCCTCTAAGAAAAAAAAAACATTTCAAACCCCGCCCCCCAGCAACTATAAATGCTTGCACATATAAATAGTGTTTACTGCACTTCATCATATCATTTTCTCAGTGCTTTTTCCCTGCACCATAGGGAACACAGTGAGAACATCACTGCCACCTACTGCAGAGGATGTGCAAATACACTTAATTCTAGTACAGTATGGCAAATAAAGCATGTTGCCCAGGGTCACATGCCCCCCCCCCCCCCCCCCCGGCATCACATCATGCACCCGAAGGGGGTGCGTGCCTCACTGTTTGAAAAGCACTGGCCTTGTGGAAGCTCACCACGAGCTTTTCATTGCTGGCATTCGTAACGTGCACATGCACAAAATCCTCCTTTTCCTCCTCTGTTACGCACCACCTCCTGCCTGCTCACGTGACATCTTCGCCACAGTCGATGATCAGAAGGTTTAGTTGACTTATTGTTTATTCTTGTTTTATTAGTATTATTAATTATTAATAATGTTAATGTACATGTATTATTGTTATGAAATATTAATTGTTTTTACATGTTTATCTTTCATATATTAGGTTAAATATATGGGGCTGGAACAGATTAATTGGGTTTCTGTTAATTCTTATGGGAATAATTGTTTCATCGAACAAACTTTTCGGCTTCCGAGCTCGTGCTCGGAACGGATTAAATTCATAAGTCACGGTACCACTGTCCCATTAATTCTAATAACCCGGCTTTATTAGACACTGTATACAACCCTGCTTGTAAAATTTCAACACAGACCACACTGATACTGACAATGAGAGAAATACCAAAGTTTTTAAATTTATCAAAACTAAATTTGGGGTAGATATTCGTTCCTATTCTGCCCTTAACAGTGCAACCATGTTACAGGATTTCCAAACATTTCATTCAAATCTGTATTTACTTATAACGGCATTTAATCTTGTTGCAAGCTGGCCATCTAAGAATTAATAAACAAGAAACCAGAGTAAATATTTACTTGTTTTCCGCACTGGGTAACTCGAGGTCAGTAAAGGCTTCGCTTTGACCCTGCTGTGCTTCTCCTTTTCCCAGGAATCGGTTCCACTCCGGTCTGGGTTTTCCTCACATGAGATCATGGTACCGTGGGCTGTGGTGCTACAACCAGTCCAGCTGTTCCCTCTCCTGATAGGCTCGAGTCCTCTTTCCATCTCCCTGCAATCGAGTGGATACTTGAAGGGATTTCAAAAAAGTTTTGGATAGAGAGTCCGGTTTTCCTGCCTGCCTGTGCTGGAGAAAAGTATTGTGTTTTATGGGAGGTCAGGATGGCCAGAAGGGAGGGTTTCAAGTGCTGCGCTGCTTTCAAAACAAAAACAAAAACAAAAAAAAGTGAAAATCAGCTTCAGTTACAGCTTCAGCCTCAAAGTCCTTTTTAGGAATCAGAAGAATAAGAGATGCACTTTTCCTTTCGAAGCCACCCAATATTACTCAAATTCTTAAAAGAAGATGAAGAAGACGAGGATGAGCGAGGGGGGAAAAAACCCTGGAGATTCCGTTAGATGCACCCTGGACTAGTTCCAATGGAAACCAGCCAAAGAAATTTCACAATCTCACAATGCGATGTGCTCCAGTGCAGATCCGGTAAAAGCTGAAACACCATCCATGCTCCTGGTCGGGTTTGTTTTTCCTCAGCGATCCAGACATTTCTCTTCCTCTCTTTCTTCTCTCTCAGTCCCTAAACACTCCCCTGATCGTATATCTCAATCTCCACCAGGCAGGTCCCGGTTCTCAAAAGCCAAACACACCAACAATGTCCCGAAAGAAAGGTGACGTCCTTACTGCAGCTTGCTGTGATTTCATGAAAGTATCGAGAGCTCTATTCTTTGGAAAGGTCACGTGTATTTCTATGCATCGCTGTGAAAATAATTCACGCTTCACAGAGGATTGATCGTTCTGTCTACCTTATGTTTCTATTATAAACAGCAGCTCCTCTATATTCTCACGTTACTGATGGACATCTCCTTGGGTGGCTTCGTTAAACTTTGTGTGTTCTCTCAATCAGTGTCAGACCCGGTGATGGGTTTATTTATCCTGTTCAGATTAGGTCCAATGAGATAAAGCAGACTGAAGCAGATGTTTTTTCGAGACTGGGCCTCGTGTTCTGGCTTCTCTATGATAGTGAGGTGAAGTTGGATTCCCTCTAATCCATTCCCACCTAAAACAGAATGAGACGTATGATGTTAGACTGAGAAAGCAGAAGTACACAATGTATCGGGGGTACTATATTGTCTGAATTCTTGGGGTGTGGCACATATGGTTCTTCTTCATTTCCTCATTCATTCATGGTGAACATTGGAGCCAATCCAAGATGGCTTTGATACAAACAGCTCGCCAGTCCATCGCAGGGCCAACCTACACACATACGCAACCTATTCAAACTCATACACACACACACACACACAAGGGCCATTCAGAATAGGCAATTTGCCAAATCTTTGGACTGTGGGAAGAAACTGGAGCACCCAGAGGAAACCTGGAAATTATGGAAAGACCACACAGAAACACCTTTTGCCAGCCACAGCCATCAAAACCCAGGACATTCTTCCTGGAAGTCTGTTGGGCTTTTTACATCTGAGCCATAGCGGCTCATCAGGCCGGTGCTTATCCCCGGTTTCTGTAGCGTGAAGCGATGAGGAGTTGAACTCCTCCTAGATGGAATGCTAGTCCATCGCAGGTTACCTTCCCAGTATATTTTTACTGGTACCCATTTATACTGCTGGGTGAACAGAGGCACACTTGTGTGTTGCCCAAGGGTCTTAGCACACTGGGGGTCTAACAGGGATTTGAACACACAACCTCCTGATCACGGGTGCAAGACCTTGCCCAGAGATCTTAGCACAGTGGGGGGCTGACTGGGATTTGAACACACAACCTCCCGATCATGAGCACAGCACCCTAACCACTACACCACCGGCCCCCACTTCTTCCTGTAAGGTGAGCGTGCAAACCACTACGCACTCCATGACCCCCCCCCCCCAACCCCACCACCACCACCACCACCCTTCATATTACACTACAAAAAAAAATAGCATTTCTATTAACATTAATTTCTCATCATTCGAGAACGACACCACTCCCTTTAAATTATCCACGGAGAGAATGGAATTACTTTCCTACTCATGTATGAAATGCACAATGCAACAGTTCTTTCCTCTTGGATTAATAGCAAGGAGAAGGAAAGGGTGTCAAACGGAACAAGGTGTCGCCCAATTAAAAAGCGAGCCATGAAAAAAAAGCACTATCCCTTATCATGAATGCAGGGAGGGTTTCAAATCCAAAGCAGAACGCTTCCCAAGAATGTGCCAAAAAATGTGCACTAAGCCCTTTGACTTCTCTTTATCACTAAGATCCATGTTTTTTAGAGGCAGAGTTTCATGTTAAGGTGAAAAAAAAGGTATAGAAAAAAAAAAATCCACAGGGTGTAAATGACCTCTAACCTGCCCTATGGTCTCCTGTATCCTGTTGAACCTGAGCCTGGGGGGGGACGGGAGTTATAGGGATGACATTTATCACAATCACCTCCTTTCACACGCTGTTAAAAGCAGGTCGAGCTTACACCCAGACACTTCCTGAGATCAGACACAACAGCGTCAGAGCGCCTCTTTGTGCCGTTATCCCAAAGCAAAAGGCAATTGTCTCAAACACTTGACTAGAACTCGCTTCAGATCAGCGCTGTCTGTGTCCCCTCCGGTGTCCATGAGTGAAGACCAGCTGCTTTGTTGGGATACACCATCAGGAGATGGGACCATTGAAGGCAGTCATTAATATTTATTACCATGAGCCTACAATTCAAGGGTCAAATGCTGACTGGGGAGCCAAACACAAACATCGTAAAACAGGATGTTCAGAGAGGATTTGTTCAAAGCTCAACATTGAAATATGGAATCATCAAAATAAGAATAAACAAAATGCTGGTTGCTAATTTCTAAAATAGGGCTCACGGTAAGACTGATTCAAACTTTGTAATTATTTGGACAACTATTTGGGTATTTAGGAGTCACGGTGGTATGGTGAGGGATTTCAAATCCATTGTTATCTCAACACTGGAAGATTTTGGGTTCAAACTTCACAACCGGGTTGGAGCCTTTAGATGTGGAAATTGCATGTTCTCCATGAGTCTGCTTGGGTTTTCTTCCACAGTCCAAAACCATGCACTTTCGGTCAACTAGCTAACTAAATTGCCCACTTATGTACATGTGAATGGTCGTTTGAGTCTGTATTGGACACACACTAGGCTGGTAATCATAAACTCCGCCCCTTACCCAAAGTTGGCTTCTAATGGTTCCAGCTTTCCCGTGACCCTGATGGAGAGTCAGTTTTGAGACTTTTACCTTTAGACTTTAGGACCATATGGTCCTCTTTCAAAAAATACGAATAACTACTAGTCACATGCTGCTGCCATTCAGCTGGTCCCACATGTTAAAGGCTTAAAGGACGAATTAGAACTTTTATGTGGTCATCCACATCCACATCTTAGTCATCCTAGCCGGCCCAGGATGAAGGCAGGTGACACAGTGGACAGCGCTCCAGACCACCGCAGAAGAACTCAGGCCAGGTCTCAGACCATGATAGGGCTCAATCGATAAATGACCCCTTGGTATGAATCTGTGTGTGTGTTTTTTTATATCACTGCTTATAACACCTCACTCTGTCATTAATTGAAAATAGATATCAGGGTCAGGGTGAATCTGGAAGCTTGGGAACACTGTGTGAAGTAGGAATACACTTTGAATGGGTCATCAATCTACCTCCTGATATTCCTGATATTTTTTGGGAGGATTCTGGAAACCTGAGAAAATATAAGAAGCCCATGTAACCCAAACTCCGTGGGCAGTGCTGGTCTAGTGGTATAGGGTGCTGGATCGCTGATCCAACGGTTGGGGGTTCAAGTCCCACTCTCCACAAGGTTGTCACTGTCCCCCCCAGTGCAGCTAACTGGGTTATCAAAGGCGGGCCATGTCTCTCACTGTCTATGGTGAGAGGTTGATGTAAAAGAACCATTGCTGACTTTCGTAAAGAGGAGCTGCAAAGCCGTCGGCGTGTTTCTGTCCCTTGCTAAAGGGTTGTGTCAGGAAGGGCATCCGACGTAAAAACCTCTGCCAAATCAAATGTGTGAATCACATGATTCGCTGTGGCGGCTTCGGAGTAAAAGGGAAAAAGCCGAAAGGAAGACAGACATGTAACCCAAACTCCACACAGACAAATGACCAAGCTCAGGTTCAACCAGGACACCCTGGGGATATGAGACAACAGTTCAGTTCAGTTCATTTTCTGTAACCGCTTCATCCTAATTAGGGTCACGGGCAGGCTGGTGCCTATCCCAGCTGACTCCGGGCGAGGGCAGAGTACACCCTGGACAGCTCGCCAGGCCATTGCAGGGCGGAAACACACCGACGGCTTTGCAGCCTACTCTTGTCGAAAGTCAGCAATGGTTCTTTTACATGCCTCACACCATAGACAGTGAGAGACATGGCTGGCCTTTGATAACCCAGTTAGTTGCACTGGGGGGGACAGTGACAACCTTGTGGCGAGTGGGACTCGAACCCCCAACCTTTGGATTAGCGATCCAGCACCTTATACCACCAGATCACCACTGCCCCATTATGAGACAACAGCAGCAACATAATTTAGAACATATGT
>CM045742.1:41565000-41607500 GCA_024760905.1 Plotosus lineatus | reverse complement strand
AACCGAGTGGAATCAGATGCCCAGTGGACCGTCTGCCTGCTGTAGTGTTAAAGTCATTATGGTTGCAATGATACGCCTACAGATAATACACACACAAAATACACCACTGATACTGCAGTCACACACACACACACACACACACACACACACACACACACACACACACACACAATACACTCAAACTCACACACACACACACACACACACACACACACAAACACAAACACACACGCACACTCACACACATTCACACACACACACACGCACACACACACACACAATACACTCAAACAAACACACACACACACACACACACACACACAAACACAAACACACACGCACACTCACACACATTCACACACACACACACACACACACACACACACACACACACACACAATACACTCACACACACACACACTCTCACACACACACACACACACACACACACATACTCATTCACACACACGCACATACACTCACACACACTCAGACACATTCACACACACGAACACACACACACACACACACACACACACACACACACACATTCAAACACACACACACACACACACACACACACACACACACACACACACACACACACACACATTCACACACAAACAACAAACACACACACACATTCACACACATTCACACACACACACTCACACACATTTACACACAAACACAAACACACTCACACACACATAACACACTCACACACATTTACACACACACACACAAACACACTCACACAAGCCAGAGAGATATACAGTAGCTGGTGCTTTTAACTGACTGTATAAAAATACCAAGGCATATTTCTCTCTAACACACACACACACACACACACACACACACACACACACACACACACACACACACACACACACACACACACACACAGGAAGGACAAAAACATGCAGAACACAGAGAGAGAGAGAGAGAGAGAGAGAGAGAGAGAGAGAGAGAGAGAGAGCGAGGGAGAGAGCACACTTCAGTACTCAGTGCTACTGTCCTGTGAACAGACACAAAGCACATGCAGTAACTTACACCAAGCTGCAGTTTATTACTGATTAAAGAAAGCTCGGGTGATCTGGAAAACTCCAGATAGTCTCCAGCTACGTGAGGAAGAGCCTCAATAAACCCAAGCAAAACCTTTATAGGATGGCAGACACACACTCAGAAGATAAACACAGGCTTTACTTCCAGACACTCTCCACGCCACACGCTGCAGCGCAACAGGTGATCCAGGAAGATATCACAACGAAATCATTACGAGCAAAGGAGACCTGAGACTCACCTGAACTCTCCTGGGCTTCACTCTGTCCATGCGTGTGTGTGTGTGTGTGTGTGTGTGTGTGTGTGTGTGAAACAGCTTTCCAGACCCTCCTCCTCCTCCTCCTCCTCCTGTTCTCCTCCGCGTCACTTTCTTTTCTCTTTTACTGTGTCTCTCATTCTCTCATCCTCCGTTTCATCCGTTCTTATTCTCTCTCACCGCTTCGTTCCAGCTCGTCCCCTCTCTCTGGGACTGTGGAAAAGGGGGAAAGGGGGTGTGGTCGCACCACAGTTTGGAACACAGAAGGTTCTTTGTCTGGCCCCTTTCATATGGTTTCCTTCAAATATGCATACTGAACCCATTACCCCATTAGATATATTCTTTTACATCAAGCTCGGATGAAGAGCTCTTCATCGTCATCCTATTCCTTTCCACTTGACCCCACGTGAAACCTAAAACAAAGTAAAGAAAATGATCAGGAAATGAAACGCACTCGAGGAAACGTGTCCGAACATTCCCCTGATGAGTGTTTAGTCTGGGGCTGATTGGTAGGAATTATGAAAGCCACCGGTAATCTCCGTATCACTCTGTACGCGCTGTCCTGTGAGTTTTAAAAGAAAAAAAAAAAACACTCCAAAGAGGCAGAACGATGGACAGGACTTACTTCTGAAGTGCACATCTGTATTCCAGTTGCATTTCCACCGCAGGAATATTTCAGGATCTCGGGATATTTAGGTGTTTCAACCACAGGAGCTGTTTCTCATGCTCTGTTTCACAATTCAGTTATCATTGCTCATATATATTATGTTCATTCATTCCTTTTCTGAACCGCTTGATCCTAATTAGCGTCGCGGGGAGGATGGCGCAAATCTGAGCCATCTCCGGGCGAGGGCGGGGTACACCCTGGACAGCTCGCTTGGCCATCAACATTCACACAATCCGTTCATACACAGACTCACACCTGGGGGTGATTTGGAGCAGCCAAATAACTTACTGTGCATGTTTTTTAGACTGCAGGAGGAAACCAGAGAACCCAGAGGAATCCCACGTAAGCACGGGGAGAACACACAAACTCAACACGCAAACACCCGAGCTGGGAATCGAACCCAGACCTAATCACTACGTCACTGTGCCGCCATTATTATTATTATTATTATTATTATTATTATTATTATTATTATTATTATTATTATTATTATTATTATTATTATTATTATTATTTTACACTCATATAACGACAGGCAGTGGTGGCCCGGTGGTAAAGTGCTGGATTACCAAGCCCAAGGTTGTGGGTTCAAGCCCCACTGTCCAGGGTTGTCACTGCTGTCCCTGTGTACTGTACTGTGAATTTTGCAGATACATCCAGTTGAAGTGAGCTTCCTTCGCCGTGTGGCGGGGCTCTCCCTTGGAGATCGAATGAGACACTCAGCCATTTTTGGGGAGCTTGGAGTAGAACCCCTGCTCCTCCTTGTTGAGAGGAGCCAATTGAGGTGGTTCGGGTATCTGGTCCTAATGCCTCCCGGACACCTTCCTGGTGTGGTGTTTCGGGCATGTCTGACCGGGAAGAGTCCCCGGGGTCGATTCAGAACACTCTGGAGGGACTGTGTCTCTTGGCTGGCCTCGGAATGCCTCTGTGTCCCATCGGAAGAGATGGAGGAAGTGATAATTGAGACGGACGTCTGGACCTCGTTGCTCAGGCTGCTGCCCCGCGACCCGATCCCAGATTAGGTGGAAGATGAGGACTGAGTGAGGAGCGGTTCTGAGAATTTGTTATCTGGTGATTCATTTAATAAAACCTGCCTCATAAATTAAAAGTCATTATATCCTTCAGTTCATTTTCTGTAACCACTCACAATAATCCTGATTAAGGTTGAGGGGAGGCTGGCGTCCATCTCAATCGACTCCGGGCGAGGGCAGAGTACACCCTGGACGGCTCGCCAGGCCATCTCAGGATAGAACCGCACTGACAGCTTTGCAGATAGTCTTGACAAAAGTCAGCAACGGTTCTTTTACATGAACCTCACACCACAGACAGTGAGAGACACGGCCGGCCTTTGATAACCCAGGGAGCTGCACCGGGGCGGGACAGTGACAACCCATCATGGATGGGGCTTGAACCCCCAACCGTAGAATTGGTAATCCAGCACCTTTACCACCGGGCCACCCCAGCTCATAGATTTATAATGTATAATATAAAAATTTCACTTTTCTAATTGTCAAAAAAGTCAAATGGTTATGTCACTATGATGAAAATTCTTTGGTAAAAGTTTTTTATTTTATTTATTTATTTTTTTTTTAATGAGCAGCATCTTGACCTCCAGTAATAACACGCAGCACATGCACCATAAGAACCGTACAGAATGGTTGGGTTTAGTTGAAGAACCCGGGAGCTTTACGTCCATTTCCACTATCGGAACTGAGATACAGTGGCCTCGGTGATATTTGTCAGAGTGATACAGTACGTGTTGTACAATTTCAGCCAGATCTGCCTCCTGGTGTCGGTCCGGTCCATAAATAAGTCTGAACATGCTTCTCCTGGAGCCACGCACCACAGCACGCATGCATGAGATCCATCCATATAAAGATCTCCGAATCTGTTTGAAATGTCACGTCTGGGTGACACTGAAGATACCGAAGCCACGTACGTTCGTCTCATGATCATCTGGGTTCGTGTAGAGAAAGAAGTGACTCCAAACTTTGATCTCTGGCCACAGACATACAGTACATGGTATAGTGCATCGGCGGCCATCTATAAATTACCAGATTGGTTTTCCAGACACAGATGAAGCCTCGTCTTGGACGAAATTATACGTCTAGGGGATTGTTAAACTCATAACGGGCTTTTCACGGTGTTGTACATGTACAACTGGGTATAGCGTGCGCCAGTTCTTTCCACATAGCAGTTGGAATTTTCAGCACCTTGCAAGCAAGCGAGAATAAGTACATGTTTTAAAAGGACGGCTGGCGGAACACCTCCGCAGTATGTTTGCAGAACCACAGCGACCCTTAAGCTGATTGGACCGAGCAATAACGGTGATGTCTCGATGATTGTACATGTGCTTGTTCGAAAATCCCGCTCACGCGAGCTCATGGGTCACGGTGAGACAGAAATCGCTCAGATTTATTCCATGCCAAGACTGTTTCCCCGCTGCCTCAATGCCCATTTATTTATTTTTGTTTTCAGTACAGCTGGAATCTGCTCTCCGTCCTGCAGGCTAGTGTAATATTTGAAAGGGCAGCCATGGCGGTGGCGGGTGGGCCTGGGGTGAATGAGGGGGGGGTACAACAGAAGTACAGTGTTTGTGCGTGTGGGTTGGTGGGAAATCGAAGGAAATGTTATAACACATTCCATCGAGTCCATGCTTTCCTTTTTTTTTCTTTTCCCTCGCTCTAGCAGGGTGGAATTTCCTAAGTGTTCTGGTCTGCATTCTCCCCTCATGCCTTTTGTCCCGTAGACAAAGTTATTAAAGAAGCCTCCGACTGAGTGCTGACGTTGATTAGTACCGCTCACAGACTGCAAACGAACTCTGCAACCTTTAGCCAGACCACCGGCCTCTTTAAGCCTAGGCTCCACCTCGTACAGAGTCATGAAGTCGAACTCAGTGTGAGTTGGGGCACAGTACTGAGTCATATCAATTACGGGTTACAAATCAGTTTGAGACGGGGTTCATTAAACAGTCAAACCTGTAACTGGTTTCAGATCAGTATGAGCTGGGGTTTATAAAGAACTCACATTGTTTAGCGGTTCACAAATGAGATTTTTTTATGTTGGGGTTCACAAATGGCTCATATCACTAATGATTTGCATTCGGTGCTGGCACAGTGGGTAGGTAATGGGTTCAAGATCCAGTACCACCAAGTAACTTGAGCAAGGCACTTTAACCCTCAACTGCTCAGATGAATCAAAATGATAAATGTAAGTCACTCTGGTGAAGGGCGTCTGCTAAATGCTCTCAATGTCAAAAGAATCCTGATCAAGATCATCGTGACTCCAAAGTGCAGTACAGCGGTACCTTGACTTACGAATTTATTCAGTTCCGAGGGTGAGCTCATATGCTGAAAAGTTTCGTTAGATGAAACAATTATTCCCATAAGAAATAATAGAAAACCAATTAATCCGTCCCAAACCCCTCCCAAACTCATATAACCTGACACAAACACATGGATTTGACCGAATATATTAAAGATAAACATGTTTAAACAATAAATATTTCATAATAACGATACATTAACATTAATAATAATTAATAATAGATAATAACAAAACTAGGATGTGGTGAAGGAGGACATGAAGGTCGTTGGTGTAAGAGAAGAAGATGCAAAGGATAGGGTGAGATGGAGGCAGATGATTCGCTGTGGCGACCCCTGAAGGGAAAAGCCGAAAGGAAAAGAAGAAGAACAAAACTAGGATAAACAATAAGTCAACTAACCCTTCCAATCTTCGACTGCGGCGAAGATGTCAAGTGGGCAGGCAGGGGGTGGCACGCTACGAATGCCAGCGAGGAAAGGCTCGTGGTGATCTCCCACAAGGCCAGTGCTTTGCAAATAGTGGGGTGTGCCCCCCTTGGGGGGCACGGTGTGATGCCGGGGGGGGGGGGGGGGCGGATAACCCTGGGGATCATGGTTTTTTGCCATACTGTACTAGAATTAAGTGTAATTGCGCATCCTCTACAGTAGCTGGCATTGGAGCTCTCATCATTATGCTATGGCACAGGGAAAATGCACTGAGCAAACGATATGAAGTGCATTAAACACTATTTATAGTCGCGCGCAGGGCACTGGGGGATTTTTTTTCTTCCTACAGGGGAATCACAGAAAATAATTGAGAAGCACTGCACAAGGCGTTCTTGGAGAGCAGAAGAACATATGCGGAAGAATATGAGGCTAATTGGCCTAAAAAGCAATTTAGAGGAGAGCTCGTAAAACAAAGTTTTGCTGGTTTTATGGGGCAGATTTTTGGCGCGATTGAAGCTCGTATCATGGAAAATTCATTATAAGAGACACTCGTAGGTCAAGGTTCCACTGAATATCCATCAACTTACTACTACCACCACTACTACTACTACTACTACTACTACTAATAAAAATAATAGTAATAATAATCATAATGATAATAACCCATACCTAGAAAAAGGCATCACATAAGGGAATCTGACCTGTCAATGGCTAGGAAGTCCAGCAGTACTCATCCCTTTCCTCGCGCTCACATTCATTCCTAAGGAATTTGGAATAGCCATTTAGCCCACCATGTCTTCGAACTGGGGAAGTAAATGAAAGCACCTAAAGGAAACACATGCAAGAACATTGGGAACATGGAAATTTCAGACAGAAATGACCTCACTGAGCCCAAAGCTCAAACCCAGGACCTTGTCGATGTGAGGCGTAAGTGCTGATCACTATGCCCCCGTGTTACTCATCATGGCCCATCAACATGATGCATAAGTCATGATTACGCTTTGAATGAGACATCAGTCCATCAGAGAACATCAGGTTTACAGTGCAGCAAATAAATCAAACAGCATTGTGTTTATTTATTGGTTTGTTTACTTATTTATGCAAGAAAATAGGTATAAACCTAAAAATCTCAAGGAAAGTCATGTGAACATTGAGAGAATATGTAAAATATTTCATAAAAGATTAAGGGACGTAATTGGTTCCAAGTTAGTGTGACTCGGAGTTTTTTTAAAACAACAGCGCCCCCATCACGAAGTGGAAACAACCCAGTGCGGGTTGTGGTTTAGAGAGGAAACGTATCCATAACTGATAAAAAAAATATATATATATATATACATCGGCGATTAGAAAGCAGTCAAATCTGGAATATTACCGATTAGTATGTGTTGGAGTTTATAAACAATTTGTAGTGAGAACTTGTCACTGTCCCCCCAGTGCCGCTAATTGGGTTATCAAAGGCCGGCCATGACTCTCACTGTCTGTGGTGGGAGGTTCATGGAAAAGAACCATTGCTGACTTTCATCAAGAAGAGCTGCATAGCCGTCAAGGTGTTTCTGCCTTGAGATGGCCCGGCGAGCCGTCCGGGGTGTACTCTGCCCTCGCCCAGAATCGGCTGAGATGGACGCCAGCCTCCCCGCGACCCTAACTAGGATTAATCAGTTCAGAAAATAAATGAATGACGATATCTCCCATTGAACAATGAAAAAATTAAAAAGCACAGATGACATCTTTTTTTATTGAAAGGAACTCATACCACCATCAAAAGGATTTTGAAAAACAAAGCAAATGCACTACTTTCAGAGATAACCGGATCTTATCGTCGCCTCAAACATGGTGTTGAACTGAAGGGCTGGTGTCGAGTTTCTGATGAAGTACCAGTGCTGGTGAAAGAGACGATCTGAAGATACTGTGAGCGCAAATAAACAATGAGAAAATCTGACTCATGTTCGCTAGATTTCCAACACTGCCCATTCATTCCTTTTCTCAGCCACTTAATCCTAATTTGGGTCGCGTGGAGGCTGGCAAGCATCTCAGCCGAAACTGGCCAAGGGCAGAGTACACCCTGGACGGCTCGCCAGGCCATCGCAGGGCAGAAATACGCTGATGGCTTTGCAACTACTCTTGACAAAAGTCAGCAATGGTTCCTTTACATGAACCTCCCACCATAAACAGTGGGAGACATGGCCGGCCTTTGATAACCCAGTTAGCAGCACTGGAGGGACAGTGACAACCTGTTGAGAGCGAGGCCTGAACCCCAAACCTTAGGATCAGGGATCCAGCACCTTTTACCACCAGGTCCACACTGCCCATCATGTCTATATAATTATTACGAAACAATGTTTTTTTTTTCCACAAGGGGATATTTCACCTCCTCAAGTAGATTTTTATCTACTTGAAGCATTTCTTGATCCATAAAATGTATAAAGCATTTAGTTACACGTAATTACTTTTGCACTCATGTATGTGCATGTTTCCCATGTGTTTATTTCCTCTCTAATTTTCTAGCCTTGTTTTATAATTTGTTTGTTTGTACTGCCTGCATTCTGATCCGTCTTCATTTCCGTCTCACAATTTGTTGGAAGCAGGCCTTCTGTTCCTCAGACATGATTTCCACCATGACTCCATCACAATGATTTAGCGGGAAATTTCACAGACTGGTGCTTAAAACTTGCAGCTGCAACATGTCCGCCAAGTGGTCTGGATCCAAACTCGGAGTGTTTGGCACACGCGGACTAGCTAGAGAATAAGTAAAGTCTGATTGTGTGCTTAATGACATGATCAACGGAGGACCCATCTGAGTTGGTCAGGAAATTCTGAGGGTTTTTTTGTTTGTTTGTTTGTTTTTTGGGTGGGAGGTTGGCAGAAAGTAACAGGGTGTGAGCTTGTGGTAGAACCATGGTGCTTCCATCCAGACCTCAACCACCTTTGAGCCTCTGCTTGATTATTTATTCTTAACTGTAGCTTTGAAAGCAAATATTTTCTTTAATGTGTAATATACATTTATTACTCATTGGTTGAAAGGAAGGTACAAATCAAACTCCTTCACGTTTCAAGTTCTCTCATGTTGGTGAGAAAACACCCAAACCACAAACAAAGCCCAAAGGTAACACCAGCAAGTTTTCGATTTTGCCTCCGAGCAAGTCGGACTCTGTAGATATGAATCAGCATAAAGATTTTAGATTGGTCATAAAAACAACAACCCAATGATTTCAGCTTTCTGGTCCACTCCCGTTTTGATAAGGGCTTCGGTGCATAACTCTTCACTACACAAAAGGAACAGCGTGTACCACTGCCAAAGATAACAAAAGAAAGATATCATGGTAACAGTGTGAGAAAAATAAACAGCATTACAACAGGCATCAAAAACAAGGCAAAATTCTTTCACCTTCTTACACAATAGTGGTTCAGTCCAATTCTGAAGGATATTTGATTTCACCGCATACTTTTATAATAAGTAATTGGAGGAGGCATGATGAATGATTCAGATGGGGAGTTTTTCCTTTCTGTACTGAAGGTTTCGGGGCATGGTGGCCTGGTGCTGGATCACTGATCCAAATGTTGGAGGTTCAAGTCCCACTCTCAATGGGTTGTCACTGTCCCCCCAGTGCAGCTAACTGGGTTATCAAAGGCCGGCCGTGTCTCTCAGTGTCTATGGTGTGAGGTTCATGTAAAAGAACCATTGATGACTTTCAACAAGAGAAGCTGCAAAGCTGTCAGCGTGTTTCCGCCCTGCGATGGCCTGGTAAGATGCCACAGCATCTCAATAGGGTTCAGGTCGGGACTTTGACTAGGCCACTCCAAAACCCTCATTTTGTTCTTTTGTAGCCATTCAGAAGTGGACTTGCTGGTGTGCTTCGGATCATTGTCTTGCCGCAGAAGCCAGGTTTGCTGTAGCTTGAGGTCTCAAACCGACAGACGAATAATCTTCAGCAGGATTTCTTGGTAGTGAACAGAATTCATGGTTCCATCAATCATAACAAGTTGCCCAGGTCCTGAAGCAGTAAAGCAGGCCCAGATCACCACACTTCCACCACCATGTTTCACTGTTGGCACAATGTTCTTTTTATCAAATGCAGTGTTCCTTTTGCGCCAGATGTAACGGGATTCATTTCTCCCAAAAAGTTCAACTTTCATCTCATCAGTCCTGAGGACAGTTTCCCAAAAGCTTTGGGGAAGATCAAGATGATTCTTGGCAAAAGTGAGTTGTGCCTTGATATTCTTTATTGTCAACAGTGGCTTTTGCCTCAAAACTCTTCATGGGTGCCATTTTTGCCTCGTGTCTTTCTGATGGTGGAGTCATGAACATTGACATTAACTGAGGCAGGTGAGGCTTGTAGTTGTTTAGAAGTGGTTTTTGGATCCTTTGTGGCTTCTCCGGTTAGTGTGTGCCATGCTCTTGAAATAATTTTGGAAGGTCGGCCACTCCTGGGAAGGGTCACCACTGTGCCATGCAGTCTCCATTTATGGATAATGGCTCTGACAGTGGTCCGCTGGAGTCCCAAAGATTTACCAGTGACTTTGAATCCTTTCCCAGACTCAGCCATCTCTATCACCTTATTTCTTGTTTGCTCTTGAAGCTCACTTGATCGCGGCATGATTTGTGTTCAGTATGGCCTACCTCACCTTGTCAGACAGGGTTTATGTTAGGGATCTCCTGATTGGAAATGTCTGGCAGCAATCAAGCCTGGGTGTGGCCATGAAATTTAACTCAGTTTCCCCCAATAATAGGATTAATCACAATTACCTCACGGGGCAGTGGTGGTCTAGTGGTATAAGGTGCCGGATCGCTGATCCAAAGGTTGGGGGTTCGAGTCCCACTCTCCACAAGGTTGTCACTGTCCCCCCCCAGTGCCGCTAACTGGGTTATCAAAGGCCGGCCATGTCTCTCACTGTCTATGGTGTGAGGCATGTAAAAGAACCATTGCTGACTTTCGACAAGAGTAGGCTGCAAAGCCGTCAGCGTGTTTCCGCCCTGCGATGGCCTGGTGAGCTGTCCAGGGTGCACTCTGCCCTCGTCCTGAGTTGGCTGGGATGGGCACCAGCCTCCCCGTGACCCTAATTAGGATGAAGCGGTTACAGAAAATGAACTGATGAACAATTACCTCACCTTTTAACAAGGGCGTGATTACTTTTTCACAGTGGTTCATGTAGATTTGAATAGAATATTTATCTTAACAAATAAAATCACAACAGCAAAACTGCATTTTTTTGAATACTTAAGTTATCTTTGTGTGATGTTTAAATTTGTTTGATGATATGAAAAAGTTAAGTGTGACAAAGGTGCAAAAAAGTAAAAAGTCAGTAAAGGACAAAACCTTTGCACAGCACTGTATATACATTTATTCACTTTCATACATTTATGAGGCCCTGCAACACACTGTCGAGCTGTGCAGTGTGTACCCCACCTTCACTCAGAGTCTTCTTCTTCTTCTTCTTCTTTTCCTTTTGGCTGTTCCCTTCAGGGGTCGCCACAGCGAATCATCTGCCTCCATCTCACCCTATCCTCTGCATCTTCTTCTCTTACACCAACTACCTTTATGTCCTCCTTGACCACATCCATAAATCTTCTCTTTGGTCTTCCTCTAGGCCTTCTGCCTGGTAGTTCCAACCTCAGCATCCTACTACCAATATACTCACTATCCCTCCTCTGTACATGTCCAAACCATCTCAATCTAGCCTCTCTGACTTTGTCTCCAAAACATTCACCCAACATTCACCTTCACCCAGAGTCTCTCACCTTAAAATGGATCAGCAAATGAAATAAAACACATTTAAGACATTCAGCAGATCCCCGTATTCAAAGCAACTTACACATCATGTATACAGCGAAGCGGTTGAAGGTTAACTGGCGTGTTTGAGGGCCCAACGGCGGTAGCCTGATGGGACTGCGGCTTGAACCCAGTGACTCAGAGCTTCAACCACTTAGCCATCACTGCCCAATGTCAACTTGGATTGGCTTCATTTTCCCCCACAACCCTGATGGAGAAGTGGCATATAGATGATGGATGGATGGATGGATGTATCAGTTTCTTGGTTGTTCCAGTAACACTGCCATTGAGCTGCATCACATTATAAGACATAAGCAGAAGAAACATACACTCACACTGGGGTTTGATTCCCAACAGCTCGCTATGCCTAAACATCCTCAAAATAACTTTAGTACAGTGGTACCTCATCTAAAGAGTGTCCCTTATAATGATTTTTACATGATATGAGCTTCGAAACCACCAAAAATCTGCTACATCCAACGAGCAAAAAAATTCACTTTGCGAGCTCCTGCATGCTACTATAAATAGTGTTTACTACACTTCATATCGTTTCTCGGTGCTTTTTCCCTACACCATAGTGCAACAGTAAGAGCACCACTGCCAACTACTGTCGAGGATGTGCAATTAAACTAAATTCTAGTACAGTATGGTAAAAAAGCATATTCCCCATGGTCATACACCCTCCTCCTGGCATTACACCACGCCCCACTATTTGAACAAGCACTGGCCTTGTGGGAGCTCACCACGAGCCTTTTCTCGCTGGCATTCGTAGCGTGCACACACACACAAATTTCTCCTCCTCCTCTGTTACGCACCACCTCCTGCCTGCTTACGTGACTTCTTCGCCACAGTCGATGATCGCAATTGTGAGTTGATTTATTGTTTCTTATTTTATTATTGTTATTTATTATTAATTATTATTATTAATGTTAATGTACATGTATTATTAATAGGAAATATTTATTGTTTTTACATGTTTATATTTAATATATTGGGTCAAATATACATGTTTGTGGCAGGTTACATGAGTTTGGGAGGGGGTTGGACCGGATTAATTGGTTTTCTCTTATTTCTTATGGGAATAATTGTTTCATCTAACGAAGTTTTCGGTTTTTGAGCTCGCTCTCAGATTGGATTAAATTCGTTACCTGAGGTATCGCTGTATTTATGACTATAGGTATCTTACTGATGGCATGTGACCCATGTAACTCATTAAAAATGCAACCGCATGATAGTTTTTACTTCCCCAAATTCTCGCACATCCTTACATCGCTCCATTTTCTGTTCCAACTCACTGTAGCTGCTTCACTCAGAGTTAAAAAGTTAATATTTGCCAACAAAGGCAAATTCAGACCTCCGACCTTCCTCAGGTGGTGGAAGAAATACCCTCCTGCTGTCTGAACTTCTGAGTACCTGAGTGAGACCTACCTGTTCATCAACACTCACTTGCTTCACGTTTTCATCTTTGAACCTTGCCTTCATCATATCCATGCAAAAAAGGATCAATGCCCAAGTCTTATACTGGATCGTAATAATCCTATCTGCTTTTCGATAAATTAAATTAATATCTTTATATGGTCTGCTAGAAATCTGTTAGGTATGCACACTGAAAAATTCTGGTGTTCATACAGAGCCCTGTTTCTGTTCATGAGAAAAAGAAAAAACAAATGTCTCAGTGTGAACTGCACAACACTATTCCAGCCAATCAGCAAAAGGACAATCGCAAGCCTGTTGCTAATTGGATGGAGAGGAAATGGCTTCAATTCACATTCATGAATTTGGGAGGTGGAGCTTCTGAAGAAGTACTGAAGTAATGTGGTTACATTTACTTGGCTATTAAGTTTAAATATCAACAATATTTCTTCGGAATTGATAACTGCACTTTTAAGTGAAAAGTTCCAAGTCACAATCGGATCATCGTGAGATTTTCCTTTTTGATTTTGTGCACACTGAATACTCGGGGAAAAGGTTTGATTGCCTGCAGACAAAAATATCCCCTTCATTTGATTAAAGATACCCCTTTCCCGCCCATCCTGGGTTTACACTAGATTTGAGAGAATCGTGCTGAGTGTGTGGGGCGGTAGGATCGAATCATGAAGGTCTTGAAGGAACTTGGTGGATTTGTGATGTTCTTGAGAGAACTTGGTGGAATCATGATGATCGCTCGGATTGCAGAAAAAATTTTGACGAGCAAAAAAATTTCCAATATTCTCACGACTTGACACCTACCTGTGATAGGATGTGGGCAGCATGGAAGGTCGCTGTAAAGCTGAACAGATCCTAACAGCGCGTGACAGACCTTGATGCACCATCGTAGGGGATCTTGATTGATCACATTTCCTTCAGGTTTCATCTTTTGGCTTTGTGCCTCCTTTTCATACCACAGGTGTCCTCATAAATCGTGGAGTTCCACCATTTTCTTTTTAAATCATGGAGATTACAGACATTGTGCCCCAATATAAACAAACGGTCAGAGTTTACCTTTCTTCACAAGGCCAGGGAAAGGAACACCAACGCAATATGCAAGCAGTGTCCAGCCAGTTACCCATTTATTTTACAACTTCATTCATTCATTAATTTTCTGTGACCATTTAATCCTAAGCGATGTTGTATGGGTTAGAGACAGTGGCCCTGGGGAAAAGACAGGAGTCAGAGTTGGAGGTAGCAGAGATGAAAATGTTGAGGTTCTCTTTGGGAGTAACGAGGATGGATAGGATCAGAAATGAGTACATCAGAGGGACAGCACATGTTAGATGTTTTGGAGACAAAGTCAGAGAGACTAGATTGAGATGGTTTGGACATGTACAGAGGAGGGATAGTGAGTATATTGGTAGTAGGATGCTGAGGTTGAAACTACCAGGCAGAAGGCCTAGAGGAAAACCAAAGAGAAGATTTATGGATGTGGTGAAGGAGGACATGAAGGTTGTTGGAGTAAGAGAAGAAGATGCAGAGAATAGGGTGAGATGGAGGCAGATCATTTGCTGTGGCGACCTCTGAAGGGAACAGCCGAAAGGAAAAGAAGAAGAAGGGTCATGGGGAGGCTGGCTCCCATCTCAGCTGACTGCAGGTGAGGGCAGAGTACACCCTGGACAGCTCAAAAGGCCATCGCAGGCAGAAACACGTTGACTGCTATGTAGCTCCTCTTGTCGAAAGTCAGCAATGGTTCTTTTACATGAACCTCACACCATAGACAGTGAGAGACATGGCCAGCCTTTGATAACCCAGTTAGCTGCACTGGGGGGGGAAAGTGACAACCCATGGAGAATTGGGCTTGAACCCCCAACCTTAGGATCAGTGATCCAGCACCTTTACCACCAGGCCACCACTGCCCGTATTTTACAACTTGCAGGAGTTTTATCCATAGTCATTGGGGTACGGCAGCACAGGATTGGTCAGTTCAAAAGAAGGGGCTACATGCTAACACAGGATAGGTGAGTTCGAGTGTGGACACCTGTAAAGGCGTGCCGACAAAGAGTCTATTCATCTGAACATGGTCATTTTGGATGCCCCACATGAGCCTTTGTTTACTAAAAAAAAATAAAATTCCCTCACAATCAACAAACTTTCTTCCAACACACTTCAGCCAAGTGTGTCGTTACAGTATATAGTTACGGAAGGACAATGATTTATATGTGCCACCCACAATAGGTTCCCCTCGGTCTGGTTCTCGTCAGGATTTCTTCTTGATGGCGTCTCATTGTTTTTCTTCACCACTGTTGACTCTGACTCGCTTATTAAAGATCTAAATCAACATCTGGATTTCTGTTCTGTGTGACAGTGCCGATTGGTAAAAGAACTAACACAATAAAACCGAATCAAATTGAATTTTATTGATGTGCATCCATGCTGAAGGGAATCATTAACCCACTCAATGCAGAATTAAAATGTCAACATGTGGGACGCAGCGTATTTTTTATTCCCCTGACGTGACCGTCTCTGAGTTGCATGAGCTTCAGAAAGCAAGCCCGTGCAGCTGTAATGACTACACACTCTTTTGTGTGAAGACCTAGCTTCCCTCTCACACAGGTCAATGAAGCTGAAAGGCAAGCAGAGTCTGAGAGAACAGGCATAAATATATTGTAACGATAATATTTTTCGTTTTGCGCAGCTCCGTCGTAACTCTTTAATCAATTCTTTTTGACTCATGAACAGAAAAACTTAAACATGACTTGTTTGGCTCCTTTTTAAACTTGAAGGACGTCGGCAAGGTTTTGTAGCAGACGATGCAAGTACAGTATTTTCGTCACCCAGTCAAACAGGAAAAGAGAGCAGCCCCATGATTCATGGTTGTGTTTATATAGCTACCTACTCGCCTACTCGCCTACTCCCACCTCACTCTTCACCCGGTCTGGGAGCAATTACAGCCCATGACTTCTGCCATATGGGCTCAAATATCTCAGATTTTAACTTCCTGATTGAACCAACACTCATATCTTTTCCATTCACTGATTTTTTTTATCCATCCCAGTTTATTTATACCTTCATTAAAGTGAATTGCAGGCATGTGACACAAATGTATAACTTTAATGGCAGAAGTAAATCTATCTGAAATGCACTGACTTCAACTTAAACAGTCTCTGTTTATGTACTGTGCACCTTTAGGATGGTAATTACCCCGTGCTCCTTGCTGTAAGTCAAAATCAATCTTTATTGCTGCTCTTGGACCAGCGTTGTGTTAAGATTAATATATCAAAGTCAGAATATTTTAGTCGCCCGTCATCTCATTTGTTTGGTGAGTCAGGAGGGTTCTTCCTTGCAGCCGTTAGCCGCAGAGATGGAAACTGTCAGGATTTTTCAATCAGAGCAAATATTGTTAGCAGAAACCTATGAGTACAATGACAGGTCTGTCATTGGGCTGCAGGCACTTTTTCCTGTTCACTGACCTCATGGCAGGGTTCGGGAATGCCGTGTCACGAGCAAGCGGGGACCATTAGCGCAAGTACAAACACAGGCACTAGGACAACCCACATGGGCATGAAGCCAAGATATGGAGATACATGTGACAATGAAAACATCAGTAAGTTCAATCCACGAAACAATGAACAGTCTATGCGTATTTATGTATTTTAGTACAGCCGTGATCACCAGCCAAGCATAAGATCAGATCTTAGATCTTGCCCTCAACTTCTTACTGATATCTCGTATTGTTCCTCAGTTGCTTTCACAAAGGTATCAACTAGATTACTTAAAAATTGTTCATTTTCTGTAACCGCTTAATCTTAATTAGGGTCGCCGGGAGCCTGGCACCCATTCCAGCTGACTCCGGGCGAGAGCAGAGTACACCCTGGACAGCTCGCCAGGCGGAAACACGCTGCTGGCTTTGCAGCTTCTCTTGACAAAAGTCAGCAATGGCTCATTTCCATGAACCTCTCACCACAGACAGTGAGAGACATGGCTGGCCTTTGATAACCCGGTTAGCTGCACTGGGGGGGGGGGGGGGGGGGGGGGCAGGGACAACCTTGTGGAGAGTGGGACTCGAACCCCCAACCTTTGGATCAGTGATCCAGCACCGTTACCACCAGGCCACTACTGTACTACGTGAAGAAAAGAGAATGCAATTCTTCAATCTCTTAAATCACAACGAGACGCCGCAGCCATTCGTCCATGTGCCTATTTGAATGAATTTTCACTGAACTGAGGGATGGTATACTTTTGCCTCTCTAACCACAAGCCAATCACGGCCATGTGTGAACTCGTACGTACAAAGGGTCACATTATTCCCCTCAGAGAATTTTAGGCCATTCCAGTGTGAACGTATGCAGCAGTTTATACATCTCTCCCTGATTAGTGGAGGTTGTATGCGATAGGTAGACCATACTTAACTGGACATGACTAGATTATGGAAGGAAAATGGGGAGGCGGGGCAAATTTCAGCATCCATAATCATTCAAAATGTCTTCTCAACATCAACAAAATAGCAGAATCTGGCATAATTACCAATTTGTCCATTGGGCTTTTTACAGCCGAGCCTCGTGGCTCATCACACTGGTGCTTATTCCCGGTTTCCATAACGTAACGTGACCAGTAGTTCGGCTTCTCCTGGGTGGGACGCTAGTCCATCGCAGGTTACCTTCCCAGTATATTTTGCTGGTACCCATTTATACTGCTGGGTGAACAGAGGCACACTTGTGATTAAGACCTTGCCCAGGGCTCTTAGCACAGTCAGGGTCTAACTGGGACGTGAACCCACAACCTCCCGATCATGAGCGCAGCACCCTAACCACTACACCACCGGCCCCACCTCACATTATTATTACCTGAAAAAAAGAAAAGAAAAAGGTTTCAGTTTTCCAGGGAGATCAGTGGAGGCCGTCCAGCCTCACTCGCCTGTGGCATGTTCACAGCTTACGGCCAGTAAATCAGAGTCTCAGTACAAGTAACGGCGAGTGAAAGCAGATAAATCTCAGTTCAGAGGGTTTATTAATGTGTCAGCTGCCCTTTTACTTTCAGGTCATACTAATCTCTGTATCAATGTTCTAGAACGCGGTTTTTATTAGTCAGTAGAATTCAGAAAAAATAAGAAGGAAGGTCAGTGCTTTAGTCTTGGCTCGGCTACAAAGTACATCAAGCTGGCAGGCCAACAAATATCCTAATGTGGTCTTAAAGGCCAAGAGGTTTAGGTAATGTTTGGCTCATGTCTGGTTTTCAGTGTTAGTGGCATTAAATCTGGGTGAGATGCCTTTAATTTGAAGAACTGTGTCATCTGAGCAGTGTTAACAGATTCAGGTGCAGGAATCCAGCTGTTTTAATGGGGGGGAGTAATGAGCGCCACCGGACAAGACTTCTGGCTAGAGTATGCAGTTTTACCGTTTGGGTTGGAAAGTGCACCAGCTTTGCCTGGGGAAAGAATTTCCTTTGTATCGCGTGGAGGGTTTGAGCAGGGCTTGTCTGAGCAATTTAACATGAACATTTTCCACTTTCGCCCAAACACATGATTGATTAATGACAGGAAAAGAACTGGGGTGTCACTCTGTTGTTGGACCCAAACATTATTTTGAGTTTGAACTATTTGTTTTATTATGCAAGTGTAGTTTTTATTATGCTGTTCCCATAAACCATTAAACTGGACTCTGTGGAGGAGTTTTGTGAGGGGGGGGGGGGGACATTCCCTTGTATTCGAATTCATGGTCCTGCAGAATGTGTGTGACGTTTTCTGTGCCAGGAAATAAAAAGAGTTATAAAACTTTTTTTTTTTTTTTTTTTTGTATTTCTCCAAAAGGAGCCAGACTCAGAGTCTGAGAACTGCAAAAATAATATTCCGAAGTAGAGTTAAGTTAAATTTGATGTAAATCTAATAAAAAACACATTGAGCCCAGGCTGCAGTCCATCCAGTTATGCCTTTTATTCTAACTGTGAAAGAATTGTTTCTGACCTCCAAATTTTTAAATTATCATACAGTACATCAATCAGAATCAGAATCAGAATACTTTGTTGATCCCGGAGGGAACTGTGTCGAGGCCAAACCTCAGGGGCTGCTGGTACAAAGTTATACAACCAGTGCTGAATGATGTCTGGACATTATTTCAGGAGGAATAGCAGATTCTACGTCTCATTAAGTTTCAGCTCTATAATGGGTAGGTTGGTGGATGGGTAAGAAGGGGGGGGGGTGTCCTGTGGGTGCACTACTCACACGCTGTCTCGCTCTCAAGCACAACATGATTCAGTTGTGTGTATGTGTGTTTTGGACCACAGACATGTTCTCACCCCGGATGTCTAGATCAGACTTGCTTTTGCAGAACACTATGACTTTCGATAACATTGTGATACTGATCTCACTATCAAGCCCTGCCTCTGTTACTCACACGCCAACATCCAGACGAAAATTTGACATGAGTAATCACTTCTACAAACCATCCAGAGCAGTACATATCCAGCACAGTAGCAGAAGTGCAGTGTGTATATGTGTGTATATATATATATATATATATATATATATATATATATATATATATATATATATATATATATATATATATATATATATACACACACACACACACACTTCTGTAATCACCTGAAGTGGGGCCAGTGGTGTAGTGGTTAGGGTGCTGCGCTCATGAATTTTTACTTATATTTGTTCTACAAAAAAGTATTGAGCACTCTCTTATGGAAGGATCTACTCAGAAAATTATATATATGTGTGTGTGTGTGTGTGTGTGTGTGTGTGTGTGTGTCTGTATATATATATATATATATATATATATATATATATATATATATATATATATATATATATATATATATATATATATATATATACATACATACACAGTGGTATCTCACCTTACGAAATTACCCGTTCCAGAGCTTTTTTCGTAACCTGGATTTTTCGTAAATTTAACCGCATTTTAAATGTAAAACGTGTGATTCATTCCAAGGCTCGCAATACTACCCCCTAAACCCTTTAAAAATTATAAAAGCATACCTTCTAAGACCTTATTCTGCTTTAATATCGTACCGATGGTAGACGGGTTAGGCCATATTCCTTTGTGATATCACTTGAGCCCGTTACTTCTTCTCACTCGCACCAGAAATCACACGCACGCACATGTGTGTGTGTGTGTGTGTATGTGTGTGTGTGTGTGTGTGTTTGTGTGTGTGTGTTGACCATGTCTCCTTAGCAGAGTTATAATCTTACAAATTTTTAAGGAACTTTAAAAGCCTGAGTCAAGACATAAAGCATAAAACAACAGTGACTCCATTCTTTATACGAAAAGCATCATGGTAGATTCAGCTCCATAATAGGCAAAGGGAGGCAGCTGCATCATCCCTCCTAGCCAATGGGATCCCTGTCCAAGATGGCATAAGGTGGACCTGTCCAAGATGACGCTCGAGGGAAGGCGACATGAACGACAGCTCAGTTGTTAACCAATGGGAGGCCAGCAGGGCGGGATGTTTCAACGTCATTGATGGGAGACCAGCTCATGCATTGTTTGAATGTTTGAATGACACGTATTAGGATGTTAATAGAGAAGTACATAGTAATGTCAGAGGGAGCTGCATTGTGCCTTTGTGGATCTGGAGAAAGCATATGACAGGGTGCCGAGAGAGGAACTGTGGTACTGCATGGGGAAGTCTGGTGTGGCAGAGAAGTATGTTAGAGTGGTGCAGGACATGTATGAGAGATGTAAGACAGTGGTGAGGTGTGCTATCGGTGTGACAAAAGAGTTCAAGGTGGAGGTGGGACTGCATCAAGGGTCAGCTCTGTGCCCCTTCTTGTTTGCTCTGGTGTTGGACAGGCTGACAGATGAGGTGACACAAGATTCCTCATGGACTATGATGTTTGCAGATGACATTGTGATCTGTAGTGAGAACAGAGAACAAGTGCACGAAAATCTAGAGAGGTGGAGGTATGCCCTGGAAAGGAGGGGAATGAAGGTTAGCCTCGGTAAGACAGAATACATGTGTTTGAATGACAAGGACCCAAGAGGAACGGTGAGGTTACAGGGGGCAGAGATAAGGAAGGTGGAGGATTTTAAGTACTTAGGCTCAACAATCCAGAGCAATGGAAAGTGTGGAAAAGAGGTGAAGAAGCGTGTGCAGGCAGGTTGGAATGGTTGGAGAAAAGTGTCTGATGTGATGTGTGATAGGAAAGTATCAGCAGGAATGAAAGGAAAAGTGTACAAAATGGTGATGAGGCCATCGATGTTGTATGGTTTAGAAACAGTGTCCCTGGGGAAAAAACAGGAGCTGGAGGTAGCAGAGATGAAAATGTTGAGGTTCTCTTTGGGAGTAAAAAGGATGGATAGGATCATCAGAGGGACAGCACATGTTCGAGGTTTTGGAGACAAAGTCAGAGAGGCTAGATTGAGATGGTTTTGACATGTACAGAGGAGGGATAGTGAGTATATTGGCAGTAGGATGCTGAGGTTGAAACTACCAGGCATAAGGCCTAGAAGAAGACCAAAGAGAAGATTTATGGATGTGGTGAAGGAGGACATGAAGGTACAGTTGGAGTAAGAGCAGAAGATGCAGAGAATAGGGTGAGATGGAGGCAGATCATTTGCTATGACGACCTCTGAAGGGAAATGAAGAAGAAGAAGAAGAAGAAGAATGGTGCATTTTAATGTTTGAATGGCGCGTTTGAATTTTTAAGATGGCGCTTTCGTAACGTGAACTTGTTTCGTTTAGTGAGACTTTTGTAAAATGAGGTACCACTATATATATATATATATATATATATATATATATATATATATATATATATATATATATACACAGACGCTCCCCGACTTACGTTCATCTGTTTTACATTTTTTTTTAAGTTAAATTTTGAGCTTAGACGTACCTACGTAGTACGCTGACGCAATGACATAATGATGCTGTGTCCATTGTTTACAAACGACAGACTGAACGTGCCCCTCCTTCTCCCCAGTTCAGTTATATATATATATATATAACAAAAGGACAGGACAAAGGCTTTCTATTGAAACTCCATTTATCACTACAGATCTGTTTCGAGGGGTGGTTTCACCACCTTTGTCCTGTCCTTTTGTTATTTGCTCTACCAAAAAGTATTGAGCACTCTCCTACGGAAGGATCTACTCAGAAAATCCTCTATATATATATATATATATATATCATGTTACCCTTGTGTTAAGACGTCGTCTCTGTGATAATAATAATTGATTTAGGAGTGTTTTATGAGATGCAGTAATGGTATTTATGGATGTATAGTACCGTATAAGCGTCATATGTCATATGTCATATGTCACTGTAACAACTCAGGTTCACTTTCAACTTTTGTTTGGACGAAATGTCCAACAACTGATGAACCATTAGAAACTGCTACAGCAAAACTATGGGATGCTCTGAATGAATGACCCGATGAGCCATATATGGACCGATCAGAAAGTGTATTCAGTATTTCTCACCCGATTCTCCTGCTTACTAACGTCATAAATTTAAGCACGTTCCTGGCCATGTCCTTTTGTTTATATTTGTGTTGATTGGTTCAACGTGCCATGTGCTAAAGTTGACATTCATGTTGATTGGCTCGATTTTACTTCCCCAAAAATGTTTAAAGGAACAGCACTGGGAGGGAAAATTGAAGGGTCTTTTAAAAAAAATAATTATGCTGTTTTCTGTTTATATTCAGCTTTCATGTAAGTAGTTTGGTTGATACCACAACATGAATAACACAAATACCAGTAAAACTCTTTTATGTTCTGTTATTATTAATGTTTTTCACCTCTATGGTAATAAGCACTTACCATTCCTCTCCGCTAGTAACATTTTAATAAGCGCCATCCACTCCAATTTTTAAAGCGCCCTGGGCGCTTATCACATCAAATATGGTATACATACACACACACACACACACACACACACACACACACACACACACACACACACACACACACACACACATATATATATATATATATATACACATACAGTGAGTCGTCAACTTACGACCTATAAGTGTTACGTCTGATCGACTTTACGACCGCAAAAGTGGTGAAGCGAGTGTTGCGTATGACAGTTGTTTGCGCTGCCGGCAGTGTCAGCATCTTAAAAAGCCAAGCAGGAGATGATGCAGCTTCACTTTATAACTGTGCAGAGTAAATCTATTCATCTACTTTCAATGCCATGTCACTGTGACGAGAAGTGGAGGGCCAATCCTTTCTGTGTGGGCGGGTCCGATAACTTGGAACTCTACTTTTATTGGACTCACATGCTGCAGTGTTTATGTGACAGGAAACGTGGCCCAAGTTTTGGCAATCAGCTGGTCTGCGGGTTGAAGTTTTTCCATGTCTGTCCATTTGTGTTTGCTTGCCAGCTGTGCTTGGCTTCGTGGAAATGAGCTGATCAAAACCAGGGAAATTTATCTCTTTACTCAAACAACACGTGCAGTTTGTGGCTGTTGTTATAATCCAATAAAATTGGAGTTTGAAGCTATCGGACTCGCTCACACAGTGGAGTACAGAAAGGATTGGATCTCTGCTGCGTGTCACAGTGACGTGGAATTGAAAATAGATGTATAGATTTAAATGTGTGAGATTTATTCATCTGTTTTTGTTTGGCATGAGTGTATTTGGATGGAAAGTCGACATACGACCAGATCAAACGGAACCAAAAGCGGTCAGAAGTTGACGACTCACTGTATGTGTGTGTGTATATATATATATATATATATATATATATATATATATATATATATATATATATATATACTAGTATATACAGTCGACATCTACTTATGAAATGAATCAGTTTCAGTGGCTTTTTTGTAACCTGGAGTTTTCGTAAGTAGAGGTGCATTTTACATGTAAAACACGTGATTCGTTCCAAGGCTCCCAAGACTACCCCATAAACCCTTTAAAAATCATAAAAGTACACCAATTCTGTCTGAAATATGTGTTAAAAGTAAAATAAAATTATTTACCTTTTTTTAAATCTCTCGAACCAACCATGCAACGCTTTAAAGTTTGGGGGTTGCTGGTCTGAAGAACCCTCACCCCCACCCTTCTTCACGAGGTCCTTAAATATGGCGGTTGCTTTTTCCGAAAAAATCGCCTCTGTCACGGTTCCTCCGCTTTTAAGGCCTCTTTCTGCTTCAATATTGTCCCGATTGTAGAGGGGTTTCGGCCATACTCCTTTGCTATTTCGCTCAACCGCATCCCACTTTCGTATTTTTTACTCTCTCCTGCTTCACTTTGATTGATAACGGAGCCCGCTTCTTCTTTTCGGTGTCACTTTCTTGGGGTCCATGATGGATAACAAAATATAACGCTGCAATGATCACTGTTAAAAAAACTCACGAGCCAACAGTCCTGTTCAACTCTCCTTCATGTGTGTGACAAACAGGACAAATGGGTACAGGAAGCATGGGTACAGTTCAGCTCCCTCCTGACTAATGGGAGCCCAGCGGGGCGGAATGTTGGGCGGGATGTTGGGAAACAGCCAATGCGAGAGCAACTTGCGCATTTTTCAAATTTTTGAATGGTGTATTTGGCGCTTTTCGTAAGAAGAGGTTGTTTCGTATACAGAGGGCGAAAATTTAGGAAAATGTTTTTCATAACCTGGATTTTTCGTATTCAGAGGTTTTCGTAATAGAAGGCCAACTGTGTGTGTGTGTGTGTGTGTGTGTGTGTGTGTGTGTGTGTGTGTGTGCGTGTGTATATATATATATATATATATATATATATATATATGCAGTGGTGACCTGGTGGTAAAGCCGCTGGATCACTGATCCCAAGATTTGTGGTTTCAAACCCCACCATCACCGGGTTGTCACTGCAACCCCCCCCCTGCAGCTACCTGGGTTATCAAAGGCAGGCCATGTCTCTCACTGTCTATGGTGAGAGGTTCATGTAAAAGAACCATTGCTGACTTTCGACAAGAGTAGCTGTTATAGTCTTCAGCGTGTTTCCGCCCTGCGATGGCCTGGCAAGCTGTCTAGAGTGTACTCTCTGCCCTTGCCAGAGTTGGCTGGGATGGGCGCCAGCCTCCCTGTGACCCTAATTATGATTAAGCAGTTTCAGAAAATGAATGAATATATATAAATTGTTTAAAAACCATACAATGTGATTTCCTGGATTTTTTTTTACATTCTGTCTCTCAAGCTTGATGTGTATCTATGATGAAAATTACAAACCTCTCTTATCTTTTTAAATGGGTCAACTTGCACATTTTTACATTGCCCAATACTTATTGGCCCCATTGTGTATATGAGCAATATGAGCAAGTGTTTAATATAAAATAGAACTTAATGTTGTCATTTACAATTAATGATGTGTGTAATGGACCCAAATGAACCTTTAATTAATTTTTTCCTGAGTAATACTGTATAGGATTGAATATGGTAAACATCGTCCACACTTAACTCTGTACGTACAGCTGCTCACAAGGCAATAAGATTTTAAAGACTGAAATAAAGACTTTCATAGGTCTCCACACACCATTTTTATTTTGCTGGCCAAATATATTTAAAACATATGTCGTAAACAGCATGGCTAAAGAAATTATATTTCCAAGTGTACAAATGTGTTGTGATGGAGATAATAATATGATCTGTGTTATGCTGACTAGGTGCAGTTACTTAAAACCAGGGTTTTTTTTATTTTGATTTAATAACTGCCTAAAAGCAGAGCTGAACTGATATCGTTATTGATAGGTATCCAAGTCCAGGTTTGTTTATTTTTACTCCCTGATCTCTGTTTTTATTTGTATCACTTGTCTTGTTCCTATAAATATCCAGTTAATGAATTCATGTTCCGTTAAGCTTCTGATTTCAGTGCCTGCTGTATGAATATTTATTCTCTTGCAAGTAAGATTGTGTTTTTTTGATATTCTGTGTGAGTCTGAGTCGTGGTGTATGAGCTTCTTTTTGGGGGGTTCCAGGTTTGTTATTTAAAATATATTTCTTTTAATTTATTTATTGATTTATGTAGCTTGTCATCAGTTTGGTCAGTAAAACGACAGCCAATGAGCATTAAAACAGAGTGGCAGCCTGATGGAATTTTCTGTGATGGTTACATACAGACACTATACAGACAACCCAAGCCATATTCCGTGACTATTATTATTATTATTATTATTATTATTACTATTATTATTATTATTATTATCATTACCATATTTTCCAGACTATAAGTCGCATTTTTTTCCTACTTTGGCTGAAGATGTGACTTATACTCCAGAGCGACTTATATGTGAAATTATTACATATAATTCTGTTTGTCATAATAATAGCAAACATAATTTCACGTTTGTTATTTTTACACTCATAACCACAAGACGGCACGCTAGGCATGGGTACCAGTACCTGCTCATCCTGTACCACTGAAGAAATGTCTCCAAAAACAAAGTCCTATCCTGTGGATTACAAGCTGCAAGTAGTGAAATATGCAGCAGAAAATGGTATTCGAGCAGCAGAAAGAAAGTTTGGAGTGAACAAGAAACTTGTGAGGAACGGAGAAAAGCGGAGATTATTATTACTGCAATGAAGAAAACACTAAAAGCTAATCATGGGCTAAAAGCTAGATGGCCACAGCTAGAAGAACGAGCTTACACATAGACCCTTGAGCAATGTGCCTCAGGGACGGGCTTGTCAACAGTGCAGTTGTATCTCGACATCCAGGTAGTTGTCAAGGAGATGAATATAAATGACTTTGCATGAGGACTTTCTTGGTGTTACCACTTTATGCAACGGAACCGCCTCTCTATCAGAGCGAGGACCAAAATGCCACATAAACTGCCAGCAGATTTCCAAACCAAGGTAGACCATTTCCATGAGTTTGCGACTTATAGTCCAGTGTGACTTATTTCTGTATTTTCTTCATTATGATGCATTTTTTGGCCAATTCGACTTGTACTCTGGAACGACATACAGTCTGGAAAATACGGTATAATATAACACCAGGACACATGTTTGCATCTTATTAGTAAGCGACAGGATCATTTACTTCAGCAATTTTTAGACAAAGATCCTTCACATTGGAATTGATGCTCCTTGAATGGGATTCTGAGGCATCACACATCCACACTGATATTTCACTTGATTTTATTTTCAGATCCTCTTTTCCCTTTAATAAGGCTGCAGGGAGACTGGGGGTAATTCTAGCCAACTCTGGAGATCGGCAGGTTACACCATCGCAAGATCAAAGGACACACAAACATTCTTACTCACGTTCACACCTCGGGGCAATCATAAATATTCAACTGGGCTATTGCGCATGACTGTAGGAGGAAACAAAGATATTGGGAGGACATGCAAACACCATACAGGAATAGGGCTGAAACCCAGGTCCTCCTTGCAATCAGAAGGAAATACCATCCTCTACACTACCGTGTCACAGACATTCTTATTGATATGTGCTTTAGAGTAGCCAGGTCACATCCTGCCATGTTTTAGGATGTAGAAGGAACCAGAACCAGAAAACCCTGAAAAATCCCAGGCAGACACTGAGCGAACATGTGTGTATTCTCCAGGAACCTTGATGGCAATTCATGGTGGCAATGCAACTGCAACTGCGGTATTTTGTTTTAGAGAAAATACTTTGGCTTCCCTTCACTGATTTAATCATACAGCAAGACTCACGGGTTCAATTCCCGGGCTCAGGTGTTTCTGTGTGGAGTTTGCATGTTCTCCCCTGCGCTTGAATGGGTTTCCTCCATATACTCTGCCCACCACCCCACCATCAGCATGAATTTTATCATTTTAAATTTAAGCGGGGAAAAAAAACAGATGTTGCTATAATTTAAGTGCAGATGTTACACTGGGTGCCATGTTGGGGATATTATCATTTTCACTAGAACAAAAAGCTCCTTGGTTTGAGTTCGTGACTTTAGAGGGTGTTTCTGTGTGGAGTTTGCACGTTTTCTCCGCCCTTGTGTGAGGCTCATCCCGGTATTCGGGTCTCCTACTACAGCCCAAAGACAGATCAGACAAACTGTCTGCTCCAAACACACCTTCAGTAAAATGGATCGCAAGTCTGACTCTGTGTAAAGTGTTGGTACATAACTGGCTGTTCCAAATTTCCCCGAGGTGTGATTCTGTGTGAGTCCTGGAACTGCAGTGGACCAGTGAGCTGCAGCTTACCATGTTTTTCAACCAGATTCTGATGAGATAGGCTACAGCCACCTTGTGACTATGCTCAGGGAGAAGAAAGCTGGATAAGAACTGAAAAGGAACTTAAGTAACGTTATACAGGTGAATTGGAAAACATTGTAGAATCTCAACCACTTATGTATGAAGCACAAGGACTGGACAGAGAAACCTTAGTCTGAAGTCCGAGCTGAAGTACAGGTCTGTGCAAAAAGAATTCAGACTGAGACCTCTCTGCATGCACTGAGCATTTGAGGTTAAGAAATAAATATATATATATATATATATATATATATATATATATATATATATATATACGGTGGCGTAGTGGTTAGCACGTCCGCCTCACAGCAAGAAGGCCCGGGTTCGATTCCCGGCCTGGGCGTTTCTGTGTGGAGTTTGCATGTTCTCCCCGTGCTTGTGCGGGTTTCCTCCGGGTGCTCCGGTTTCCCCCGCAATCCAAAGACGTGCACTGAAGGTTAATTGGCCGTTCTAAATTGACCGTAGTTTCTCTCCTGCAGCGGCACTGGAACCCAGTCGTATCGGCACTTGCCTTTCCATTGGATCCTTCCGGTGGCGCCGAGACAGGGGGGGACTTGCTGCTTGGGTAACAGCCTGTCCCTCATTACTCCCTACCCAGGCTCTGTGCGCTGGGGAGTATCACCAGTCGGGATACTGGCCAGAGCGCAGCCATAGTTCTTCGGGACTGACGGAGGCCTACGCTATATATATATATATATATATATATATATATATATATATATATATATATATACACACACACACACACACACCCAGTGTGACACACACACACACAGTGGTGAGTCATGAGTACATCAGAGGGACAGCCCATGTAAGATGTTTTGGAGACAAAGTCAAGGGCTAGATTGAGATGGTTTGGACATGTACAGAGGAGAGATAGTGAGTATATTGGCAGTAGGATGCTGAAGTTGGAACTACCAGACAGAAGGCCTAGAGGAAGACCAAAGACGAGATTTATGGATGTGGTGAAGGAAGACATGAAGGTCACTGGAGTAAGAGAAGAAGATGCAGAGGACAGGGGGAGATGAAGGCGGATGGTTTGCTGTGGCGACCCCTGCAGGGAACAGCCGAAAGGAAACGAAAAAGACACACAGTGGTATCTCATCTAACGTGTGTCCCTTAATAACAATTTTTCCATGAGACAAGATTCGAACCCACTTTAAATCTGCTCCATCCAAAATGCAAAAAATTCACTTCACAAGATCCCATGCGTGACTATAAACAGTAATTACTGCACTTCATATCGTTTGCTCGGTGCTTTTTCCCTACACCATAGCGTGATAATGAGAGCACCACTGCCAACTACTGGAGTGGATGCGCAAGCACTTAATTCTAGTACAGTATGGCAAAAAACATGTTCCCAGGGTCATACATGCTGCCCCTTAGCATCACACCCCACTATTTGAGACGCACTGGCCTTCTGGGAGCTCACCACAAGCCTTTCCTCGCTGGCATACACACACAAAATTCTCCTCCTCCTCCTCCACTGTTACGCACCACCTCATGCCTGCCCACGTGACATCTTCGCCGCAGTCAATGATCAGAATGGTTAGCTGACTTATTGTTTATTCTTGTTTTATTATTATTATTTATTATTAATTACTATTAATGTGCATTATTATTATTATTATTATTATTATTATTATTATTATTATGAAATATTTATGTTTATCTCTAATATACACACCAGATTCCAAAAACGTTGGGACCTATAAAAATTTTGAATAAAAATTGTATGCAATGAAGTGGAAGTTCCAAATTTCAATATTTTATTCTAAATAGAACATAGATGACAGGATCAGAAGCTTAAACTGAGAAAATGTATCATTTTAATCGGAAAATATGTTGATTTTAAATTTCATGCTACTTGTTGTTATCAGATCAGCAGCTGCTTTGTTTTATTGCAACATTACTGTTGCTGAGCCTTGACCGGAAGAACTGGAGCGTCAACATCATGGAGATTACATGCCGTGATCAAGACTATATGTTCTTCATGAAAATATTATAGTGTGCAACTTTTTTGTCTGCGTCAGGTATAATGTATTATATTCCAATACAGTATTTTAAAAATTTACACTGTAGTTATCGAAGCAAACCAGGAAGAGGCAGGAAGAAAACTGAAATGATAAACATGGTCACGGGCTTCTTGTTTACAATCCAACTTTCTACACATGATTCAAGCAATAAAAGAACGTGCCTTTTAAGGAAATGTGAGTTTTACTGCAAGCAGCATGTTTCCATAAAATTGACTTCATGCTATAAAAATGCTTAATGTGGTTGTCAGGCACAGACAGTATATTGGATGTGATTAGGGTTCCTGAAGGAGTCAGTCAAATTGAAATGGACAAGTGAAATATCAGGCTACACTCAACGAAAGTATCTGAGAGAACATTATACACAAAACATTCATTCATTCACTTATTTTCTGAACCGATTAATCATTATTAAGGTCACGGGGAGGCTGGCGCCCATCTCAGCCAACTCTGGGCAAGGGCAAAGCACACCCTGGACAGCTCCCCAGTTCATTTGCAGGGCAGAAACATGCTGACAGCCATGAACCTCTCACCATAGACAGTGAGAGACATGGTCAGCCTTTGCTAGCTGCACTGAGGGAACAGCAGTGACAACCGTTGACAGTGGGACTGGAACCTGTAACCTAAGGATTGGTAATCCAGCACCTTGACACTGAGCCACCACTGCCTTGTCACAAAACAGATACTGAGTACTCAGGTTAAAGGCTCAATAACATTGTTAGCATAGCAGTTAGCATGTCTACCGCACAACAACAAGGTCATGGGTTCGTGTCCTGGGCTAGATTGAGTGTTTCTGTGTGGTTTGTATGTTCTCACCATGCTTGTGTGGGTTTCCTTCGGGCACTCCGGTTTCCTCCTACAATACAAAGACATGCGTATTAGACAAAATGGCTTTTCCAAACGTCACATGTTCAGTAAACTGAATTGCGAGGCCAAGTCTGTGTGATCTGTGTATACATATTATTATAGGTAAGCTGATTGCAGAAGAAAAGTGGGAACCAATCAGAATTCAGGGTTATGTCCACCATGTTAATTGTTCACCGTGAGCAATATCCTCAGAATGTGCACAGAAGGCAGGAACATCCGCTGGAATTATGTGTTTAATACGACGTGAAAGCTCGGAAACATTCTGCTACTGAATATGACTCACGTCAATGTCCTTACAATGGGCTTCAATTTTTTATTTTAGTTTTTAAGTATTCTAGGGGGCGGCATGGTGGCATAGTGGTTAGCACGTCCGCCTCACAGCAAGAAGATCCTGGGTTTGATTTCCATCTCAGGCATTTCCGTGTGGAGTCGGCACGTTCTCCCCGTGCTGGCGTGGGTTCCTCCAGGTACTCCAGTTTCCTCCTACAGTCCAGAAACGTGCACGGTAGCTTACTTGGCTGTTCCAAATCTCCCTTAGGTGTGAGAGTAAATGGTTGTATGAGCATTGGCTTTGTGATGGCCTGGCAAGCTGTCCAAGGAATGGTACACTGGGCACCAGCCTCCTGCAACCCTAATTAGGATTAAGCACTTCAAAAAAAACGAATGAATGGGTATTCCAGGTACAGTTTATTAAAGTGAAGGTATCTAAAGTCTGCTGGGCCTTTTACTCCTGAGCCAACTGGCTCATCAAGACAAAGCTTATGGTTTTCATAGCGAAAAAACAATTAGGAGCTTAACTCCTCATGGATGGATCCTTAGTCCATTACAGTTTACCTTCCTGGTATTTTCACTGGTACCCACATGCACAGGGGTCTTAGCAGGTATAGGGCTTGTGGGATTTGAATACACTACCTCTTGATCATGAGCCCAGCACTTTAACCAGAACACCACCGGTGTGTTCACCCAAGCTTTAAAAAGCAACACAGAACGAAATCATCACCAAGAAAAAAAATATTCCTAAATGTATGCTGAAGTTCAGGTTATGCAGCTGCCTTGTCTTGGACAATGAAATCAAAGTGTATTATCCATTATGTATGGACATACCATTGAAAAAATCCTACCAAAGAAGGTAATTCCCATGTGGTGTCTGATTGCAGTGTTCCTGCTTCGCTCTTATTACATTTCCCCATCTTCCTTTGATTACAGTGCAGCTGAATCTCATTATCGTTACGCATATTACACTCTCCGAGTCCCTCGTTGTCAGATGGAAAAGTTTAGTTTTCCACAAGCCGAACTTCCCTCCGTTCCTCATTCCAGCTCATTCCAGGCCCAGTTGTACCTGTCTACCCAGCAAAGGCAGGAAGTCGGTGCAAAGTTATTTGTTACCGCATGCCATTTTGATAACACTCCCGGTAAGTTCTATGCTCCTTGAACTATTTCATTCATTTTCTGAACCGATGAATCCTAATCAGGGTGACGGGGAGGCTGGCACCCATCCCAGCCGACTCTGGGCGAAGGCAGAGTACACCTTGGATGGCTCGCTAGGACATCGCAGGGCAGAATCACGCTGACCGCTATGCAGCTCCTCTTGTCGAAAGTCAGCAATGGATCTTTAACATGAACTTCACGCCATAGACAGTGAGAGACATGGCCCGGCCTTTGATAACCCAGTTAGCAGCACTGGAGGGACGGTGACAACCCGTTGAGAGTGGGGCTTGAACCCCCAACCTTGGGATCAGTGATCCAGCACCTTACCACCAGGCCACCACTGCCCTTCTTTAAACTATTTATTCATTCACTTTCTGAACTGCTTAACCCTAAATAGGGTCAAGGGGAGGCTGCTGCCCATCCCAGCCGACTCTGGGCGAGGGCAAAGTACACCCTGGATGGCTCGCTAGGACATCGCAGGGCAGAAACACGCTGACGGCTATGCAGCTCCTCTTATCGAAAGTCAGCAATAGTTCTTTAACATGAACCTCACACCATAGACAATGAGAGACATGACTGGCCTTTGATAACCCAGTTAGCGGCACTGGCGGGACAGTGACAACCCGTTGAGAGTAGGGCTTGAACCCCCAACCTTGGGATCAGTGATCCAGCACCTTACCACAAGGCCACCACTGCCCTTCTTTGACCTATTTATTCATTCATTTTCTGTAACCGCATAATCCTAATTAGGGTCACGGGGAGGATGGTGTCCATCCCAGCCTACTTTGGGCGAAGGTAGATTACAACCTGGACGGCTCAAAGGGCCATCGCAGGGCGGAAACACACTGGCGGCAATGCAGCTACTCTAGTTGCAAGTCAGCAATGGTTCTTCAACATGAACCTCACACCATAGACAATGAGAGACATGGCCCGGCCTTTGATAACCCAGTTAGCGGCACTGGGGGGGACAGTGACAACCCGTTGAGAGTGGGGCTTGAACCCCCGACCTTGGGATCAGTGATCCAGCACCTTTACCACCAGGCCACCACTGCCCTGAACTATTTATTTTATCCTTATTTTGATAAACATACTCTGTGTCACACATTCAATCCTGAGGAGTTTAAACAGTTTGTGATCTTGCAAGTAATTCATGGCTGCAGGTGCACAGTATCCCTTTAATTTAAATTTCCACATCTCAAACAAATCAGGGTAATGAAATACAACCTAATGCAGATTAGAGACTAGACGCCCAGCAAGCCCAGGGACAGACACAAGTAGTTTATAAGCGTGAGCTCAAAGGGAGCTATGCTAATTACAGGGGATGAGAGGTGCAGCAGTATCCACTGAAGATGATGTCAAGACCCGTTGACTTCAGCTGGTGTTAGATCTGACAGTCGGCACCCTCAAGCCTCGTTCTCCGAGCTTCTTCTTCTCTAGTAAAAGCAGAGGGGTGTACACATTATCGCCGCTGGATCCCATTTATGATGCGGCACAGCACAATACAAGGCTGGCGGTTTGCCTAGTGATAGGAAACGACGTGATTAATTTAGAGCTCAGGAGGAAATGACACTGTGGAAAGCAATGGCGCTGCAGGGTCTCACACAAACACCAGTGTGTTACACTCGCTCGCTCTCTCTCTCTCTCTCTGTGTGTGCTCACGTTATGAGATAGATAGTCTCTGCCAAGGTCCCTGAATGTACAATGTGTCCAGGAAAAAGCCTGATTTATTGCCGTTCTCAGGATATGATGAGCTCAGGACACTTTATTTCCTACCGCATGGCTGCTGAATAGATGATTCAATAGATATTCAGCTGGATCTATAGAACATGTTCCCTGCAGAAAGGTTTCACTTGACTTTTCTTAATGCCCCCAGCATTTATCCCAAATCACCTTTGTTTTATAACAAAGCTTCTTGGCAGGGCTGTCCGGAAAAGGCTTTTCTTTTCTTTTCTTTTTTTTCATTCTGTCAGAGCTTGATCAAAGCAGCAGGAGACATATGGATTGAGTTTGCAGTGATGATCTGCTTCCAGGGGGCTTCATACCTCACAGTGCACCTCTGAGCACAGACACTTCCTCTGTCTGAGCCTCCTCAAGCTGCTCAGACTTGCTGAAACAGCCTGCCAGACCTTAATCGTCTGCTTGCACAGCTACCTGCGATTCACATCGAGTCCTAACTGCAAACATTTGTGTTGGTTCATGAAAAAAACAACTCAGAATGTGATGTCCTTTCTTCACTGGTGTAGTGAGAAGAAGCTTTTCTACCTGAAAACTGTAAGATCTTGAGTAGCAAAGCCATTGAGAAGTTGCCACAGAGACATTCAGAGTTCAGACTTTCAAGCAGTCCAGTTACGCTTATCAGAAGTGTTTGGATTATATGAAGATGTTTTTAAAAAGTCTGTCCACTGGCTTAATAGTTAACACCTGCAACCCACAGCAAGAACATCCTGGGTTGAAATCCATGCCTAGCAAGTGTATTTCAATTCTGTGTACATGTTCTCGCCCTGATTGTATGGGTTTCCTCTAAGTGAAAGGTTCCCAACATTGGTTCTTGAGGACCCCCAGTCCGGTCCATTATAATGCTGTCCCTGCTGTAACAAGGACATCAGCTCAATCAAGAGATGGTAATGAAGTCATTAACTGAATTCAGTGTGGTAGAGCAGGGAACACAATAAAATGTGCAATAGAGGAGGTTGGGAACTTCTGCTCTAGGTGCTCTGGTTTCCTCCCACAGTCCACAGACATACACATTAAGTGACTTATCCAAATTGCCCCTGAGTGTGAATGGCTGTGTGTGTTGACCCTGTGCTGTTCAGGGTCTATCCCACTTAACTTATTCAGAGGCTTCTGGCAGGGATGAGGTCGATTCAGAGGTTGCACCGAATTCAAGGGTTGCACCGAATGACCGCATGCGTCACACTAGCACAGTGGTTCTTAACCTTGTTGGCGGTATTGAACCCCACCAGTTTCATATGCTTCTTCACCGAACCCTCCTTTATTGAAAAATCGAATATCTTTTTTTTTTTTTTTAATTCAAGACATCGGTATATGTTTTTATTGGGGCACCAAAATGAAGCGTGCATTAACATCACTGTGTTCAAAAAACAAAACCAATACAAGGCATGAACTCCCCCCACACAATCTGTGTGTGTGTGTGTGTGTATTTGTTTTATTTACATCTTATGCATTATTTTTGAATATTTAGTCATTATTATAATTATTTATAGTACTGAATATGTATTTATTTATATTATATACACATATACATGTACCTATACATCAGTCAGCTGGGGTTGATCATACTTAGCAAATCATGCATATAGGAAGCTAACTAGCATCACGTTCCGTATGAATCCATGTTGTACATATTCGTCCGACCACTTTCTTTTTTTGCTCAACATAGTACGGATTAAAACATTAAGAAAGAAATCACACGACGTACCATCTCAACAGTCACAAGTCGACTACTGAGCACACCAAATTTCCTGCAGCACAGATTCACCAAGCAATGTAGCGTGATCACCTGCAGCCAATGATGGCCAAGCGGGGCGTGTCATCATGAATATGAGTCAGGTGTGTGTCTTGACCTCCGCCGAACCCCTGAGACTGACTCACAGAACCCCTAGAGTTTGATCGAACCCAGGTTAAGAACCCCTGCACTAGCATGACCAGACTGTCCCGTTTCAAAGGCTTTTCTCAGACAGTTCAGAGAATGTAACCTTCGTTTCCCAAACCAAATTCCCAATGGGCGAATCCTTCGCATCCCAATCCATCCCAATACGCAGGTGATAGGTGGCGAATGATTCGACGAAAGAAGTTTTGCTTTATGTAATAACTCATCAGCAAATAATTTATTCATTTTGTAACCGCTTAATCTTGATTAGGGTCACAGGGAGGCTGGTGCCCATCCCAGCCAACTCTGGGTAAGGGTACAGTACACCCTGGACAGCTTGCCATGCCATCGCAGGGCAGAAACACACTAACGGTTATGCAGCTCCTCTTAATGAAAGTCAGCAATGGTTCTTTTACATGAACCTCACACCATAGACAGTGAGAGACATGGCCGGCCTTTGATAACCCAGTTAGCTGCGCTGGGGGGACAGTGACAATCCGTTGAGAGTGGGGCTTGAACCCCCAACCTTGGGATCAGTGATCCAGCACCTTTACCACCAGGCCACCACTGCCTGTCAGCAAATGATGCAAATAGGAATTTTGTGCAGACTAGACCGTCCCATTTAATTTGGCTGGGTTCATAACATCGTCGCAATCATGCGAGGCTGCTCTTGCACGTTTTTCAATTTTGAGGAAAGCAGCCAGTAAACGCGGCACAGCCCGAGGTACATGGGATGTTGTTGGACTCTGAAAGGTGTGAGAAATGTTTAAGGTTCTAGATTGACCGTGTTGTTTTAAAGCAGATCATTTGGGTATCTTTGGGATCAGCATTACTACCGTCATGAACATCAGTGGTGCGTGAGTCAGCTCTCGTGGTGCAGCTTTTCATGAGCCAGGCCTTTTGTCAGCTATTCCCCACAGAGATGATGTCATTGTTGCGACCTCACCCAATTCTAAACTGGTTTTTATAGCGTGAGTCCTATCGAAATACACTGATTCTAAGTGATAGCATGAGAATGAGCACATCCCCGAGTGTAGGATGGTAAGATGAAGCTTCGGAAACCTGAAGAGGGAAGTGCTGTTAATTGTTGTACAAATCACATTATTTGTCACTCACCCCCGGGGCTAGAAATGGATCATGCTCATACACGGTGAAGACCACACCCAAGTTACAAACATATTTTTTGGTGCAAACAGTCTCAGGTGTGAAACTAATTAACAAATACTTATAGTATTAGTAACCAAGTACGTATTACACTTTGATCGATAGCCAATAATTCTCAAAGCGCACACCTGGTGTCTGTGGGGTCCCTGTCGGATCCTGAACATGGGTCACTGTTTCTATGGTGGTCCGCATGTTTCCGCTGTGTCCATGTGGGTTTTCATCGAGGTTTTCTGGTTTCTTCCGATCTAGGTAAGCATGAAAGAAGGTGTACTGGCTCATGAATTCATTTTCTGAGCCGTTTCATCCGAATTAAGATCGTAGGGAGGCTGGTGCCCGTCTCAGCCGACTCTGGAAGAGGGACACCCTGGACGGCTTACCAGTCCATCGCAGAGGCGACACTCACACAAACATTCAGACTCACATTCACCCCTCAGGGTGATTTGGAACAGTCAAGTCACCTACTGCGCATGGGGGTTTTTTTTTGGACTGCGGGAGGAAACTGGAGAACCCGGAGCAAACCCATCCAAGCACGAAGAGAACATGCAAACTCTACATAGAAACACCCGAGCTGGGAGTTGAACCCAGAACCTTCTTGATGTGAGGCAGATGTGCTAACCACTATACCACCGTGCCGCCTAATTAAAATAATATTAAATTAAAATGAAAATTACATAATAATAATAATAATAATAATAATAATAATAATAATAATAATAATAATAATAAAGAAACTAGCGGAATGGTGGTGCACTGATTAGCACAATCTCCTCAAGATTCACCTCACAAACACCGCAAGAAGGTCCTGGGTTCGTTTCCTCGGTTCAGGCGTTTCTTCTGTCAGGAGTTTGTAGCATTTTGTTCATACACTTGCCTTGGTTTCCTCTGGGTTGTCCGGTTTCCTCTCACAGTACAAAAACATGCACAGCAGGCTGATTGGTTGTTCCAAATTGCCCCGAGAAGTGAGAGTTGAGAGCGAATGGTTGTATGTGTCGCCTTGTAATGGTCTGGCGAGCTGTTCAGGGTATACCCCGCCTTGGCCATGGTCGGCTGAGACCGTAATTCCGATAAATCGGCTTAGAAAATGGATGACGAATGAAGGAATTAATTGAAACTACAGAACCAAAGGTATTTGAAGTCTGATGTAAAACAACAGAAGTGCATTGGGTCACGTCCCCTTTGCACAGGAGAAGGTGAGCTCAGAACAATCGTTAGACAGCACGTCCATCCGCTGCTAGCTCTAATGCTAAGCAGGCAGGAAGCTTGATTTTACAAGTGTTACCTTCCTGCGGGCCGTTCTGTGTCCTTGGATTAGCCATACACACTTGCGTGTTCAAATCAGACACACTGGCCCTGCCCTCCTAGCGCCGGCATAATCTAGAAAGCTGATCTGCACCGGGATCCTGTCCAGACAATGCCCTGCTTCCCTTCACGCCAATGCAAACAGCCGCGGCCAAGAAGCATCGGCAGTACAAACAGGGCGACGTCGCGAGGCTGCGGTCTGGGATTAGTTAGCAGGGGCATGGCAGGGTCGCTGCAGGACGGACGCGAGCTTCAGAAAGGCCGGGATTCTGTGGACAGAAGCTGAGTGATGTACGAGTAACATGAACCTTCCTGTCCTGGGTTGCAGCATTTGCTGCATTCACTCATCTCCAGCTGTGTAACGGATGCTCCTTCATATCGTACTGCCACCACTGAAGTTTCATCCAGAAAATACAACAAAACCTTTTTTTTTTTTTTAAATATTTGTCAAAACTAAAAACTTTGGGTTTACAAATGACATTTTTTTTTGTACATGGTGTAACTTTACTGCACGAAATAGTCACAAAATTAATACAAATATACTTCATATTGTCAAATATAGGGCAGCGGTGTCCTGGTGGTAAAGGTGCTGGATCACTGACCCCAATGTTGGGGGTTCAAGCCCCACTCTCAACAGGTTGTCACTGTCCCCCCAGTGCCGCTAACTGGGTTATCAAAGGCCGGCTGTGTCTTTCACTGTCTATGGCATGAGGTTCACGTAAAAAAGAACCACTGCTGACCTTCGTCAAGAGGAGCTGCACAGCCGTCAGCGTGTTTCTGTCTTGTGATGGCCTGGCGAGCCGTCCAGGGTGAACTCCGTGCTCGCCCAGAGTCAACTGATATAGGCGCTAGCCTCCTTGTGACCCTAATTTCGATTAAGCAGTTCACAAAATGAATGAAAAAAGAAAACATCTACATTTGCCTCAGGAACACATTCATTAATTTTCTGAATCGCGTGACCCTATTCTGTCCCACATTGCCCCATCTGACAGCCAAGATGGGCGCCGGCGGGTCAATAAGATTATTTACTTTATTTATATTAAAAATTACCATAAAATCAGCTTTATTTGCAAATGATAACTTATAAAGTGCTTCACATTTTGTCTGATTTGATTTGGAGCTCAGGTTCATGTCCATGATGACAGTTACATGTGTCTGTGGGTTTCCTCCTGGTTCTCCGGTTTTATCCTTCCTGCCAAAAACATATCACTGGCATAAGAAAAATGTCAGTCTATGGATTGTCCCCGAAGTTATGGAAACAAGTTATGGTGTGTGTGTGTGTGTGTGTGTGTGTGTGTGTGTGAGATAGAGAGAAAGAGAGAGAGAGTGGGTGATGGCAGCAGCACAATCATCATGTGTGTGTGTGTGTACGTTTGTGTGTGTGTGTGTACATGTGTGTACTTGTGTGTGTGTTTGTATGTGTGTGTGTATATATATACACGTGTGTGTGTGTGTGTGTGTGTGTGCGCACGCGCATGTGTGTGTTTGGACGTGTGTGTACATGTGTGTACTTGTGTGTGTGTGTTTATACGTGTGTGTACATGTGTGTATCCGTTTGTGTGTACATGTGTGTACATGTGTGTATGTGTGTATGTTTGTGTGTACATGTGTGTGTGTGTATATATATATATATATACACATGTGTGTACATGTGTGTACGTTTGTGTGTAGATGTGTGTGTATACACGTGTGTGTACATGTGTGTTCGTTTGTGTGTACATGTGTGTGTGTGTGTACATTTGTGTGTGTGTGTGTACATGTGTGTACTTGTGTGTGTGTTTGTATATGTGTGTGTATATATATATATATACGTGTGTGTGTGTGTGTGTGTGTGCGCACGCGCATGTGTGTGTTTGTACGTGTGTGTACGTGTGTGTACTTGTGTGTGTGTGTTTATACGTGTGTGTACATGTGTGTATACGTTTGTGTGTACATGTGTGTACATGTGTGTATGTGTGTACGTTTGTGTGTACATGTGTGTGTGTGTGTATATATATATATATATACATGTGTGTACATGTGTGTACGTTTGTGTGTAGATGTGTGTGTATACACGTGTGTGTACATGTGTGTTCGTTTGTGTGTACATGTGTGTGTGTGTGTATACACGTGTGTGTACATGTGTGTGTGTCTGTGTGTGTGCATACACGTGTGTGTACATGTGTGTGTGTGAGTATACACATGTGTGTACATGTGTGTGTATGTGTGTACGTTTGCGTGTACATGTGTGTGTGTGTGTGTGTATATATACACGTGTGCGTACATGTGTGTACGTTTGTGTGTACATGTGTGTACGTTTGTGTGTACATGTGTATACACGTGTGTGTACATGTGTGTACGTTTGTGTGTACATATGTGTGTGTGTATATACACGTGTGTGTACGTTTGTGTGTACATGTGTATACAAGTGTGTGTACGTTTGTGTGTACGTGTGTGTGTGTATACACACATGTGTGTACATGTGTGTACGTTTGTGTGTACATGTGTGTGTGTGTATACACGTGTGTGTACATGTGTGTACGTTTGTGTGTACATGTGTGTGTGTGTACATGTGTGTACGTTTGTGTGTACATGTGTGTATACACATGTGTGTACATGTGTGTACATGTGTGTGTATACACGTGTGTGTACATGTGTGTACGTTTGTGTGTACATGTGTGTGTATACATGTGTGTACCTGTGTGTTTGTTTGTGTGTACATGTGTGTATACACGTGTGTGTACGTGTGTGTGTATCCACGTGTGTGTACATGTGTGTACGTTTGTGTGTACATGTGTATACACATGTGTGTACATGTGTGTACGTTTGTGTGTACATGTGTGTATGTATACATGTGTGTGTACATGTGTGTGTGTGTGTGTGTACACATGTGTGTGTACATGTGTGTACGTTTGTGTGTACATGTGTGTGTATACACGTGTGTGTACATGTGTGTACGTTTGTGTGTACGTGTGTGTGTATATGTGTGTACGTTTGTGTGTACATGTGTGTGTATACACGTGTGTGTACATGTGTGTACGTTTGTGTGTACATGTGTGTATACATGTGTGTGTACATGTGTGTTCGTTTGTGTGTACATGTGTGTATACACGTGTGTGTATGTGTGTGTGTGTGTATCCACGTGTGTGTACATGTGTGTACGTTTGTGTGTATACACGTGTGTGTACATGTGTGTACGTTTGTGTGTACATGTGTGTGTGTGTGTGTATACACGTGTGTGTACGTTTGTGTGTACATGTGTATACACGTGTGTGTACGTTTGTGTGTACATGTGTGTGTACGTGTGTGTGTGTTTGTGTGTGTGTGTGTGTGTGTGTGTACACACGTGTGTGTACATGTGTGTACGTTTGTGTGTACATGTGTGTGTATACACGTGTGTGTACATGTGTGTACGTTTGTGTGTACATTTGTGTGTATACACGTGTGTGTACATGTGTGTATGTTTGTGTGTACATGTGTGTACGTTGGTGTGTACATGTGTATGTGTGTTGGCCTCTGATAGACGTTCATCCCATCCAGGGTGTATCCCGCGCCTTATACATAGTATTCCAGAGAAAGGCTGTGGCTCCACTCTGTCCCTGACCAGAAGAATGTCCGTGTGAGTGAAGTTCAAATTTGGCAGAAGAAAAATATTAGAATTTTAAATGCATTCATAAATTCATGGATCCCAAATGACTTTCTGTGGCGTTGTAATGCAAGCCGAGGGCAGCACAGGAACGGAAGAACTCTCAGAAAACTTCTCGAAAAGCACGAACCATGTTGGACACCAAACAGAGCGGAATTATTAACTCGGGTTACATTCGCGGCGTTCTTCTTTCAGCCCAGCTGCGTGTCCGCGTGTCATCATCCCCCGCAGGGCAGGTATTGAAAAGATCCGCATAACTCGAATGCAAATCATCCGACCTGGAGCGAGAACCGGCCTGATGTGGCTTTCCAGATTCATTTCTCCTTCTCGCTGTTGGACGACTCCAGCAGCCTCTAAATCCTGATTCGGCCAGCGCAC
>CM045742.1:41497500-41560000 GCA_024760905.1 Plotosus lineatus | reverse complement strand
CACTGATTGTCTCAATCTTAAATCAGACATCAGGCATTGCTGAAACCACACCATGGCCACTATCTCACCAGTTACTGACCCGAGGACATGACGTGGGAACATGGGCATTGTGGTTCACCGTGATCTATCATTTTGTGGCAGCGTTATTGTTATTTGAAACATTCCGTCATTGCCAAACTCAAAACTCTTTAGGGGAAAACATTTGCCAAAGTATATAGGAAGGGATTTAAAAAAAAAAAAAAAAAAAAAAAAAAGATCCAAATCATTTTTAAAAGGTGACCAAATCTCAGGCTACTTGACATCTGAGACTGATTAGATTTCAGATGCTGAGAGACGTCTGTGGCTGGAGCTCAGGAACTGATTACATTACAGGAGCATTTGGTCAGATATATTAAGCTTAACGAGGGAGTGTACTGGCCGTGGTTGGTTGCTTGTGTGTGATTCTGCATTTTTATAACGTTGGTGTATCCATGTTCCAGACCTGCTTCATCTCTTCGAGTCTGCTGTGGGTAAAGAACTTTTTAATAGCACGAGAGGCAGAACTGGGAAAGCCTCGCTTGATGAACTGGAGAATACAGACTGTAATCAATGCTTTCCAGAGCTATATTTTACACCATTGAGTGCCAACATTGATTTATTTGTTCATTCATTTTCTAAGCCGGGTCCTAATCAGGGCAGCGGGGAGTCTGGAGCCCATCTCAGCCGACTCTATGCGAAAGCAGAGTACACCCTGGACAGCTCACCAGGGCATCACATTGTGAATGTGAATGGTTGTGTGAGTGTTGACCCTGTGATGTCCTGGTGAGCTGTCCAGGGTGTACCCTGCTCCATCCTAATCAGGGTCGCAGGGAGGCTGGTGCCCATCTCAGCTGACTCTGGGAAAGCAGGGTACACCAGGGCATCACAGAGTCAACACTCACGCAACCATTCACATTCACGCTCACACCTAGGGGTGATTTTGAACAGCTAGTTAACCTACTGTGCATGTTTTTGGACTGTGGGAGGAAACCGGAGAACCTGGAGGAAACCCACGTAAGCATGGGAAGAACATACAAACTCCACACAGACACGCCCAGACTGGGAAACAAACTCAGGACCTTCCTGCTGAGAGGCAAACGTGCAAACGTGCCAACTACTACACCCTAGTGCAAACATAGTCAAAGAAAAAGAGAAAGAAGGAAAGAAAGAAAGTAATAATAATAATAATAAGCAGTTGCATCATCGTGCCCTTTCACTTTATTTGTGCTATTCAGTCACTGGAGAGGAAACAAAGCAAAAAAAAAAAGTCTCCCATAATCTACAACCATACAGAGTCCCTTATTTCCAGCTGATTCTCTGCCCCTCCCCCTCTACTGGACCATGTTGCTGTTGACACAAGAACCAGAGGAAATCTCCCAGAATGCAAAGTGCCTCCATTTCACATCATGGATAATGCAGCAAATTAGCCATGTATTGCTATTGGATTTAATGACCCATTTGCTCAGCTTATGAAATGTTCGACAGCAGATAGACATGATCAAATTCATGCAAAAACTCTGCCATTTGAAGAATAGAAGGTCACTCCAAGGTTAAGGGTTCTGTCTCCATTTAAAGTCCACATGTGGTTTCCTTTTAGCGTTTCATAGTCACGCCATGTCTATCGGCTCTCGTTTCAAAAGTTAGATGTGGTCTGTCCATCCAACTTTTGTGATCCTGTTATGACCTTGACCTCTGACCTAGACATTTCAAAATCAAATAATCTTTGGGACTCAGGTAGGGGCGTGTCCCCACCAAGTTTGGTCAAAATCCATGCATGCGTGTGGTCAGGATTTTGTTCACATACACACTGAGCAACAGACTCACAAACAACACCAATTAAAATACCTATAACCAAATTTTTCTTTGGAAAGAGCTGATGAAATACTTTGACAACATTGTGGGTGAAGAACAAACAAGAATAATAACGGCAGAAAGGCTCAGATTAGTCATAATTCTTTCAGGGGAGGGTGTGAGTGTTTTTTTTTTTAAATAGTCAACTCTGATGCCACGCCATCCACTCAAGTGCATTTTACAAGTCAGTCCAATCCTTAATGAAGTAAATACATACACAGATACATTTCTGCCGCCACAGCCGACTATTCTGGTCGTCGGGAGGCTGGAGCCTGTCACTGGACGAAGGTGGGGTACTTCCTGAGCAGGTAAACACACATACGCAGCTATCAAGACTTGCACACACACACTGAGCGAAAATCTGGAACAGTCCATTATTAACCTCAGTCAGTTAACCTAATGTGGTTGTCTTGGGACTGTAGAGGTAACCAGAGTCATTCATTCATTCATTCATTCATTCCTTTTCTGAACCGCTTAGTCCTAATTAGGGTCGCGGTGAGGCCAGTGCCCATCTCATCCGACTCTGTGCGAGAGCAGAGTACACCCTGGACAACTCGCCAGGCCATCGCAGGACAGAAACATGCTGACGGCTATGACAATAGTGAGCAATGGTTCTTTCACATGAACCTCATGCCATGGACCGCGAGAGACATGGTCGGCCTATGATAACCCAGTTCGCTGCACTGGGGGGGTAACCAGAGTATCGAGAGGAGACCCACACAAACAAGCACAAATAGAACATGCAAACTCCACATAGGACCTCTCTCGCTAGGCTCTGGACTTGAACCCAGAACCTTCTTGCTCTGAGCTGGACATGCTAAGCACTACTACCACCTTAAAGCTAGAAGTGGAGCTGGTATAAGAAGGCGGTCCGTGAAATCCCTATAAAAGTGGAAGGATCCTCGTTCTTATGATCGTGAAAGACCGACATTAAGTATTCTGTGTGATGGGTCTCCAAGCACAGCTGCTGAAATGACTGCTGGTTGTCATGTCCTCCGAGCTCTGACACCTCCCACAAGATCTGAAGGACGCGTTGGCAGAAAGCGCAGTTATCATAACACTCATAGCAATGCTGTACTAACAAATAGTTGGATGGTGTTAGTAAACACTGAGGATATTAATGTTGCAGCGATGTGGAGCATCTGGACCAGACGCCTGAGTGAGCAGTGCAAAAATAAATAGAAGGCATGTCGAGTCATTGCCATCAATATCGAGTCGACAGAGACCGGCGGACATCATGCAATGGAATCATGGGAGCAGAGATTTGGATTCATGTACTGTATAAGGAAGCCACTGCTTCCTTTCAATTCAAGTTTAAGGCTAATTTTGGGGGTACAAGTGACAAATCAGGGTGGTAGCGTGGCGTAGTTGTGAGTAGATCCACCTCACGGCAAGAAGGTCCTGGGTTCGATTCCCAGCTCGGGCGTTTCTGTGTGGAGTTTGCATGTTCTCAATGTGCTTGCGTGGGTTTCCTCCTCCAATCGAAAAGCATGCACAGTAGGCTGATAGGCTGATTGGCTGTTTCAAATCACCCCTAGGTGTGAGTGTTAGCCCTGCAATGAATGGCCTGGCGAGCTGTCCAGAGTATACCCCGCCCTCACCCAGAGTCGGTTGAGATGGATGCTAGCCTCCCCTGCGCCCCTATTTAGGATTAAGAGACTTAGAGCAGGGATGATTGAATGAATGTGAAAAGTCAGTGGTGCTGTGATTAGCATGTCTACCTCACACAGCAAGCAAGTTCTGGGTTCGAATCTCAGGCTTGCGGAGTTACTGTGTGCAGTGTGCATGTTCTCATCTTGCTTGCATGGGTTTCCTCTGGGCTGATCCGGTTTCCTTCCACAGTCCAAAGATATGCACCTTATGTAGGCTGTGCCAAGTTTTCCTGAGGTGTAAGTGTGTCCTGCTATGGACTATTGAGCTGATCAGGGTGCACCCAGTATTCATCCAGAGATCGCTGAGATAGGCTCCCGCCTCTCGAGTCGAATTAAGCGGTTCGGCAAATGTATAAAAGAATGTGACAACTCAAATAATATCCGCTCTTCCATGAAATTGTCCAGTTTCAGATTTTATATCTGCAGTACTGTGAGACGGGGAACAGAGAGATGGAACACGAGGCCCAGTGAAGCTCTCATGTTGCACTGCTGAAGCAGGATCTGAAACAGCTGCTCTCTCGCTCCCTACAGAGGGCTGGCTAATTCAGAGATCTGCTCTAAAGGTCACTGCTCATGAGATAATCCAGGATATACAGCTCCAGTAGGTTCTACACTCCGGAGGTTGGATGGGGTAGAGTGGTGCATGCGATCAAGGTGCAGCATGGTGGGGAGCATGATTTTTCAGCAGGATGGAGGAACGGGGGGGACGGGGGGACGGGGGGACGGGGGGGGGGGGGTTGAAGACATGCCAAAGGTTTCAGTTTGCCAAACTCCATACTTGCGTGCTACCTTGATCGTGAACGTGCTCCAGGAGCGCTGAGCTCGCTCGGACTGCGCACACAGAAACACATGAGCTTAGCAACTCTATGATTATTTTTACTAGCCCTTAATTAGCAGCTGGCAGGCACAGGGCTTGGGCGTGGAGGAGTCGCAGAGAAAGCAGGGAGGGCAGGAGGGGATGGGCAGTGATGTCAGAGAGAGAAAGAAGGAGAGAGAGAGAGAGAGAGAGAGAGAGAGAGAGAGAGAGAGAGAGAGAGAGAGAGCAAGATGGCAGAATGAACTAGTGAAACAAACAAGATTTAATGGTAAGGGTGAGAGAGTGTGTTTCAAATAAAGTAGGACAGTAAGAACGTGAATGACTTGGCAAGAACAAGGTACTGAGTGAGTGAGTGAGTGACAGTGAGTGAGTGAGAAAGAGAGAGCGAGAGTGAGTGAGTGAGTGAGAGTGAGAGAATGAGTGAGTGACAGTGAGTGAGTGAGTGAGTGAGAGAGTTAGTGAGTAAGTGACTGAATAAGTGAGTGAGTGAGAGGGTGAGTGAGTGAGTGAGTGAGTGACTGAGTGAGTGAGTGACTGAGTGAGTGAATGATTGAGAGTGGGTGAGTGAGAGAGAGTGAGTGAGTGTGTGAGTGTGAGTGAGTGAGTGAGTGAGTGAGTGAGAGTGTGAGTGAGTGAGAGTGTGAGAGAGTGAGTGAGTGAGTGAGTGAGCAAGTGAGTGTGCGAGTGATTGAGTGAGACAGAGAGTGAGTGAGTGAATGAGATAGTGAGTGAGAGTGAGTGATTAAGAGAGAGAGAGAGAGAGTGTGTGAGTGAGTGAGTGTGTGAGATAGTGAGTGTGTGTGAGTTAGTGAGTGAGAGTGTGAGAGAGTGCGAGAGTGAGTGAGTGAGCAAGTGAGTGTGCGAGTGATTAAGTGAGACAGAGAGTGAGTGAGTGAGTGAGTGAATGAGAGAGAGAGAGAGAGAGTGCGAGAGTCAGTGAGTGTGTGAGATAGTGAGTGAGAGTGAGTGATTACGAGAGAGAGTGTGTGAGTGAGTGAGTGTGTGAGATAGTGAGTGAGAGTGAGTGATTGAGAGAGAGAGAGAGAGAGAGAGAGAGTGCGAGAGTCAGTGAGTGTGTGAGATAGTGAGTGAGAGTGAGTGATTAAGAGAGAGTGTGTGAGTGTGTGAGATAGTGAGTGAGAGTGAGTGAGTGAGAGAGTGAGTGAGAGAGAGATAGAGAATCTCGTGGTGAGCAGAAGGAACGTGTCGTTTCGTCGTATCATTAAGTCGTGTTTTGCATTAAAGTTTAAAGGTGAAAATATTTCTGCGCTGAGTGGCCCACAGGACGAGGCATCGCGGGAACACTGTCCTCCGGCTCGCGTCCTTGTACACATCGTTGCGCAAACTTCACTGCCGAGCCAAAGTCATGCTAATCTCCCAGTGGAGCGAAACGGAATGAAAACAGTAAACACTCACTTCAAAAACATCGCTAATGCACCGCCGCTAATGCTCTGCGGCATCCTGCTCGCTCCACTTCGACATCACATGGATCTGGAAAATAGACAGGAGGGATTCACCAAAAAAAATCTACATCAGATTGTTTATTCTGTTTATTTTATTTTCTCTCTTATCTGAGTCGAGCGGGAAAAGAAAAGAAAAACAAAATATGAACACGTCTTCCCTGATTGGACTAAAATCTGAGTTTTATTATTCATTCATTTTCAGTAATGTTAAATCCTAATTAGGGTCGCGGGGAGGCTGTCGCCGATCTCAGCTGATTCTGGGTAAGGGCAGAGTACACCCTGGACAGCTCACCAGGCTATCACAGGGCCACAACACTCAGACAACCATTCACACTCACACTCGCACTCACACCTCGGGGCGATTTGGAACAGCTAATTAAATTACCGCGCATGTTTGTGGACTTTTTGGAGGAAACCAGATTACCTGGAGGAAACCCACGAAAGGAGAACATGCAAACGCCACACAGAGTACACCCTGGACAACTTGCCAGGCCATCGTAGGGCAGAAACACGGTGACGGTGATGCAGCTCCTACGTAATGGTTCTTTTACAGGAACCTCCCACCACAGGCAGTGAGAGACATGGCTGGCCTTCTATGACCCGCTGAGCACCCCGGTGACAGTGGGGCTTGAACTCCCATCCTTGGGATCAATAATCCAGCACCAGGCCACCACTGCTTGATTTTTATTATTATTATTTTTAAATGTAATCAGATCTCATGTTTTTCTTCCTGTCGGCCAGTGAGATACGCTTCCTGATGTCAGAAATATGTAACGAGAGCTGATTAACTCGAAGCCTGGAAGGGCAGGAACTGGACTGATCGAGACATTACAGACAATAAACATGGCACACGGCTAAGTTTATTCACTGGGTCTGTGTCCTGAGGCTCGATAATTCCTCTACAGTGTCTTTCAAAGATTAAGAAAACAGTCCACATTATTTTCTCTTCAAAAAAAGAAAAAGAAAGACAGTGTGGACACTCACTCATTGGCTCATTACCATCGAACTGAGGTAACGGGGAGGCTGGACTCAAGATCAGCCATCATGGGTCAAAGGCTGGGTACAACCTGAACAGGATGCCAGTCCACAGCAGGACCAACACACACACACACACAGCCATTTACACTCACACACTGACACCTATGGGCAATCTGAAAAAGCCCGTTTGTGTAAAGTGCACGTCTTTGGACTGTAAAAGGAAACCGGATTACCTGGAGGGAACCCATGTCAGTACGGGACAGGGAGGACACACATAAATGCCCTCGATTCGCTCCGAACTTGAACCGAGGACCTTCTTCCTGTGAGGCAGACATGCCCATCTTGTTGCTTACATGTTTACGAGCATTTTATGGTAACCATATGAAATTGTTCAGGGCCCAATGAGAGCTCTTCATTTCCACTGGTGATTCTTATGGTTTATGGTTACGCATCACTCCGAGTTCTGTATTTTGTACTATTCAAGTGGCACCAGCGACGTTCTGGTAAACACACAGATATACACGCACACACACACATACAGAAATTGCAGCCCAGGTCAATGTTCTCCAGATGGTCCTCTTCTTCATTTGTGTATTAATAGCTCACTGGAAAATGGTACGTTTGGAACCGGGCCTTGCGTTCGGGTTTAATTTGATTAACTCACTGATTTGATGAAATGAGACAGCTGTGTGCGTTGCTCTTCTGTGCTGACAGCTTTGGGCCGGGATAATGCTAACGAAACAGGGTGTTTGGAAAGCAGGAGGAAAAACTAAGATAGCAGGCGAACCAGAGACGAGGCCTTTTGTAACTGGTTTGTTTAAAGAGTGAAACTTAAACGATTTGGACCGTTTCTCCAAACATGGATCTTGTAATCTCCAGACACTGGAGTCTAGCCTGCAGCTTATCTCCAGTCTTAGGAAACACAGACTGTGTGTGTGTGTGTGTGTGTGTGTGTGTGTGTGTGTGTGTGTGTGTGTGTGTGTGTGGTTTACATATTCATTACCTAGTGGGGACTTACATTTGTTTACACAGTCATGTTATGCGACTTTATTCACCCTTTGACCATTAAACACAAATCCTCATAATATATGGTTACAGTAAGGTTAGGGTTAGGGTGAGATAAGTCATGGTTAAGGTTAGGGTGCAATAGGGTCAGCTTAGGGTAAGGATAACAATTAGGGTAGAGTAAAGATAAGGATTAGGGTTGATAAGGGTTGGGTAAGGGTTAGGTTAGGTTTAGGATAAGGGTTAGAGTTAGGATAAGGGTTCGGATAAGGTTTAGGTTACGATTAGGGTTAGAGTTTGGATAAGGGTTGGGGTGCTGCAAGTAGTGATTATTTGGATAATTATGCTAATGAGAAATGTTATGCGAACAAAACTGTTTTGTGTGTGTGTGTGTCTCGTGTGTGTGCGTGCATGTGCATGTGCGTGTGTGTGTGTATATATATATATATATATATATATATATATATAAACATTTTCTCGTGCCTGGGTCCCAAGTGCTTGTTGTAGCATCTGGTTTTTCTGCTTGATGAAAGTTTCAGCTCATAATTATTTAGTTATTAAACAATAAATCAGTCCAAAATAATAAATGTCTTCTTCTATTTATTCAAAGATCTTTTTAAACAAAGCAGATTTTTATGTTGGCGCGATTTCAGTTCAGCCGAGGCCAATAGGCGTTCAGGGACATCTCTGGTCCATCAGTGCCAATTTGGAAATAATGGGCAAAAAAGTAAATGTAAATAACAGGAACATACTCGTTATAAGGTTTCTATTTTCCCTCAATCCCGTCCCATACTGGTCCAATAGGGTTCATACTGGAATACCCATCCACGCTGAAGCTTCATGAATTTTTATAAACTGTCTAAATGAGGTGACTTGGAACAGCAGTAATAATCACCGTGGTGTAGTTTTCTGAACAAATCTATACAGAGTCAGCTTTCCTCTGTTGTGTGTGAACGTTATATTTCGGGAAAAGACTGAACGAAGCGCAAAACATTGTCTGCGATCATCGGCTCCAAAGAAACGTTTCTGCGGTCGTTCGAAAAGGTGGTGCCAAACAACAGTCAGAAGATTATAACATACAGGACTCGGGCGAGGTCTGAGGATCTAATTACTGGAGGGTTATTAAGTGATAGATCCAATACACCATCCAAAAATCAAGACCATGAGGGTGGCAGCGGTCGAAACTCAAGCAACGGAATTACAATATGAAACTTGGACCCGATGAGTAAAATCTATAACGAGGTCAAACTGGAAGAAGGTTCGTCAGTTACACAAGCTGAAGACTTAATAATGAATATCAGTCTGTACAGTATTTGTTTTATATACTCAGGGAAGGGGGGACCCCTGTTGGCTGGAAGCTGCTATGTCCTGAGTTATTGGCAGACGGGATCCTCAATCATTTGCCAAAGCAACAATCCAAAATATAAGAATCACGGGGTGCCTTTCTTGGCCAACGTTGGGCAAAAACAGGGTGTACCAAGAATAGCCTGACAAACTGTCAGAGGTCCAGCATTCACAGAAACATTCCCAATCATAGTCATTTCAAACAGTTAATTAACCTGGCATGCTAACTGGGTGATCAAAGGCCGGCCGTGTCTCTCACTGTCTATGGTGAGAAGTTCATGTAAAGGAACCATTGCTGACTTTCGTAAAGAGAAACTGCATAGCCATCAGCGAGTTTCCGCCCCTTCCTAAAGGTGTTATGTGTGGAATCTAGAATACTTGACCTGTGAAACCAGCAAAGCACGACAAACCACGACATAAAATACATCTTTTCCTTTCGGCTTTTCCCTTCAGGGGTCGCCACAGCAAACCATCCGCCTCCATCTCGCCCTATCCTCTGTATCTTCTACTCTTACTCCAACTACCTTCATGTCCTCCTTCATCACATCCATAAATCTTCTCTTCAGTCTTCCTCTCGGCCTTCCGCCTGGTAATTCCAACCTCAGCATCCTACTACCAATATATTCACGATCCCTCCTCTGTACATGTCCAAACCATTCCTGATCCTATCCATCCTCATTATTCCCAGAGAGAACCTCTACATTTTCATCTCTGCTCCCTCCAGATCAGCCTCTTGTCTTTTCCCCAGGCACACTGTTTCTAAACCATACAACATCGCTGGCCTCATCACCATCTTGTACACTTTTCCTTTCATTCTTGCCGATACCTTCCTATCACACATCACACCGGATACTTTTCTCCAACCATTCCAACCTGCCTGCACACGCCTCTTCACCTCTTTTCCACACTTTCCATTGCTCTGGATTGTTGAGCCTAAGTACTTAAAATCCTCCACCTTCTTTATCTCTGCTCCCTGTAACCTCACCGTTCCTCTTGGGTCTTTGTCGTTCACACACATGTATTGTCTTACTGAGGCTAACCTTCATTTCTCTCCTTTCCAGGGCATACCTCCACCTCTCTAGATTTTCCTCCACTTGTTCTCTGCTCTCACTACAGATCACAATGTCATCTGCAAACATCATAGTCCATGGAGATTCTTGGCTAACCTCATCTGTCAGCCTGTCCATCACCATAGCAAACAAGAAGGGGCTCAGAGCTGACCCTTGATGCAGTCCCACCTCCACCTTGAACTCTTCTGTCACACCGACAGCACACCTCACCACTGTCTTACATCTCTCATACATGTCCTGCACCACTCTAACATACTTCTCTGCCACTCCAGACTTCCTCATGCAATATCACAGTTCCTCTCTCAGCACCCTGTCATATGCTTTCTCCAGATTCACAAAGGCACAATGCAGCTCCTTCTGACCTTCTCTGTACTTCTCTATTAACATCCTGAAAGCAAACACTGCATCTCTGGTGCTCTTTCTTGGCATGAAACCAAACTGTTGTTCACAAATGCTTACCTTTTCCCTTCGTCTATCTTCTAATATTCTTTCCCATAATTTCATTGTATGGCTTATCAACTTTATCCCTCTGTTGTTGCCACAATGCTGCACATCACCCTTGTTCTTAAAAATGGGCACAAGCACATTTCTCCTCCATTCCTCCGGCATCCTCTCACTCTCTAAGACCTTGTTGAATGTTCTTGTCAGAAAATCTACTGCTACCTCTCCTAGACACTTCCATACCTCCACCAGTATGTCATTAGCAACCAACTGCCTTTCCACTCTTCATCCTCTTTAATGCCCTCCTCACTTCACCCTTACTAATCTTTGCTACTTCCTGGTCCTCAACAGTCACCTCTTCTACTCTTTTTCTCTCTCATTTTCTTCATTCATCAGCTCTTCAAAGTACTCTTTCCATCTTCCCAGCACACTTTTGTCATCAGTCAACACGTTTCCCACTCTGTCCTTAATCACTCTAACTTGCTGCACGTCCTTCCCATCTCTATTTCTCTGCTTTGCCAACCTGTATAAATCATTTTCTCCCTCCTTACTGTCCAACCTATCATACAAGTCATCATACGCCTTCTGTTTGGCCTTTGACACCACTACCTTCACCTTACGCTGTGTCTCCCTGTACTCCAGTTTACTGTCTTCGGTCCACTCAATGTCCCATTTCTTCTTAGCTAACCTCTTCTTGTGTACGCACTCCTGCACTTCCTCATTCTACCACCAAGTCTCCTTTTCTCCTGTCCTTCCAGAGGACACAGCAAATACTCTCCTACCTGTCTCCCTGATCACATTAGCTGTAGTTGTCCAGTCATCTGGAAGCACTTCCTGACCACCCAAAGCCTGTTTCAACTCCTCCTTGAAGACAACACGATACTCTTCCTTTTTCAACTTCCACCACTTTGTCTTCTGCTCTGACTTTGCCTTCTTCACCTTTCTTACCATCAGCATCATCCTGCACACCACCATCCTATGCTGTTTAGCTACACTCTCACCCACTACTACTTTGCAGTCACTGATTTCCTTCAAATTACATTGCCTACACAAGATGTAGTCTATTTGTGTGCTCCTATGTCCACTTTTATAAGTCACCCTATGCTCCTGTCTCTTCTGGAAAAAGTATTCACCACAGCCATTTCCATCCTTTTTGCAAAATCGATCAACATCTGTACTTCTGTGTTCCTGTCCTGTATACCAAACCTGCCCATCACTTCCTTGTCCCCTCTGTTGCCTGTACCAATATGTCCATTGAAGTCTGCCCCAATGACCACTCTTTCTTTTTACTCTGCATCACTTCATCTTACTCACTCCAGAATCTCTCCTTCTGTTCTAGCTCACATCCTGCCTGTGGGGCATAAGCAGTAACGACATTGAACATCACACCTTCAATTTCTAACTTGAGACTCATCACTCTGTCTGACACTTTTTTCACTTCTAGAACATTCCTGACCAACCCCTCCTTCAAGATGACTCCTACTCCATTTCTCTTCCCATCCACACCATGAAAAAACAGCTTGAACTCTGCTCCTAAGCTTCTATCCTTGCTACCTTTCCACCTGGTCTCCTGAACACACAGTATGTCCACCTTCCTCCTCTGCATCATGTCAGCCAGCTCACTACCTTTTCCTGTCATAGTTCCAACATTCAAAGTCCCTACTCTCAGTCCTAAACTTATGCTTTTCCTCTTCTCTCTCTGCCTACGGACACGCCTCCCGCCGCTCCTTCTTCAACCAACAGTAGTCCAATTTCCACCAGCACCCTTTCGTTAACAGCACTGATGGCGGTCGTTGTTAACCTGGGCCTCGAACGATCCGGTATGAAATTTATCTTTACGGTTTGCATTTTGTATTCTGGCAAAAGTTTTACACCAGATGCCCTTCCTGTCGCAACCCTCTGCATTTATCCGGGCTTGGGACTGGCGTGGATGGGAAGAGAAATGGAGTAGGAGTCATCTTGAAGGAGGGGGTTGGTCAGGAATGTTCTAGCTTTTGATCACCAGCACGCGCCGTCTCTAAATTTACCATTCTGCAGCTGCTTGGTGACAATCTTTATTTCGTGACCCTTGTTCAATTTGTGTTTTTTTTTGTTTTAAACTATAAGTTATTATTCTGTCTTATTTTGTTGATATTATTAAATTGTATATATTTCATGTCGTAATGCAGCCGATCAAAAGCTTGGAATTCCGCATATCGAAAGAAACGAATGAAAATAATCCTCACGTGGGCTGTGAATGAAGGCGTATGATGGACTTGGGTGATGAAGTCTTGAACGATGGAACTTGGATGAAGCGTGTTGGATGATCCGCCTTAGATGATTCTCCTTAGATGATCCCCGCGAACCGGTCGACAACGGGTCCTTATATAAATTCTTTAAAGTTCGGGAAAGTTCCAGTTCTGGAATGTTCTAAATCACCTGACCCGTCACCAGGGCGTATGCGCAACTAGGTCCATCTCGAAGTATCTCTAATATGCTGGAAAGTTCCAGACCCAATTAGACCATGCAGGCAAAACAACAGTGACCCAAAAACAGCTGAGCAATACCATGCGTCACCATTTACAGCACACCAACTGAATATAACTACACTCAATGTTTATACATTCATTATATCTATATTTACATTTATACTATTATGTACACACCCATAACAAAGGGTTGTGTCAGGTGATTCGCTGTGGCGACCCCTGGAAAAGGGAAAAAGCCGAAAAGAAAAGAAGAAGAAGGAACCTAGCATGCATGTCTTTGGATTGTGAGAAGAAACCAGGGCACCTTGAGGAAACCGACGCAAACACGGCAAGGACATGTAAACTCCACACAGGAAGGTTCTCACCATGCACAGAGGTCGAACCCAGGACCTTGCTGTGAAACAGACATGCTAATGACTACACACAGGCGTAATTATTGAAAATATTGGAATGTCAGCTCCCGTTTTGCATAGAGATTTTTTAAGGGCAAACACTTCAATGCTGGACCGTACACCGGAGGGTTCCAGTACCACATGGTTCCACATCAGAACCTTTTTAAAAGACCATAAATTATATAAAGACCAAAAAAAAATCATACAGTGGGTGTGACAGAAGTATATTAATTCTGCATGGGGCTTGGTGAGCTGTCAAGGGTGTACGCTGCCATTCCCCAATAGTTGGCTGAGATGGGCACCAGCCTCAGGGTTAAAGTGCAGAGTCAACAATTTCCCTTGTGGGATTAATACGGTCTGTCAAAAAAGGAAAATTTAGTTTCTCAGTGACCAGTGAATACTTGGTGAAGAGCTGAAAGTTACCACTAGTTGCTGCTTTAGCTGAATATTCATCTCTCAGTTTAATTCATTGGTTCATTTTCTTAGCCACTTAATCTGAATCAGGGTCGCAGGCATCCATCTCAGCCCACACTGGGCAAGGGCGTAAGAGACAGCTCGCCAGACCATTGCAGGGCCAGCATACACACACAGCCATTCAAATTCACACTCACACCTAGGGGCAATTTGGAACAGCCAATCAGCCTATTGTGCATGTTTTTGGAATATGGGAGAAAACCAGGGTACCCATAGGAAACCCACGCAGACGTGGAGTGAACACGCAAACTCAACACAGAAACACCTCGAGGAGGGGACTCAAACCCAGGACCCTTTTTGCTTTGAGGCAGACGTGCTAACCACTACATCACTGTGCAACCTGGCTCAGTGAGATACTCACTTAAATATTATGTACTCTACTGGACAGTGGGGCCGGTGGTGTAGTGGTTAGGGTGCCGTGTTCATGATCAGGAGGTTGTGTGTTCAAAGCCCAGTTAGACCCCCTCTGTGCTAAGACCCCTGGGCAAAGTCTTAACCACAAGTGTGCCTCTGTTCACCCAGCAGTATAAATGGGTACCAGTAAAAATATACTGAGAAGGTGACCTGCGATGGACTAGCGTCCCATCCAGGAGGAGTTGTCCTCCTGGTAGCTTCACGCTAGAGAACCCGGGTATAAACACTGGCCTGATGAGCCACTAGGCTCGGGTATAAAAAGCCCAAATGACTTTACTGAATTAGTTACAGATGAATTGGGTATTTTTTTTTTATCATTTTTGTAAATTTTAGTTCTCTAAAGTTTAAATAGGTGGATTTAAATAAGAGTTTAATGATTTTTTTTCCCACTCAAGTACACCCACCTCCACTTCCAAAAGTTATGGCACTTCAAGTACAGTTAACGTGCTATCTGAACTTATCATTAGCGAAAAAGGGTCATGACATCACTTTCTCCTGCTGACTTCCAAACCTACAAACATGTGAGTCATCTTCATGAGGATTTATGAGGATGTGAAAGAGTGTGTCTGTAAAAATGAACCGACAAGAAGCCAATCTAAATACAAATAAACATTCTACACCAGCGCGTACATTTCCAAAATAAATGAAAAATGATTTCCCAGATATTGACTCCACTTTACTGGGATGCCGATTTCAGCTTTTTTCCCCTTTAAAACACTTCTACATCATTTCCACGTTGCTGTTTCTAGTAAGAAATAAATTGACTGGAAAATGTTGCTTTTTTTTTTTTTCTCCTGCAGAATTCAAAATACAGCTTCTGAGATGTCTCATGACCTTTATGGGTGTGCAGGAATAGTCTGCTTCCTCTGTTTTTTCCCCCTCATGTGGATCAAGGACAACCATTTTCAAAAAACCAGACACTTTGCCATCACTAACCACCCAATCAATCTTGCGAGTTTACGTCAGACTGTTTTAATTGCCCTTATAAAACAAGCCTTCAAGGGTCCAACAGCGGCCTCCGCACACCACCTTCATCAGAGTCACTGATCACATCAGACAGAGAAATCTGTACAAAGAGCCAAATCTCAGAACACTCTGAATTCTCACAGACCTGATTTCCATCTGCTGGAAGAACCTGGTGTTGATTTCTCCAGTCTCAGACTTCTCAAAGCTATTTTTGGGGAGATTTGGGACGTGGGGTTTGAACATCCAGACAAATCATTGAAATGTGGATGATTAAGTGGCCCGAAGTGGATAGATCAGAGACTTGGAGGATGTTGGCTTAGCTATGGTTGAACTGACATTGGAAATAGTTCAGAGAGGTTTAAAGGCTCATTAAAAAAAAGGGAGGAGGACAGGAGAGTGGGAGGGGCCTAATTCTTACAGTCTGAAATTGAATCTATTTCTGGACAGAGTCTCGTCAATGTTACGTTGAAACTTTTCAACAAATCACGTTTTATTCTGAAACCTTTACACGTTACATTTAAAAGAATTCATTGCTCATGTTAGGCCTGATGTACGTAAAGGGAAAAGGAAGCGCCGGATCCGATACTACTGGCTGCTTGACTACATTTAGTGTAAATGGAACTTTGTGTATGTTTCTACTTATTTGTGCTTCCATTCATTGTTCCTTTTCTAAGCCACTTAATCGTAATTAGGGTCGCGGGGAGGCTAGTGCCCGTCAGAGCCGACTCTGGGTCAGGGCGGGGTACACCCTGAACGGCTCATCAGATCATCCCAAGGCCAACACACATACAACCATTCACACTCACGGTTTTTGGACTATGGGCCGAAACTCTCTTACCCAGAGGAACATGGAAATTCTACACAGAAACAACCAAGTTTGGGAATCGCACCCAGGACCTTCTTGCTTTAAGGCAGACGTGATAACCACTGCTATGCCATCCCGTCCTTGTTTACTTATAAACAAAATGTGATCACCCAGCATCAAACCAGTCACATGGATCATCGCAGTGAGGTCACAGCAAAAAGGTCCTGAGTTCAAATCAAAAGGTGTTTATATGTGGAGTCTGTATGTTCTCCCCATGCTTGCGTGGGTTTCATCTGTTTATTTTAGTTTCCAGTCTGAGAAAAATAATAAGAATTGTCAAGGGACAGTACAGAGAAGAGGTGGAGGCTCAAACATCAGGCACATGTGGAATGGTATAAAGACCATCGCAGACTACAAGGGAAAGAACTTTAACATGGGAGAAGTGACTGCTTCTCTACCTGAGAACTTTGAAAACCACAGCATGCCCGAGTTTCTGTCAGAGGACAGCTGTCCTTTTCAGTTAGTTTAAAAAAGTATACACATGGAAAGCTTCTGTACCGGACAACATTCCAGACGATACTCTCAAAAAATGTGCACAGGAACAGGTAGATGTCTTTGCAAACATTTTTAAGCTTTCCCTGCTCTTGTCGGTCATCCCCACATGCTTTTCCTGTCCCAAAGCAACCTAAAATGAGCTGCCTCAATGTCTATCACCTAGTAGCACTCACCTCCATTATCATCATTAAGTGCTTTGAGCGTATAGTGTAGTCAAAGCTCACGTCACATCTTCACTGCAACACTCAACCCATTTCCGTTCGCCTACAATTCAAACAGATCCACATATATGAGAACGTTGTTTACTGATTACAGCTCCGCTTTCAATACCATAATTACATCCAGGCTTGTGACGATGATCCAGGATCTACATATCAGTGTCTCCTTATACAGCTGGATCCTGGATTTTCTGATGGGAAGACTACAGGTGGTGCGGGTCGACAGAGTGACGTACTCCACACTGACACTCAGCATCGGTGGCCCCCAGGGATGTGTGCTGAGCCCTCTGCTGTATACCCTCTTCACCCACGTACAGTCACACACAGCTCCAATACCATCATCAAATTTGCAAATGACTCCACCATCATTGGCTAAATTTCAGACGGAGATGAGTGTGCTAAGAGAGCAGAGATGACATCATGGACAACAACTGCTGCTCAACGCTAGCAAGACCAAGGGGCTTATCTTGGACTACAGGAGACTACAGGAGACTACATAGTGGACTGCACACACTTATCCACATTGAATGGACAGAGCTGAAGAGAGTCAGTAGCTTCGGGTTCCTGGGGATCAACATCACTGGGGATCAGAGGTAGTGTGTGATTATGAAAACAGCTCTTCTTTCTTCGGTGCCTGAGGAGAGTTGACATGGACTCCAGAATACTCACCAACTTTTACCGATGCACCATCGAAAGTATTCTTTCTGGCTGCATCACGACCTGGTATGGCAGTTGTAATGCTCTGAACTGCAAAGTTCTACAGAGGGTGGTCAGATCAGCACAACACATCACCAGGACTGAACTGCCAGCAATCCAGGACCGCTACACACAGCACTGTAGGACAAAGGCCTAGTGGAGCCTCTCTGATCTCAGCCACCTCATGCTGTCGGGCAGATGGTACCGGCGCATTGAGACTTGCACCAGCAGATCCAGGGATACTTTATTCCCACAAGTCATCAGGCTACTGAATAGCTGACATCCTGGAGAAATTATACACATTATTTTGCACACTCATTGTATACTGTACACACCACAACCTCTGCAGTATTTATGTCTTTGTCCTTCTTTGTGCTAGTTTATTTTTTATTTCTTTATAACATTGATTTTAATTTTTACTATACAGTATATTTTATCTAAATGTCCTTTTTAGTCTCCCAGTGCGGCTAACTGGGTTATCAAAGGCCGGCCATGTCTCTCATGGTCTATGGTAGGAGGTTCATGTAAAAGAACCATTGCTACTTTGGACAAGAGGAGCTGCAAAGCCATTAGCATTTTTCTGCCTTGCGATGGCCTGCCGAGCTGTCCAGGTTGTACTCTGGGCTTGACAGGACTTGAACCCAGGACCTTCCTGCTGTGATGCGGATGTGCTAACCACTATATCACGATACCACTTTCACAGTATACCATTATTCTCTTTTTATTATTATTTATTTTGCTCACAGAGTCATGATGGGTGAATATGGCAGAGATCTGAGTTGAACTGCAAGCAGATATTTTTATCTGACCTTCAAGCCACTAACCTCACCTAAATTTTCGACACTGTACTATAATTAAACCCCATCCAGGCCTGTAGTATGCTTTTACTATGATAAATCAATTTCTCCATGAACACTTCTGGAGGCTGTCCAGTGGTATTTGGTATGTTTAGAAACCTTACAGTCTGCAGGATTAGATGAAGTAGAAGAAGAAGAAACATGATTTACCACCCACAGTGTTTTCAACAAGCATCAAATGAGCTGTGTCTACAGAGAAATAAGAACCTCCACCACATAGCCAGCAGTCGCATTAGGAGAACTCAAAAAATATAAAGGAGGGAGTAAGTCAAATTAGAGCCAAAGAAGATTAAGTGAAATTTAGACTTCTCAGCCAAAAAGACAGTGAAAGCCTGCGATTTTCCATGAAGTCAGTGTAAATGTGACTGCAGAACTTGGGGTTTCTCTGTCTGCTCGTGCACGTACTGCTTATTGTTCTTTAAAGGTTTATGATACTTTCAACGCTATTGGGAAAACAAGTTCAGATTCTTTCTAGTGAACCAGACTGGGAGTTGTCATTAGTCACTGTGGCTGAAGAAGTGCCTACAAAAGCATTACTAACACTACAAAGACCACAGATGTTCTAGCGTGATGGTTGTAGAAATATCTACGAGGAATCACGGTCACTAAGTGTAGAGCAGGAAGACGGGTGTTAGTAAGTTTAAAATACTAGATAATACACACAGACCTAAAAGCTTTGCCTACACATCAAGGAGGGAACATGGTGTTGCAGTAGTTCTTAAATATATTCGCATCACAGCAAGAAGGCCACAAGTTCGAGTCCCAGGCACATGGGTTTCTATGTATGGTTTGCATGTTCCCCAGTGTTTACACGGGTTTCCTCCAAGTACTCTGGTTCCCCAGCACTTACATGGGTCTTCTCCAAGCACTGTGGTTCCCCAGCGCTTACATGGGTCTTCTCCAAGCACTCTGGTTCTCCAGTGCTTACATGGGTTTCCTCCAAGGACTCTGGTTCCCCAGTGCTTACATGGGTCTTCTCCAAGCACTGTGGTTCCGCAGCGCTTACATGGGTATTCTCCAAGCACTCTGGTTCCCCAGCGCTTATATAGGTTTCCTCCAAGCACTCTTTTTCCCCAGCGCTTACATGGATTTCCTCCAAGCACTCTGGTTCCCCAGCGCTTACATGGGTCTTCTCCAAGCACTCTGGTTCCCCAGCACTTACATGGGTTTCCTCCAAGCACTCTTTTTCCCCAGCGCTTACATGGGTCTTCTCCAAGCACTCTGGTTCCCCAGCGCTTACATGGGTCTTCTCCAAGCACTCTGGTTCCCCAGCGCTTACATGGGTTTCCTCCAAGTCCTCTGGTTCCCCAGCGCTGACATGGGTTTTCTCCAAGCACTCTGGTTCCCCAGCGCTTACATGGTTTTCCTCCAAGCACTCTGGTTTCCAAAGACGTGCACATTAATCAAACTGACTGTTCCAAATTTCCTAAAGGTGTTAGTGTAGACGGTTGTGTGTGTTGCGCTTGGAATTTTGTTGACGGCTTTATCCAGGACGACTTCAGTTTTTTATCTTACTTATTCATCGAGAATTTAAGGGTTAATGGAATTGCTCAAGGGGTTTAACATAGGTAGTCTGGTGGTACAGGGGGTTGAACTACCAACCATTTTGATCAATCATCCAAAGCCTCAACCACCAAGTCACCACTTGTCTTCGGTAAGAAGGTGTATAGAGCACTACGATGTGGGTAGGAAGTGGCAGATTACTAAATTGAGTGGGAAAAAAAATACATTTGTCGTCAACAAGTAACCGATGTAAGGCCTTAAGATTAACATTAATTCTGTGATTTTATGATACTTACATTTCAATCTGGGATCCATGTCTCGTGAGCCCATGTTCTCTGGCCTTGGTCATGTTTTGATTTTGATGGCTGAGTTCGTAAGAACAGCTTCATATTTCACACTTCTTACACCCATACACACACACTCATATCTCTGTCTATCTGGCTATATATAAATGCTTGTAGAATCAATAATTCACTGAGATCCCGAGCTTGTCCTGAGTGTTTGTGCCTTGTCTGTTGGCTCTGATCTCTGGATCAAACCATAATAGAATGGACTCTTCACCCACTGGCAACAGATGGGACCCAAACCGCTAGAATACCCATTCATTTGTTCATTTATTTTCTGAACCACTTAATTCTAATTAGGGTCGTGGGGAGGCTGGCGCCCATCCAAGCCGACTCCAGGCGAGGAAGACTACACCCTGGATAGCTTGCCAGGCCATCACAGGGCTGAAACACACCGATGGCGATGCAACTACTCTTGTCAAAAGTCAGAAATGGTTCTTTTACATGAACCTCACACCATAGACAGTGAGAGACATGGCCGACCTTTGATAATCCAGTTAGCTGCACTGGGGAGACAGTGACAATGCACTGGCATTGGGACTTGAACCCGCAACCTTTACCACCAGGCCACCACTGCCCCCGCAAGAATTGATAAATGAGCAAAATCTTACAACCAACATCCCTTTTCCTTTGCTGACAGGCTACAGGAAATATCAAGAATCAGTCAGCAGGGCTTGTGAAGTGATGGCGTGTAGTTTACACGCACACAGGGTGATTAAAGTGCGAAACTCTTGAAAGAAAGATATGCTAAGCTGATTAAACACAATCGCCTGCTACCACTACTCTACCTCTTCATTTCTATGGCCCATTGATTTGACATACAGCCTGCAAAAATCTAAGAATCTATTTCTGACCACGAAAGCCACGAAGTTCCTTTCCGCCAGAGTGCATACCAGCCTAAATACGGTACATTCATGCAGCGCGTCTGAACAAACAGAAAGAAATCAGCGAGCCCGTATACCAGCCATAAACTGGGCAGGACGACTTTCTCACAGGGTTCTTTCTCGACTCCAAAACTAACATTCCGTCATGTCCTGGCCTTCAGAGCAAGCAAGTGAGAAATTGAGGAAGACATTATAGGAATGTGTGAAATCCTGGAAAAAAAACCTACAGAGCAGAAGTGGCAAAGAAAGGGATATAGAAATTTTGACTCAAGATCAGATGGTCTGAAGATAATTTGGATGGTCTGAAGACCCAACACACTGGGCATGTTGGTTGCTCAGGATTGTCCCTGAGTGTGTAAATGTGGGTGAGAATGGTTATATGAATATTTGTGTGTGTTTTCTGTGTGGCCTGGCAAGCTGTTCAGGGTGCACCCTGCCTTGACCCAGTGTTGGCTGAGATAGGCACTAGCCTTCCTCCCACCCAAGTATGATTAAAAAGTTAGCCATATGAGTTAGAGAGAGAGAGAGAGAGAGAGAGAGAGAGAGAGAGCGAGAGAGAGAGAGAGAGAGAGAGTGGTCTGGACATTGCAGGACTGTGTAGATTTAATCATTAAGCTGTAATTAGCATTGCTGATGGTCTGGTGCGCAGGGAGACTCGGCACCGTTTAACCAGATCAGCTTCATTTCAGCTCCACTGGGACCCCGATGAAAGTGACACACTTCCTGATTGCTTGGCTTGTTATCTGATGCCAAAAAAATAAATCAATAAGTAACCGTTGAAAATTATTATTACAGCATCAACAATTACAATATACAGCCGGCCTCCTTCTTACGAAAACCCCTGAATATGAAAAATCTAGTCTACGAAAAACATTTTCCTAAATTTTTGTCATCTGGATATGAAACAACTTCTTACGAAAAGTGCGAAACGCCTCATTCAAACATTCAATCGCACCATTCAAACATTCAAACAATGCACAAGTTGCTCTCTCATTGGCTGTCTCCCAATATCCCGCCCACTGGCCTCCCATTGGCGAGGAGGGATAACGCAGCTCCCCCCATTGGCTATCTCTCAACATCATGCCCCGCTGGCCTGATTGACTAGGAGGAATGATGCTGTCATTCCAACTTTGTTCAAGTTTGTGTGAATCGCGTTCATGTTTGTGTGTCATTCCAACTGTATTTTATGGCTCAGGCTTTTAACCTTCCATAAACATTTGTAAGATTATAACTCTGCTAAGAAGACATGGTCAACACACGCACGCGCACACACGCACACACACACACACACACACACACACACACACACACACACACACACACACGTGATTCCCGGTGAAAGTGATTCCCAGTGCCATGGTCATTGTAAGATTATAACTCTGCTTAGAAGATGGTCAGGTCATGGTCAGCACGAAGTAAGTACCTTAAAAGTTATGCTTTTATCATTTTTAAAGGGTAGTCTTGGGAGCCTTGGAACGAATCACATGTTTTACGTGTAAAAATGCACCTCTACTTACGAAAACTCCAAGTTTCAAAAAAGGCGCTGGAACGGATTAATTTCATTAGAAGTGGGCCGACTGAATCATCACCGTTATTAAACAAGAAATCAGTATTTGTTTAAAAAGGATTATAAGATTTTTAAAATAATAACTTGGCATAGGTGGTGTAGTGGGTGCCAGCAAGAGGTCCTGAGTTCGAGTGCAGAGCTTGACATTTATGTTCTCCCTGTACTTGCATGCCTTTTCTCGAGGTACCATGGTTTCTTCCCACAGTCGAAAGACATGCACATTAGGCTTAGTGGAAAAAGTTGATGGGTTACTGATCCGACAATCAGCAGTTCAATCCCAACTATCACAACTATCATGGGTTTCGAAAGACCGCCGACCGGTCTCAAGACAAACCGTCAGGTCGCGTCAATTGTCAACAGTCGGCCCCCGATTTACGAAGACCCCTTTGTACGAAATCCCCCGGATTACGAAAAACATTTCCCTGAGTTTCCGTCCCAAAATACGAAACAACCCCCTCTTACAAAAAGAAATTCAAAATTCAAACGCACTAATCAAAATTTCACACGATGTGCGAGTTGCTCTCTCATTGGCTGTCTCTCAACATCCCGCCTGCTGGCCTCCCAGATAGAGACAGAAGGAAGCTGCACTCTTTAGTTTTTAGTTTATTTTTTTTAAGTTGTTTTAATTCAGTAAATGTTTAATAAAAGTGGGCGCATTTGAGCTCATCTGGAATTCTGATCCCTCAAGGAATCAAATTAAAGTTGAGTTTGTCAAGCAGGGAATGCGCTTTGAATTCCACGTCTTGTGGGCGTGGCCCACAGTGCACGCACGAGAGCGAGAGAGAGAGAGAGAGAGAGAGAGAGAGAGAGAAGGAATAACGCTTTAGGTTTTTTTTTTAAGTTGTTTTAATTCAGTAAATGGTCAAGCAGGGAATGAGCTTTGAATTCATGTCTTGTGGGCGTGGCCCGCAGCGCCCGCACGGGACAGAGAGAGAGAGAGAGAGAGAAGGAATAACACTTTAGTTTTTAGTATTTTAAGTTGTTTAATTCAGTAAATGTTTAATAAAAGTGGGCGCATTTGAGCTCATCTGACATCCCGATCCCTCAAGGAATCAAATTAAAGTTGAGTTTGTCAAGCAGGTAATGCGCTTTGAATTCCATGTCTTGTGGGCATGGCCCGCAGCGCGCACGAGAGAGAAGGAGATAGAGAGAGAGAGAGAAAAAGAGAGAGAAAAATGGAGTGAGGGAGAGAGAGGGGGTGTTAATAAAAATGTTTAATAATGGTTTAATTAATAAATATGTTAATAAAATGTTTAAATGGTTTAATAAATAATTTTCTTTTATTTTAACACGTATTTCATACAAAATTGGTGTACTTTTATCATTTTTAAAGGGTTTATGGAGTTTATCCAGTCCGAGAACTGGAGACCTGGAACGAATTAGGCGTTTAACATGTAAAGTGCGACCCCTACTTACGAAATCCCCGCGATACGAGAATGGCTCTGGAACGGAATAATTTCGTAAGTTGGGGGCCGACTGTATATCTGAATAAGAGCATCTGCCAAGTGCTGTAAATATAAATGATATTTGTGATTGCCCTTAGGTTAGTATGAGTGGTAGTTTGTGCATGTTGGTCCTACGATGGTCTGTCGAACTCTTTACAGCATACACACCATCACCTGGAATTAGCTGAGATGGGAAACGCAAATGCTGCAAATCTATTGCAGGGCCAACCCCAACCACCTTTTCCTAATACATAGGCGGAAACCGGAGTCGCAGGAGGAATCCAAACATGCACCATGACAGCATTCTTGGTCGAACTATATTCCTCCCAAATCCTGAGCCAATGGGCTCAATGATCACCCACTAACTCTTACTCATTTGCCAAACCCTTTACGCTTCAAGTCACGGAGAGCCTGAGGCCGATCTCACCCAGCATTGGGCTGAGGCATGGTACACCCTAAACAGGCAAAGGCACACACAACCATTCACAGTTGCATTTATGATCAACTTGGAGCAGCCAATTAGCCGATTGTACATCATGTCTTTGGACTGTGCAAGGAAACCGGCTTGCCCGAAGTATACCCCCACGCAAAAACTGGGAAAAACATGCCGACTCCACACTGAAATGCCCAAGCCCGGGACTAGAACCCAGAACCTTCTTGCTGTGAGGCAGATATGCTAATCACAACATTACTGTACCACACCGCAGAATGATCAGAGCTCATGAATTCCCCACCCATGCTAAGCTGATGACTCATAACCCAATCGATTTTCCTTCGGTCACCTTCTTGACAGATCATTCTGAAATCACAAACTTGAAACTAAACTGAAATTGTGAAAACTATAAAGGTTATGAAAGAAAAGAGGTAGAACACAGTGCATTGCAGCTTACTGTATTTTGGGCTGCCTACCCACAGATCCATCAGGTAGTGCTAATGTTATGGCTGATCACCTGGTACATGACCCCTTCCAGTTCTCGCATCTGTGTCCTGTTTTTGTTCACGCTACCACCCACACTTACACACTATACTTACAGGGAATTATGTTGGCTTAGCGATTTGCATGTCTCCCTCGCAGCACGAAGATCCTGGGTTCGAATCCTGGGCTCAGCACGTGTGCTTCTGTGTGGAGTTCGCATGGTCTCCTCTGACTCCAAAAACATGCGTTAGGCTAAGTAGCTGTTTCAAAATGCCTTTAGGTATGATTTTACGTGTGTTGGCCCCAAAACGCTCATGTTAGTGTTGGCTACAATGAGTCTCCAGTACCCCCAGTGCAGCTAACTGGTTTATCAAAGGCCTGGTCAGCTGTCCAGCTGATCCCGGAGTAAACCCACACAAGCACGGCGAGAACATGCAAACTCCACACAGAAACGACTGAAACGCAGTTTATGAAGATGAAAAATTGCGAGGCGCACATATGACACGTCCGTTCAACTCCGTACTGAGCGACACTCGTCTGTAGTGGCTGATTACGTGATAATCACGAGACTTATGGATAACGAGATTTGTTGCAAACACTTAATAATCGACTTTTATCAATTCGTTGTTGCAGCACGGGTTGAGATGGGCGCCAGCCTCCTCGTGACCATAATTAGGATTAAGTGGTTCAGAAAATGAACGAATGAATGAATGAGCCGACTGCGCATGTCTTTGGAGTGTTAGAGGAAACCAGAGTGAGCTGGAGAAACCCAGACAAGCACAAAGAGAGCATGCAAGCGTCACACTGAGGCGCCTGAACTTGGGAATCGAACCCAGGCCTTTTTGCTCCGAGGCGAATGTGCGCCCTACTGTGCCGCCCTCCTCTAGACCACAGGTTTCATTTTTACCTCACACATTGTTGACCTGTGCTGTGCCAAAACTCTGTGTGCATGTCCATGAGGATGAAGGATCAAAGCGTGTCTCGCTTTATTACCGACCTGTGGAAGGTCCTGTTTATACAGCAGGCGGGTTTATTGCACTCCGGGAGGGTCATAACGGAGCTCGACGTGGCTTCGGTGCCTTTGCTTCACTGTGCAAACAGCTGAAGGCCTGTTATTATTCGGTGAGGTCAGACCTTTGGGCCATCTGTCATTTTCGCTATTTTGCCTAAAAATATGGAAAAGTCGTGCGAGTGTGTGTCGCTGCAGCAGCTCCTGAGGCTTCGGAAAGCCCTTACCACTGAACTGTGAAACTTTCTGGGTGATTTCAAGTGCACATTTAGTGCAAAACAGCATTCCTGCTCGAGTTCCTCTCTCTCTCTCTCGCTCTCTCTCTCTCTCTCTCTCATGAAACTAAGGCCGAGATGTTTTGATGGTCTCCACCTGAAGGGAAGCAATTTAGTATATAAAAGTCTTTGAAGTGCTGCCGACGATGGATATCTCACCATGTAGCCCCTAACCTTTTCCACTTCATAAATTCTTTTAATTGAGTAAATGCATTGTTTTGTAAACAGAGTTGGGGGGGAAAAAACATGCTTCTGTGTAGAGTTTTTATTCTCTTCTTTCATCTTTCACATTTCTGATATCTTGGGGCGTATGAGGTGCGGTGGCGTAAGCGGTTAATACACCCGCCTCACAGCAAGAAGGTCCTGGGCTCATCTCTGTTCTATGTGGATTGTGCATGTTCTCCTTGTGATTGCTTGGGTTTTCTCGGGGTAGTCCGGTTTCCTCCCTCCGTCTAAAAACACGTACATTAGACTAAATGGCTCCTCCATTTTGCACCTAAAGTTGTGTGTGTGTGTGTGTGTGTGTGTGTGTGTGTGTGTGTGTGTGTGTCTGTCTTTTGGCCTCGTGGTGGTCTGGCAGACTGTATGGGGTGTACCCTGCCTTGACACAGCGATGGCTGGGATAGGCCTCAGCATCCCCGTGAGCCCAGTAAGAGAAAGCACCATAGTGAGTGAGTGAGTGGGAGACAGTAGGGTTTATGAGGAAACCCTTATGAAGTCGGAGAACGCCAGGAGCCTGGACCATGACTCCATGACATCACCTGTGATATCCTGGTTTCTCCATTACTCATGTACTCGAGACGAAATGCACACACAGCCAGATTTAATGCACGTATCCGAGCTGGGGTTATGTTCTAAACCGTCTGGATTAGTGATTAAGTACCGCCATTGGAAGGTTAGCTGGTCAGAATTATGAAGTCTTTCTCTGAAAAAGGATAAACGGTCTCCCTGTAGTCTCGGTGCTCATGAGTTATGGGGTTACGTCTGGATCGGGGTTGTCTTTACTGTTGAATTTAAGAGTCTGATTGATTATGTACGACAAACATGAAGGAGAAGATATTAAAACGTGGCTGTCTGTGTCGCAATGATCAAAATGATTTACATTTACGTTTAGGCATTTAGCAGACATTGTTCTCCGGAGTTAAAGAGCATGCAAGCAGTCGAAGGTGCAGCGCTGGCGGACCTCAAGGATTTGAAAGGATTTTCTCACTCTCACTTTACTGGAGACTCCATTCGTCCATTCATTCGTTTTATGAACCGCTTAATCCTAAGTAGGATCGCGGAGAGGCTGGCGGCCATCTCAGCCAACTCGGGGGGCTAACACACACACACACACATACATTCACACTCCCACTCACACCTTGAGAAAATAAGGAACAGCCAATTAGCATTATGTGCATGTACAGTGGTTCCTCACCTTACGATAGTCCCAGCAAATGAAAAACATTTCCCAAAATTTTTTATCTCTGTATACGAAACAAGTTCTCCTTCCGAAACGCACCAAACGCGCCATTCAAACATTAAAACAATGCACGAGCTGCTTTCCCATTCACTATCTTCCAACATCCCACCCCGTTGGCCTCCCATTGGCTAGGAGGGATGACGCAGCTCTCTCCCATTGGCTATGATGGAGCTGCATCTCCCATAATGCTTTTCGTGTAAAGGACAGTTACTGTTGTTTCATGAGTTTTTTGACTCAGGCTTTTAACCTTCAATAAACATTTGTAAGATTATAACTCTGCTAAGAAGACATGGTCAACACACACCTGCGCACACACACACACACACACACACACACACACACACACACACACACACACACACACACACGCTCGTGTGATTCCCAGTTTGAATGAAAAGAAGAAGCGGGCTCGTGGCATGCGGTTGTGTGATATTGCAAAGGAATATGGCCACACCCGTCTACCATCGGTACGATATTGAAGCAGAAGGAGGCCTTAAAAGGTATACTTTTATAATTTTTCAGGGTTTAGGGGGTAGTATTGGCGGCCTCGGAATGAATCACACGTTTTACATGTAAAATGCGACTCAACTTACGAAAACTCCAGGTTAAGAAAAAGGCTCTGGAACGGATTAATTTCGTAAGGTGAGGTACCACTGTATTTGGACGGTGGAAGGAAACCAGAGACCGTGGAGGAAACCCACACAAGCACAATGTGAACATGCACACTCCAAGACACAAACACGCCTTCTCTGAGCCTGGGACTCGAACCCAGGGTCTTCTTGCTGAGAGGCAGATAATTATAAATTTATAATGAATGCAAGTTATGTTTGGTTATGAACAGCAACCTTCCCCTTCCCCTCCCCCTCCCACCCCGCCTCCCCAGACCTAACAAGCGACTTGGTGTTCATTTATTCCTGAGAAGCGGAAGATCCTGTCTCGCACACGGCGTCTTTATTATACTCATTCCACCGATCACGTCCTGTGTACCTACACTTGCTCTTAGTCACTGTGTGAAATTAGGAGTGATTGACAAACTGAGTGAGGAAAAAAAAAAAAAGCATGTCGAGTCATTACTGCGGACTCTTAGCCAAGATCAGGACCAGTCCGCAGCTGGGCCTGATGCACCACCACACTCACACTAAATGTAGAACAATTCCACATCAAAAGCCTCTTATTTTCTCCGCTTAGTCACACGTGGAAACGGAAACAGCTCTCTATTTACACTCCAGAACTCCAGAATCTGGCAACCGGCTGCGGTCTCAGGCCTTTTATTTTAAAAAAAACAAAACAACAAAAAAATCAGGTTTGCAGGATTCTTCTAATGCCAGGCACATTAATTGCTCCAAACAACTTCTCTCACACACACACACACACACTTCTCCTTTCACATATAATTCTCAATTAGCGTGCAGTGTTTCATACAGCTGTATTTCAGGCGCTGAGCTCAGGACACTAAAATGTTTTCTTTTCTCTTAAACCGACTGATACTAATCCCACCTTGGCTTTCAAGGACTTTAAAGATATAAATAACCCTACGCATCCACATTCGCGTGCGTTCCGTCCTTCTGCCAGAGAAGAATGTAGACGCAATATAAAGATGGTGTAGATTGTGGCAATTTCTGTTTTCTTTTCTTGATGAATCCTAGTTTGAACGGTATTCTTTCATATTTGCCAAAACCACTTTATCCAAATAGGGTCCGCTGGAGCCTACTGTATCTCAGCCATGTCTAAACAAAGGCAGCATACACCCTGAACAACTTACCAGTCCATCACAGAGCCAACACACACACACACACACACACACACACACACACTATTCACACCAAGAGACAATTTATAACAGTCAATTCTTACTGCCGCACAGTCGCGCAGGAGTTAGCAGGTCTGCCTCAGCACAAGAAGAGTTGAACATTTCTATGTGGGGTTTGCAAGTTCTACTCGTGCTTGCATGGGTTTCCTCTGGGTACTCCGGTTTCCTCTGAAAGTTAAAAAAAAAAAACACGCTCAGCAGTTTAAATGGCGATTCCAAATCACCCCCTAGTTTGTGTGTGTATAGTTGTATGCGTGTGGACTCTGCAGTGGGCTTTCAAGCTGTCCAGGGTGTACCCCATCTTCACCTCACACTCAGATGACTGAGATGGGTATCAGCCTCCGCGAGACCAATATTAGGATTAAGTGGCTTGAAAAATGAATGAATTATCCTAATGTGTAAGTTTTTGGACTGTGGAAGGAAACCCATGCAGGCACATAGTAACGCCCTGTGCTTCTTGCTATTTAGTGGCAGCTGCTCAGTATGAACACTCAAAATGGAGGTATCTCCACAGGATTGTCAGTTTCTCCATTTGATCTTCGACCTTTTTCCAATGACCCTCTGGTCTGAGTTGTTTCGCAAGAACTGTGTGCCAGCTGAGGGGTTTTACTGATCTAAGGGTCAAAGGGTTCAAGTCTCACTACCACTAATCGTTATTAGTTTGTAGATGTAAATGGTGCTTTCTCTGTACTTTCTAATGTAAGTTTGGTGTTCCACAAGGTTCTGTCCTAGGTCCATTGCTTTTCTCTCTATGCATGCTCCTTTCGGGTAATATCATTTGTGATCATGGTATTCGTTTTCATTGTTATGCTGATGACACAAAGTTATATACTCCAACAAAGCCAGATGAGAGACATCAGTGTAATAAAGTTGAGAAATATGTAAAGGACATGAGACACTGGATGCTTACCAACTTCTTCCTTTTAAACTCTGATAACACAAAAGTACATGTACTCGGATGTCAGGCAACTAGGAATAAGGTTTCTGATCATGTAGTAGTTTGGATGGTGTTTCAGTCTCATCATGTACAGCAGTAAAAGACCTTGGAGTGATTATTGACGCTGGTCTTTCATCTGAAGCTCATTTAGATAATATTACTCCGGTGGCCTTCTTTCATTTCAGGAAAGTTGCTAAAGAAACAAATATGATTTCAGTGCATGATGCAGAAAAACCTTGTTACCTCGAGATGAGATCATTGTACTGTGTTACTGGCTGGATGTTCTAATAGGAACATAAACAAGCTCCAGTTAAGTCCATAAGGAAGCAGCCAGGGTGGTTACTAGAACCAGAAGACACGAGCATGAGCATATCACCCCAACCTTATTTACACTGCACTGGCTCCTAGTTACATTTCACATTGAATATAAAATACTATTTTTAACCTAAAAAGCACTTAATGATCTTGCACATTATATTGGAGAACTTCTTCTCGTTTATGATCCGGCACACCCACTTAGATCAAAAGGTGCAGGATGCTTAGTGATCTCTCGAATAATGAAAACTACTGCAGGGGGTGACATGCTTCCTCTGACAGTTATGGAATAACCTTGCAGTTAGTGTTCAGGACTTAGACACAGTCTCTGTGTTTAAGACGAGGCTGAAAGTTACATGTTTAGTGGAGCGTTGAGTTAAACGGCTTTTATTATGTAAAGAAGCAAATCTTGGGGTCTCAGGCATAGAAAGTTCTGGTAAACTGTGATGTTGGGATCCTGTTGCTCCCCCACTCCACATGCTCAGCCTGGTCCGTTGACAGTGGGGTGGCTGATTGCCCCAATGTCACAGGTGCCCTCATGTCCGGCTTCCTTCTGGTTCTCTCTCTTTTAGTTACGCTGCCATAGCCAGTCATGCCGGAGTCCCTGCTGCACTCAGCAATAATAACATCTTCCTTTTCCATTACACTACTATGAGTACTGTGTGTCTCTCTCTCTCTCGCTCTCTCTCTCTCTCTCTCTCTCTCTCTCTGTGTTTTTGTTGAGGTACACATTCCTCTTCTGAGATGCCGGTGATCCTGATCCTTCTGCTTTCTGAGTGCTGTGGTCTGTTTTGTTGTGCTGATGCTGGCTGGAGTTCTCATATTTGAAGCCCCTCCCTCCTGCTGATGAAGATCTATATATATGGACCCATATGTGCACTCACAGACTGTGAAGATAACTTTTCGCTGCTGGTGATATAAACTCCTTTTCCACAATTATTTAGGACTTACAGTTATATAACCAACCGGACCATATTTTGAACTGTAATGGAGTCCTTGTATATGGTTTGTATCCCTATGGTTTCACCCAAATGAGGATGGGTTTCCCTTTTGATCTGGTTCCTCTCGAGGTTTCCTACTTTCATCGACTGGGGGAGTTTTTCTTCACCACCTTCGCCGCATGCAACGCTCATTAGGAAAGTGTAGTGGTTGTAGAAAATGCTTAAATTCTTTAATATTTTGTAAACTCCTACTTCTACTGTGTAAAGCTGCTTTGCAACAATGTTAATTGTTAAAGGTGCAAATACAAATAAAACTGAATTGAATTGAATAAAGTGGAGTAATTGCTCCACCTAGTGGCTGCGTGTATTACACAAAGTTCCAACTACGGGTCTGTTCATATAGAATTGTGGAAGCTTGAACAGTCCTTTGTTCTAATTCATTTGTTTTCTAAGCCGGTTAAATATAATTAAGGTCATGGGGAGGCTGGCGCCGATCTCAGCCGACTCAGGGTGAGGGCCGGGTATACCCTGGTCATTGCGGGGCGGACACTCACACAACCACTTACACTTGGGGATAATTTGGAAGTCGATTAGCCTGGTGCATGGTTTTGGACTGTAGGAGTTAACCATAAGGAAATGAACATGAGGTTACTGATTCTTCAAACATCGATATGGAAAACAGCTCGTCATTGCCATTTCCTGTATGCTTGCAGCTACACACGCACATATAAAACCTGTAAGGATAATAACCAGAAGCGAGACGCCTGGGTGCACATTTCTGAAACATTCAGATTCCCCCCATGAGCTTTTGCAAATTGATGTATTTTAAGGCGGGCAGTGGTGGCCTGGTGGTAAAGGTGCTGGATTACTGATACTAAAAAAGTTTGGGGTTCAAGCCCCACTCTCCACGAGTTGTCACTGTTCCACCAGCGCATCTAACTGGGTTATCAAAGGCCGGCCATGTCTCGCACTGTCTGTTGTGAGAGGTTCATGTATTAGAACCATTGCTGACTTTCAACAAGAGGAGCTGTGATGCCGTCAGCGTGTTTCCGCCCTGCGATGGCCTGGCGAGCTGTCCAGGGTGTACTCTGCCCTCGCCTGGAGTCGACTGAGATGGGCGCCAGCCTCCCCGTGACCCTAAATTGGACCAAGCGGTTCAGCAAAATAAATGGATGATTTATTTTAAGCTGAAATAAAGAACGAGACTGCAAACAGAAGCAGCTGAATTGAGTTTCCTTTGCGTATCTATGCTCAGTGAGAGAGACGGTGAGGAGCTCAGACATCCATATGGAGCTTGGAGTGGAGATGCTACTCCGCAATATCAAAAAAAGTTAGTTGAGGTGGTTTGGGCACCTGATTACAATGCCTTCTACTCACATCCCTTTCAACGTATCCCAGACACGCAACGAGGACGAGGCCCCAGGAATCACTGAAAAGAAGCCATCTTGGGATCTCCTCTCCTGCCCCCAAGAGGAGGTAAGGAGGGTCACTTGGGAGAGGGATGCCCGGGTTTTCCACCGAATGATTAGCAGGTGTACAGGAGTTCCTAATAAAGTAGGACAGGAACGTCGTGTACATTCATAATAAAGCAACTTTTGTCTTTTTTAAATATCAGACTTTTATTAATAAATTCTCATTGCTACAGAACACTCACATCAGTACACGTGTCACGTCAGCCTTCACACTGTAGCCGAGAACTAATACACTGAAATTCGGCGCCGGTTTTTATACTCTATTTGTCCATGGTGTGAATGAATACTATTATTGACCACCAATGACCACGTTACTTAGCAGAGTGCTCGGGACAAAAAGCGCTGCTCCACTTACAGAACATCAGAGAAGGGGAGAGAGAGAGGAGAGAGGATATGAGCACAAGAGCGCTGGAGGCTGAGACAGAGGAGGAGGAGCTTCCCAGAGTTAAAGCTCTGCGGGTCATGCAGGGGGCTACGGGGAGTGTGTGTTTACATAAAGACATATAATAGTTAGTGTGTGTAGGTTTTATAAATCAGTAAGACATTGATTGAGATGTGTGTTACCCTGGTCTACATGTGCGTAGATCTGTCTGTGTGTGTTCAGGCTGCAAGTGGCCCCAGGCTGAGTTCTACGTGGTGTGTGAGCCAGATGAGCTCAACAGCAGGTTCTCCTTCCTCGCTCGGCCTGATGGGAGCTGCCAGGTTGCGGAAGTCGTGGCGCATCTTGAAGGACACCGTGACGTCACCATCCTCGCACTGAGGGATCACTTTGATGAAGAAACCGATCTTGTTAGACTTTCTGAAAGCCACCACGCTGAGGGGAGGCAGAGAAAAAAATAGAGTGAGAGATGGATTAAACAAAGAAGAAGAAAGTAAGGGGAAGAAAGGGAGTGTGGGGAGAAGACTAACAAAAAGAGAGAGAGAGCAGAGAGCAGGGATGGTAGAGAAAAGGAAAAAATGAGAGAGAGACAAAAGGACAAAAAGAAGAGAGACAGAATATCCCACCCGACTCTGAACCCGCCCGGCTCTCAACCCGCCCGGCTCTCAACCCGTCCGCCCATGAGAGATTTTACGCCTCACTCTTTTACCTCGTGTACCTTCTACATGAACTTGTTGAGTGGACCGTACTGAATAAACGTTTTAAACTCTGGGGTCTTACTCCGGGTCGTCCTGAAAGTCCTGTGGCTCTGCCAGCTCGTCATACTCCGCCGCTGCGTCCTTTCCCGCCAGAGCAAGCTCCTTCGCTGGCACCAACACCTACACACACGGTTATCACATGATCCACTGCTCCTCATCACAAACATCCAAACACAAACGGGACTTATACCGGACTGTACCCGGTTTCATAATCCCATCCAAACGCATCAGAAATACTGGGCGGTTACTAAGGGCGAGACGTTGATGAAATATTATCGATATCATGATCATATGGGTCTCAATACATCTGTATATCACTTTTTTAACTCGAAGTACATGCAGTGTAAACGCTGACTGGTTAAAATCCTTTCCAGGGACTTTTTTAGGAATAAAAGTGATATTAATACAGAAAATAGTTATTTTTATAGAGGTTACATTATTATTGTGTTATACTGGAAGGATGTTGATACCAGGGCTGTGTGACGTGCTACATACAGTCACACATGTTTATTGACACATCACAGTCCAGTCAGTATTACACACTCTGTGCTACACACAAACAATGAATATCTTCCATATCAAAATCCAAATAAACTTACCTCCGTTTCATTCTTATTATTTTATTTTATTTAATTTTCACTATCAGTGGTGAAGTAACACGAGGCCGGATGAGATGTGTGTGTGTGTGTGTGTGTGTGTGTGTTGTGTGTTTACCTTAGCTGTGCTGTTGATGTCGTCGGGATCTCCCTCCTCACAGGTAAACAGACTGACATGAGTGATGCTCTCCACCGGGTTCGTCAGGGTCAGCAGCACCTGAGACTCCTGGAAACAAAAATAATGAATATTTAATAAGCTGAACGCTGAAAATGTTTACATGTTTAGGTTTACAGAAACATATACACGTGCTTTACGGAGCAGAAGTGCACTCGGTGCCTACAGCGGCGGACCGCACGCAATATATTTTTCCTGCCATTTTAGCAGTGTTTGGGTTACCTGTCTGGGCCCGTGAGCACGGACGCAAAAAATTCAAGCTCAATGGTTACAGTACATTTGGGACCCCACAGCGCCGCTGTTATAATAATAGTAATAATAATAATGATAATAATAGTTCAATTACAGGAAAAACACGGTTTCATTGATTCGATTCTAAACTCAGTCAACATTGTGTTTCATTCTGTACAGAACTTCACACATTAGAATGCGGAACTTTGAAAGATTGTTTGTCGATCATATTCATTTATTGATGCTCTAAGCAGCTTAAACCTAATTAGGGTCACAGGAAGGCTGGTGCCCACCTCAGCTGACTGTGGGTGAAGGTGGGGCACACCCTGAACAGCTCGCCAGGCTATGCAGGGGCAACACACATACAACAGTTTACATTCACTCTCACACCACGGGGCAATTTGTACCACCAGTGAGCCAAATATACATGTCGGTGGACTGTGGGAGGAAACCAGAGTACTCCGAGGAAACCCACGCCATCACAGGGCCATTTATGCAAAGGACACCCAGAAATGCCCCGAGCCCAGAAATCAACCTTGGGACCTTCTTGTTGTGAGACGCAAATGCCGACCACCGTTTCGCGTGATGTTTCTGCACATGATATTTTTTGTGCTTGTGTAGGTTTCCTTCAAGTGCTCCAGTTTCCTCCCTGAGTCGGAAACCCTGCACATTAGAATAACCGTCTGTTACAGATTGACCCGCGGAGTGAGTGCGAATGTGACGGGTCGTGGGTGTGTTGACCTGCCTGGGGTGTACTCTGCTTTCGCCCAGTGTCGGGCTAAAGATAGGCTCAATTTACCCCACGAACCAGTGTTCAGAACAGGATTAAGTGGCCCTTGCACTTGAGTGAACGCATTCCGTCCATAAACAAATTTAAAGGCAAAACAATCAAACAGGAAGTGGAGTAATATTGTGAAACTGCGTCACATAACTGTAGCTTAAGCTGAAATGCTAAACACAACTAAATATATTTCAGTACATTTGCTGAAGGAGCAACTACTGAAAACAGGAAGTGAGGTACAGTAGGCCCTTGACTATTCACGGTTTTGCACCACGGTTTGAGTATTCGCTGATTTCCGAGCAACCGGCACGTGATTCAAATTCCGCCAATGGCTGCCCTCCTTTCTCCTGATTGGTTGAGCTGATGTCCCACCCATTTTTCCTCAATGAGCCTCTTTTTTGTGTGTGTTTTAATTACCAATTAAGCTCTATACCACTCAAACGCTGTGCGTCTTCTTTGGCTAAGCGATAGAAAACGCTGATTGTCTCTTCTGAAGAAATAAGACTTTCTCCTGAGAAACGACGGTTTTCTCTAAACTGTTGTATTAAAATCTTTTTCAATTATTATTCCAGTGCAGTACCCAAGTTCATGTTTAAGAAACAATACCAAAAGGATAAACTTTATTACAGTATTCTTCATGTCCTTTTAACACTGAAGTTGGAGTGACGTCTCCAAGATGGCGCTGCCCAGAGGGCGACGTCGCGGAGGTCTCAGAGTCAAATTGTTTCTTTGTTTGTTTTATTTGTTGTTTTGTTTGTTCATGTTTTGCCCTATGCTTGTCTACGCCCGGTCGACTATACTACAGCGATAAGATTGAAGTACTTCGGGCGTGTATAACTAAGCTATTAGCAGAGCTAGCATACTATTGTTCGTTTTAATTTGTTTTATTTGTTGTTTTGTTTGTTCATGCTTATCGGGTGTACTCTCCTCGAGCCATGTTTCACAGAAACACAGTCCTGTAAATGCCTCTGCGCTGCAACTTGAGCATGAAGCTCATCCATCTTGTTTCGCAGGGCCTGAACATTTTAAAGCAGTATGGCCGGAAGTGCTAACCAAGCTCCGGAGAATCTGAGAACTCCGCCTGGGCTTATTGTTAGCATAGAGCTCCCAAAGCATAGCATAGCATAGCAGCTCACGATAGAAGTTGTTGCGTGCTTAGTTGCCCGAAGCTGAAGCTGCTCATAGCTGTAGTAGGGTCGACCAATCATAGACAAGCATAGTGCAAAACATGAACAAACAAATAAAACAAATTAAAACGAACAAAGAAACAATTTGACTCTGAGAACTCCGTGACTTTGCCCTCTAGGCAGCGCCATCTTGAACATGTCACTTCAAGTTCAATGTAAAAGGACATGATGCGTAATAAAGTTTATCATTTTGGTATCATTTGTTAAACATGCTACAGAACATAAAATCTCACTCACAAACATTCTCAGCATTAACTTAGGTACTGTACTGGAATAATAATTGAAAAAGACTTTAAAACGAGTGCTTTACAACAGTCTATGCTGTATAATGTTTATATATTTTATTACTAAATATCACAGTACAAAATTGAAAAGTTTTTCTTAATCATGACTATATTTTACTACATTAATACTGTATTAATGAGTAAGACTGTGTTTAAGAAGCATATTTTAGGGCATGTAATAGATACATATTATTTTACTGCCGGCTGCTCATTCGCGCATGTGATGTCATACGTTAGGTTTTACTTCCACGTACAGAACTCGCAGATTATCTCGATTGGCGGGAAGACCCGGAACCGTACCCCCGCGAATGTCAAAGGCCTACTGTAATCCCTCAGCACTAGTTTACTGCATTACCAGTAGCATCTGTACTTCCACCATTGTGAAGGGGTGGAGCTAGGAAGTGTTTGGCAACATTAATTGCTGCCAGCGGCTATAGAATTGTTATTATTATCATTATCATCATTGTTATTATTATTATTATTGCTGCTACTGATATACACCTATTCGACTGGTATCATCCACTACCTTCAGGTTTTCAGTAAATAAATCAGACAGTACAGCCAAATCAGACAGTGAGGTCAAATCTGGACCATTTGATGGGTCAGCCATACCTTCATATGACGCAGGTTTGGAATGGACATGATTCTTACTTCAGGTATGTAGCTCCTGCACACACAAATCACCACCATCAGTCTGAGCAGAACTGTCTATATGCGTGAGCTTTGTGTGTGTGTGTGTGTGTGTGTGTGTGTGTGTGTGCGCACGCTGAGTTGTACTCACACAGCTACCAGCTGGATTTTAAACTTGATGGAGGTCGGGTTGAATTCCGGTTTGCTCAGATTGTGCTCACATTTCTAATTTCGAACAAACAAAAATGTTAATTAAAAACCGTGACATCACAATCCTGTGCATGTGTTGGTTACATACCCTGCAGCGCAACGAGCGCTTCATCAGCAGATGTTTGTGTTTGGGGTGGAGCTGAGATGCTCCTGCAGGCTGGAAGTCAGGCTGAAGCAACCTCTGGCGAAGTGTCGTTACTGCGCGCGCACACACGCACACACACACACACACACACATACACACATACACACATACACACACACAAAATATGACAAGTTAATGCTGGTTTATAGAGTCCACACATCTCACTAAATCCCAGACACATCATAGGAAGGGGTTACGATGATCTCAGTGATGTATAAAAGCAGACACTGAACAGAGCGAATGTGTACGAGACACACCTTCAGTCAGGTTAACAGGCCGAGTGTAATAATCCTCAGGCAGAGGCTCCACCTCATCCAGCGCCTGAGCCAGTTCAATACTGACCTCCTTCTGCTCCTCACCTTCCTTCAAACTGTAGCGAGACCCAGGCACCCAGACACACACACACACACACACACAGGTCTGTATGAGAACACACAAAACTCCTCGCCGACATGTGCGAGAACACGAAAAGTCCCACCGACTGTGTGCTAATATGTACTGTACTGCACGAAATTCACACTCCATACCTGTACTGTATTTTAGTCTTGTGTAATTATGGTTATCATCATAATTTAAATTTTATTCCAGCACTGGAGGTTCGGGAGGATAACAGATACTCACGAGAGACCATAGAGGGCGCTGATGGGAGCTCCAGGTCGCTGCCTCTGAAGCCGGGTCCCCAGGCCATATTTCTCCTTTACACACATCGGACAAACCCTCATCAGGTTAAACTGATCACTCACAGCAATGCAAACACTCAGAAAAGGAAAAATAAACTGACTCGAATTGTGGAAACCTACTGAACCCGGTGCAGAAGAAATAAAAAAATTAACAATATAAGACATGTTATGTGTTGAAGTCTGAGTTCTACTGATAAAGCTATGGAAGCCTATAGCCACATTTATTGTGTGTGTATAGGCAGTAAAGGTGTTGCATCACCGATCCTAAGGTTGTGGGTTCAGGCCCCACACTCTCAACAGGTTTTCACTGTGCAGTTAACTGGGTTATCAACACCCGGCCATGTTTCTCAATGGTGACAGGTTCATGTAAAAGAACCTGCGATGGCCTGGCGAGCTGCCAGAGCTCTGCCCTCATGTGGAGTCGGCTGGGATGGGCGCCAGCCTCCCCACAACCCTAATTAGGATTAAGCTGTTACAGAAAATAAATAAATAAATGAATGAACACAGACACACACACTATACTAATTTGCCTAAAACACCATTGGTACACACAGTTTAATAAAACATTAGTTGAAGTCATCACTTTGCAACCTTTCTTTTGGCCACACCCCATAGACAGAAAATAGAAGTGATGTGGACTGTTCTAGAGGCAGCTGCATCAGAGTATTTAACAGTATGAGTTACGAGTGCTCCGATGAGCCCAACGAATCCCTCCGGTCATATCCATCTCATGAAAGAGGTCCTGGCTAGGCCATGAATCCCTTGGACCACATCACACAGACCTCCTTTCACTCAGTGTGCTCGTACACCCTCCGGGCTGTTATTCCTACTCTCATGTGATTGCACGAGCGCCTGAGCAGCGGACAGTGTGTACCGAACCGAAAAACCTCTTTCCACATTTAACCCCAAACAGTACGTGAGTGCACGGTGTTCGAGTCAGAGATGTGATCAAGTGCCACTCACCACCACGTGAATAGTGTGTTGCTGGGGAAGGGGAGGGAGAGGAGGTGCGAAGCAAAAGGTCGGCGTGCACAAGCAAAGCAGGAAGGGAGAAAAGAGAAAAGAAGCAGGTGACACGTCAGTATAAGCAGCAACATGGGAGATTTATTTCATGGCTCTGATTGTATTCAAGCTGGAGAGTAACAGGGTTCGAAATTAACATGAGAGCAAATTACATTACAACTCACAGCTTAATTTCGCACCATGATTGAACAGAGCAATAATAATAATAATAATAATAATAATAATAATCATAATAATCATAATAATAAGCCGTTATTCAACCCTTTCATGCACACAGTATAAATGAATATTTGATGTACATCATCCCCAAATTACTCAAGAACATTACAGTACAGTAAACAAGATCGTTTGTTGCTCTGAAACCTTACTATCATTATACGTGAATTCTAAAGAAATTATCATAAATTACAAGAAAAAATATCAAGTGTTTTTCCCCCCATTTTGCCTTTTTTATATCAAAAACCAGAAACAATATTTTGCAAAAATTTATATTAAATCAAACTTGAAATATCACAGATTGTTACCAATAATTTTCTTTATTTTTATATTCTTTATCTCTTAACCCTTTAACCCCCAGCAAGACCATATGGTCCTCTTTCAAAAAATGGTAACTACTAGACGCATTCTATACTTGTTGTGGCGTCGCCTGATGCAACACAACCTGATCCTACGTGCCTCAGTCAGCTGTGAGACGACCTTGAGTGCACAGGATTGTGTTCTTCACGAATTTGTGAGAGTGTTATGTTATTATTATTATTAGTGTTTTTATAATTTTGTTGAAAGAAATGTGTTCAGGGTGTTTCCTTAGGCCTTTTTGATTAGGAGAAACGAGTATTTTTTTAATGAAAAAATAATTCAGGCTTTAAAGGGATAACTATTTAAAAGCCACTTTAACAAGAAAAAAAAAACCAATGGCACCCATAAATTTTTAAATCAGTTTTGACAACAAGAATAATAATGTTTGCTTTTGTTCAAAGAAACCATGTACACACCTCTACAATACGGTCGAGTTTAGTACAAAAAAACTGCAAGATTAATTCTACCATATAGTTACCCAGAAAATTAAAGGGTTAAAATAGTACCTTTTTTAAAAGGAATTTAGATTTAAAGCAATTTGCATATGAATAAACGGTGTTATACATTTATTCCTACTATAAATGACTCTATATTGTCTGATGTATGTAAGCAGAGGCGCATTTGATTTTCATTCATTCATTTTCTGAACCACTTAATCCTGATCAGGGTCTCAGGGAGGCTGGCGCCCATTTCAGCCGACTCTGGGTGGGGGCAGAGTACACCTCGGACAGCTCGCCAGGCCATCACAGGGCAGGAACACACTGACCCTATGCGGCTCTTCTTGACGAAAGTCAGCAATGGTTCTTTTACATGAACCTCACACCACAGTGAGAGACATGGCTGGCCTCTGACAAACCAGTTAGTGCACGGGGGGGGGGGGGGACAGCAGTGGGTACCGGTTGCATTTGATTTGTATCTAATTTTATTTTGTTCAGAAGTTCACTAGTTTATATCCGATTGGTCAATTTCGTACCTGTACACTATTAGTTTTGCTGTTATCGTGTCTTCAATAAACTGATGGATTCGCATCCTCTTCTTGTGATTCCGCTCACGAGTGAGAGCGATACAACAGTCTTTTCAAGCTGGTTTAATTCAAACTATCAAACGGGTTTTAGCTGACAGCAAATTTTAAGATGTAAGTAAAAACCACCTGATAACGAAAGTATTCAGATGTTCATGTGTCACCGGAATGCCTGAAAGGCTTTGCTTGCATTTCATTTCAAAACTACGCTGCATATGAGAGTAATTAAGTGTATTCATGAATCAATTATAAACATTTTGCTTTTAATTATTAACATGATATACTAAGTCAAATAAAAAATTCTACAGTATTTCAGTGTTCAGTACAGTACGACCCAGAATAATTTCTGCATGAAAGGGTTCTAACTTGTTAGCATGCACAGTGCTGTGGGATTTTAGTAAAACATTGTATGCATATATATATTAAAAATATATATACACACATACACACACACACACACACACACACACACACACACACACACACACACACAGAGGGATCCCTCACTTTCCACGGTTAACTGGGACCGGGATCCCCCCGTGACCACCGAATTCCGTGAATTCTGACGTACACATACATGTATATGTGTATATAATAATATCAGTAAATATTTATTCAACACTATAAATTCTTATAATAACTATTAAACATTCAAAAATAATTCATAACATGTAAATAAAATATAAATACACACACATGCAGACATAGAAGTAATTTTGATGGGGGGGTTTTGGGTTGGGTTTTTTTTTGTTTGTTTTTGGGGGGTTTTTTGCATAATTGTGCTCGTTTTGCAGCATTTTCCTTAAATTTTCCACCTATTCTTCCTTAATTTCCTTATGTTTTAATTCGATGAATATTAAAAAAAAAAAAACGCGATGCACTGAAGCCGCATGAATTGAAACATGAAATAGGTGTGTGTGTGTGTGTATATATATATATATATATATAATTTTTTTTTTTTTTTTTGGGGCAGTGGTGGTATAATGGTATGGGGCGCCAGATCGCTGATCCAAAGGTTGGGGGTTCGAGTCCCACTCTCCACAGGGTTGTCACTGTCCCCCCAGCGATCCCCCAAGCGCAGCTAACTGGGTTATCAAAGGCCGGCCATGTCTCTCACTGTCTATGGTGTGAGGCATGTAAAAGAACCATTGCTGACTTTCGACAAGAGTAGGCTGCAAAGCCGTTGGCGTGTTTCCGCCCTGCGATGGCCTGGCGAGCTGTCCAGGGTGTACTCTGCCGTCGCCCTGAGTTGGCTGGGATGGGTACCAGCCTCCCCGCGACCCTAATTAGGATGAAGCGGTTACAGAAAATGATGATGATGATGATATATATATATATTTTTTAATAATCACAGTTAAATAAATTTCATGTAAAATTTGAAAATGTGATGCTTAAGGAGTTCGTCATTACAAACAGTATGCAGACAGTTAAAAGTAAAATTGCTTTGAAAAAAAAAGCACTGTTTAAATTTACATTAAAAAAAATGGGGCTGAGAAAACACATTAGAAAAAAGGTAGAGTAGGTGCTATTGCATCATAAAACGTGAGAGCCAATCATGCAAAATATGCAAAATCGAGGACCATAATAAGCTGATTATTATGGGACATGGGGTGGGGCTTAGACTATGATATTTGTATCTCATCAGTGCAAATTAGATTAGGAAACAGACCTGTCAGATAATATGTGATGTGAAGTGTGTGTGTGTGTGTGTGTGTGTGTGTGTGTGTGTGTGTGTGTGTGTGTACCGAAAAGGCCTGAGGCATGAAGGGACGTCTTCGAGCCAGCTTCTTCCTGTCTCTCTCCAACTTCTCTCTCTGGGCCAGTTGTTGATAATACTCAATCAGTTTATTAATCTGTGGAGGCCACATCCAGGAGACACAAATGATGTCATAAACTCTTAACTTCCTTAAAAGAGAAAATCTAGAAATAAAGATCATTCTCACTGACGGAGGAGACACACTTACCCTCTGAGTGTGGGGATTCTCAGGTTCCTGCCATCCTCCACTCGCTACAAGATATTTAAGATAATTAACTCCTACACAGCCCTCATGGTAAGTATTTAAACAGTGTGTCCATTCTTTTATTATTGATTGTTCGCTCATTTCCACTAGATTAACATTACATCACATCCACTCACCAAAGCCCCGCCCAATCCCTGTTATTCCTATCAAATTTTATTTACACCCCTTCTCTAGACACATTTACAGAGAGATCAGATGCTTGATATGGACGATGTACAGACATCTGACCACCGCACGGAAGAACAGCGGCTTCTCACCGACGGACTTGTCCGCGATGCCGACGTCACGTGAGGTCCAGCGGCAGAAGCCACAGGCGAGGTAATAGGCTTTCTTCATGGTGGTTTTGGACGGATCGTCGGGCATCGGTGCTGGGATGTTGGTGGCCCGTGTGGACAGCGTGTGCATGCAGCACGGACAGTCAAAACAGTTTGCACATCTAAAAGAAGAAATCAACAACGTTGTGTTAATGTCGCTGACTTTTCATTAGGATCTAACTACAAGTGCAAAACACAGAGGCAAGACATGCCACAACTTATTAAATACAGTGGTACCTCACCTTACAAAAGACCCAACAAAGGAAAAATCCAGGTTACGAAACGCATTCCCCTAAAATTTCCGTCTCTGGATACGAAACAAATTCATGTTACGAAACGCGCCATCTCAAAAATTCAAAAAATGCGCAAGTTGCTCTCCCATTGGCTATCTCCCTACATCCTGACCTGCTGGCCTCCCACGGGCTATTTCCCAACATCCTGCCCCGCGGGCCTCCCATTGGCTAGGAGGGAGCTGCATCTCCATAATATCCATGACGCGGCTCCCTCCCGTTGGCTATTATGGAGATGCATCTCCATAATACCCATGATGCTTTTCGTGTGCCTTCGACCCATTGTTCGTCACGAGTTCTAACATGCATAAAGGACAGAGTTACTGTTGTTTCATGAGTTTTTCGAGTATATAAAATAATTCCATAAACAATGAGCGCTGTGAGAGAGGTTCACAGAGGCGGCTGTGGCAGATGCAGCAGAGGCGAACAGCCTGCGTAAACGCAACATCCCCTTCGCCTCCAGAGGATACACTGTGCTGTACTACAGAATCGGATACTTGCCTCATATCTTTGCAGTAAACACCAAGCAATAAGACTTTTATTTATTTATGAAAAGTCAGGCCTTGTATGGAAGATGCTGTTTTCTTTATTGGCAAAAAGTTCTGAAACATTTAATAGGGGTTAACTGGGGTAATATGGGCCTATTGACAGCACACTACGAGAATCATGCTTTTATCACATGATAGGATGTGATGTCATTAGGTACCCATATAAGATTTAGTCATGTTGGTTTGATAATTGTTGAAATGTGGGAGTTTATTCATGCATCCTCTTTCCTTTCTATTTGTAGTTTCCACAAAGATCTGATATGTTGGCAGTTTATTTTATTGCCACAGTCTGATACATATGAGCGACTGTATGATAAAGAATTAAAATAAAACGGGGGAAAGTAAGCCGAGCAAAGGAGTTTGGCCAAATTTTGACATTTCTGTATCAAGGAAAAGGTGAAATGGGGCACTAGATTTGGGTTGAAATGGGCTGCCCCAAATTACTCCATATAAATGAAGTGTTGGTACATGGCTGGCTCCCCCAGTGCAGCTAACTGGGTTATCAAAGGCCGGCCATGTCTCTCATTGTCTATGGTGAGAGGCATGTAAAAGAACCATTGCTGACTTTCATAAAGAGTAGCTGCAAAGTCGTCAGCGTGTTTCTGTCCCTTGCTTAAAAAAAAAAGGGTTGTGACAGGAAGGGCATCCGACGTAAAAACCTCTGGCAAATCAAACGTGCGAATCAGATGATTCGCTGTGGCGACTCCTGAGTGAAAGGGAAAAAGCCGAAAGGAAGACAGACAGTTGGTACATGGCTGGCTCAGGGGTGGGTGGGGGTGACCCGCATCCGGGCAAGGGAAACTGTATCCTTGCTTTTTATTTCATCATAGAGGTCTTCTGAACCACACTTCGTCTGGACCTTCACCCAGGACCTGTTTTCCTTGGGTGACCCTACCAGGGGCATTATGCCCCCGACATTTGCCCTCCTCCACAATAAGGTGGCGATTCAGGGAGGAGTATGTCTATAATGTACAACTATTTTAAAAAGATGATTCCCAGGAGTTTTATATAGTGTATATCATATACTGTGATGCTTATATTACTGTAATTTAATTACAAAAATAATACAATTTTTTTTTTAATAATGATTTTTAATTTACCGGTTCTTCTTGAGCTTTGCCTCAGCTGATGGCATACTCTCCAGACAACTGGGACAGTAATGAGAGTCGACCTAAAAAAAAACGCACAAAAAATAAAGTTTCATACAGTACTGTGCGTGCACACACACTCCTACACACACACACACACACACACACACACTCCTACACACACACACACACACACACACACACTCCTACACACAGTGATGTATGGTACAATAATGCAGTAATTGAAACATATGCAGTTTCAAGTCACATGACAGATTATAAATGTAATACGGCGTTATTAATTATTATTAAAATACGATTATGTTAACGTGTCTGAGTAAATTAGTTGGGTGGTAGATATTAATATGACAAAATTTAATCTTATTTAAATGTTTATGTTTTTGATTGAATAGGTCGGGTGTGGTGATGCTTCAGCATTAGCAAGCTAATCTAGTAAACAACTGAAATATACTTCATAAATATCAAAAAATACAATGTTTCAGACCATTTACAAAACAATACGTAATTTTTAAATAAAAAAGTCACCGTGATATAAAAAAAAAGTTGCCAAGTTTTTATAGAAATAGGTCACTTTCCTCAAAAATATCAAGCTAGCTCGCTAGCTAGTTTAATAAAAACAGCAAAATAGACACCTGAGATGACCAATAGATGAGAGATTTCCGAAAATATGCAAGACTGGCAATTGATGTGACCAACCGCCTGTCAAGACAGATTGTAAAAGGGGCGGGCAAGCTAGAATCTGGTGATGTCAGTCAAACCGCTCCAGTGTTCAACCGGTCGGAGACATTTAGGTCGGTGAATAAAATAAACAAATTAAAACACTCACTTCATGTGACACACACTCCAGGGAACGCAGTTCACTACAGTATCGGCAGAAGTAGAGCTGAGAAAGAGGAGCGCGGATCTTTTTCTCTCCGCGTACCAAATAAACCACTCTGTCAGGCTGCAGGAGAGACGCCATGTCTGAACGATGACGCCTCTTTCTTCTCGCTGTGTAATTTTTTTTCCCATCCGTATTCCGACAAGCCCCGCCTACTATTTTATGATTAGCTATTTGATTTTACGAACAAGCAATTTGTCGAATGGGTTTAGCGTAAACGATAAAACTAGCCAATACGAGCATAGAAGGCGGGGTTTCTGGATGTCTAACATGGTATTACAGTCGCAACTTCTGCTGAAAGAAGAGCAGAAAAGGGATGATTGAAGCTGCTTTGTTCTGGACAGCTACCATTTCAGTCATTTATTAGCTATAAATAAAATATAAGTGTCGTTCAAATAAGGCTCTTGGGTTTTTTTTTTTTATTGTAATCCACCTTTGCCCCATTTTCAGTGTCAGTGTCCATCCGAACAGAACTGTGATGGTCTGAGAGGAAACCCTCCCTGTCTAGTTTTTCACATTGGAAATCACAGACCCAAAGTTCACATGCCATGTTTCAAAGCAACTTGTTATTATTTATAATCAATTAAATTGGCTTTAAAAACATTGTTGACCATTGGATATTGTTATTATTCATTCATTAATTTTCTAAGATATTTAATCCTGATAAGGTTGCAGGGAGGCCCATCTCAGCCGACTCTGGGCGAGGGTGATGTACACCCTGTTCAGCTCTCCAGGCCATCACAGGGTCAACACACAACCTCTCACACTGAAGATAGATTTAGAACAATTAGCCAAATGTGCATATATTGGACTGCAGGAGGAAACCGGGGTACCCGGAGGAAACCGAATCGAACCCAGGACCTTCTTGAGGCAGACGAGCAAACCATTACATCACCGTGCTGATTATTATTATTATTATTATTAATAATATTATTATTAATATATATTTATACAAGTGGAGGAGTTTAAGTATCTTGGGGTCTTGTTTACGAGTGAGGGAAGGATGGAGCGAGAGATCGACAGACGGATCACTGCAGCCTCTGCTATTAAGCGGTGCCTGTACCGGTCCGTCGTGGTGAAGAAGGAGCTGAGCCGCAAGGCAAAGCTTTCAATTTACCATTCGATCTACGTTCCAACCCTCACCTATGGTCACGAGCTTTGGGTAATGACCGAAAGAACAAGATCACAGATACAAGCGGCTGAAATGAGCTTCCTTCACCGGATGGCGGGGTTCTCCCTTCGAGATAAGGTGAGAAGCTCCACCATCCGGGGAGAGCTCAGAGTAGATCCGCTGGTCCTCCGCATTGAGAGGGGCCAGTTAAGGTGGCTCTGGCATCTGGTCAGAATGCCCGCCGGACACCTCCCTGGTGTGGTGTTTCGGGCATGTCCAACCGGGAAGAGACCCCGGGGTCGACCTAGAACACGCTGTAGGGACTATGTCTCTCGGCTTGTCTGGGACCGCCTCGGTGTCCCCCCGGGAGAGTTGGAGGAAGTGGCTCGGGAGAGGGACGTCTGGACCTCTTTGCTTAGGTTGCTGCCCCCGTGACCCGACCCCGGACAAAAGGTTCAGATAGTTTTTTATACCACTGTAGGGTCAAGGGGAGGTTGGCGCCCATCCCAGCTGACTCCGGCGAGGGCAGAGAACACCCTGGAAAGCTCGCCAGGCCATCGCAGAGCAGCAACAGGCTTTATTATTATTATTATGACAATTTATTCCTGTTCTTGATGGCAGTGATACATGATTTTATTACATGTAAGGAGCAGAATAACGGGGCTCATAAAATCAATGTGACTCAGTTTTGATTCTGTCTGTGAAACCCTTGCCCTCTTGCCAAATTTCTTAATCCTACTTGTGTCGCTGGTAGGTTAGAGTCTATCTCAGCCGACAGGGGGCAAAGGTGGGGTACACCCTTAACAGCTTGACCAGACCATTGTAGTGTGGATGCACACACTCATTCACACACTCGAGACAGCCTCATGTGCATGTCTTTGCACTACGGGAGAAAACCGGAGGACCCGGAGGGAAACCGCACAAGTGCGAGAAGAACATGCAAACTCCACAGAGAAACGTCCGAACCAAACCGGACCCGAGACTCGAACCTAGGACTACACCACCATGACTCCCTTGATTTGATTCTGACTCTTTTCTTTCTTTTTTATTATTCATTTTAATAATTCAGATTTTTAAAGTCTGGATTAAACTGAATGTATTAAAGAGAACTGTTGTCATACTTTTGCTGTTATGTTATCCTCTCTACTTTAACAAATATAACATCATCGATGTTTATTCACATGGATATTTTAAGCTATTTTCCGTGTGCCTAGGTGTATAAAAGTGTTGCTCTTCTTCAGATTGGGGTAACGTCGTGTTTCTGCATGCACCTTGTGGAGAACAGAAATGTGTTATATAAACACGAGGCAGAGTTTATCTGAGTTCAGAACCACAGCTGTGTTGACAGACCGAGAGGAGGGAAATAAATGAGGGTTTTATGGAGCTCGGTGCTTCTCTATGGCAACATGGAGCTTTTAAATGTAATTAGCCGTGCTGTACGGATGGTGGGTTTTAATGTACGCCCCCTTCTCTCTCTCTCTCTCTCTCTCTCTCTCTCTCTCTCTCTCTCTCTCCTTTGTTTTCCTGCTACTGCTGGTTCCTCTATCCCTGCTGTATACTTCACATCTCTTACATGATGAACAAAAACAGAGTGTGGGTCTCACAGCTCTGAATCACAGGCTCAGGTCTTGTTATTATTGGTAAAAAAAAAAAAAAAAAAAAAAAAAAAAAAAAAAAAAACCTGACCTGACTAAGGTACGATTTGCTAGCCAGCTGATGTTAACCCACACAAGTGCACTTTGCAGAGCGCAAACCTCCCCCATGCCCCATCAATTCTTCATATGAATCCATTCAAACTGACTCATTTTCCCAAACGCTTAATCTTACTATTAGGGTCATGGGGAGACTGGAGTGTACTTCAACCAATACCTCCAACCTTGGGATCAATAATCCAGCAGTTTACCACCAGGCCACCACTTCCCCCACATCACATCTGTAGTTCTGCAAGAACCAGGATTAGCCAACTAGCCATGTTATTAAGCGGCTGTGAGATAGCTAGTGCTGTTATACTGCCAGCAAAACAAAGACCATGTTCATACAAGATATCTCAATAATGTACCGGACAACACACACTCTCTCTCTCTCTCTCTCTCTCTCTCTCTCTCTCTCTCTCTCACACACACACACACACACACACACACACACACACACACACACACAAACAAGCTTCTCCTATAAATGGGAGAAAATGCTGTTCAGAAAACCCGACGCGAACAAGTGCATCATTCATTAGTGCCAGAAAGATAAACATGGCTGCTTCAAGTGTGATATCATCATATAATGGGCTCAGAGCCGGTTGGGCAGCGGTGGCCTGGTGGTAAAGGTGCTGGATGACTGATCCCAAGGTCGGGGGTTCAATCCTCACTCTCAACGGGTTGTCACTGTCCCTCCCCAGGGCAGCTAACTGGGTTATCAAAGGCCGGCCGTGTCTCTCACTGTCTACAGTGTGAGGTTCCCGGAAAAGAACCACTGCTGACTTTCAACAAGAGGAGCTGCAACACCGTCAGCGTGTTTTTACCCTGCGATGGCCTGGTGTGCCATCCAGGGTGTACTCTGCCCTAGCCCAGAGTCGGCTGACATGGGCGTCAGCCTCCCCGCAACCCTAATTAGGGTTATGTTGTTCAGAAAATGAATGAATGAATGACTACCTCATTATATATACATACTATATTATTTATATATATATATATATATATATATATATATATATATATATATATAGAGAGAGAGAGAGAGAGAGAGAGAGATATTTTTTGTGGGATGAAGGTGGTAAACAGTTTTTTGTAATTAAGTGTGAATTTTTGGACAGATCACACTAACACACTCCTGTTGCGTTTCTGACGTCACCAGCTCCTGACTCATGGCTCAGTCACGATGGGTTGCCAGGTTAACTTTTTTAAATCCACCAGGATTATTTTTATGATGAAACCCTACACAGTGTGAGTTCTTCATGTTGGAGCTGTAAATCAGAAAAAGATTGTTGGACCTGGTGGAATTTTTATGTTTTTCTTGTTCCCTGACCACCTGATTGAATGAATAAACTGATTTGATACTCTTGATGAGGTGGTTGTGACGAAGCTAGGAAAACACTAAAATACAAAAGACAGGAGTCCCTCCACGACCAGGCTTGGGAACCAATGATGAAATGAGAACGAGACGAGTCCTGAGTCAGGCTCACGGCCAGTGACTACACAACGTCATTTTTGTGATGTTCCTCTGAATTTATGAACAAATTTCACGATACCACACTGATAAACCATCTCCGAATTGTTTTTTACTGATTTCTGCCCACAGCTCGAAGGTTCCAGGTTGGAGACCCCACCCTCGGCAAGAGCATTTTCATGAGAAATTCCCCCTGAACTAGTGTGGGTTTCCTCCAGGTACTCTGGTTTTCTCCCACAGTCCAAAGACAAGCACATTAGGCTGACTGGCGGTTCCAAATTGCCCTGAGGTTTGGGGGTGTGGTCTGGAAAGCTGTTTAGGGTGTACCCCACCTGTTGGCTGAGATAGGATTCTGTCTGTTAGGGTAGTGGTGAACTATCAACCTCATCCAAGAAATGTGGTTGGAAAACGTTTTGACTTGCCATCATTAGAATTCATGCAAATGCTTAATGAAGCTGCATCTTAAAGACACACACACACACACACACACACACACACACACACACACACAACCGGTTGGTCCGGTTGAGGCTCAGCAACATTAATATGGCAATAAAATGAAGCAGCTGATGAGCTGAATGTACAGAATGAGCAGGTTATCACAGCAACACAATTTTGCTTCCCTGATGACGCAGATATAAAATTTGGTCTCAAATCTCATAATAACGGACATTATCCACCTCGCAAACCTGGGATATGCACCAATCAAAATGACAGGAAAAAAAAAGTTTGTCAGTCTGAAATCTTAAGATTCTGCAAAACACACACAAAAAAAAAAACCCCGGAGAACTAGTTTGTGGAGATAATAAAAACAATTCATTCAAAGTTTGACTGAGTTTTAAAAGATGTCATCATGGAGATCATGTGACCTGCAAATAAACTATTTTAAAAAATCTCATTTTAGTTTTAGGCTTTTTTTTCCGTATGTTCCTGTCTTGTATATACTACAACCATCATTTACTCTGTCTTTGGGACTTTTCAGTGATATCCCCCTCACCTTGTGTGTGGGTGTGTGTGTGTGTGTGTGTGTGTGTGTGTGTGTGTGTGTGTGTGTGAGAGAGAGAGAGAGAGAGAGAGAGAGAGAGAGAGAGGGTGGGGGTGGGGGTGACACAGGTAAATTTTTAAACCAAAATCAGCTTCCCTATTTCCTTGTATAGGGAAGAGAAATGTTTAATTTTATATATTTAATATTAAATAAACTTCACTCTTTAAATTCCTGAATATTAAATATTATAATTTGGTATCACTACTTCATCAGGAATTGGGATCTGTTGTTCAAAAGACCTGGTGAGCTGTTTATTACAGGTTTTGGAGGATTACATCCTGCAATCTGGCAACCGTATTGAGCCAGCAGGGAGCAGAGGACACCGCATCCATCCAGATGATTTAAACACCACTCGAGGTGTGGAGAGAGAGAGAGAGAGAGAGAGAGAGAGAGAGAGAGTTGAATATCACAGTGTCTACTGATGGAGACCCAGAAAAACATCTGGGTCTCTGTCCTGCTCCTTGTGGTTATTTTTCAGCAGGAAGGCATTGCAGGATGCAACACTGAGGTATGTATGTTTATTATAAATAATAACACTGTTATAACTGTATAGTAACTATCACTTATGGACACATTTCAGTGAGAGTTGGAAATAAGCATGTGCAATAATAATAATAATAATAATAATAATAATAATAATAATAATAAACAGATGTTGTGCATTACAGATGTTTTTTTCTGAATGAAGTCACAATCTCAGTATATATAAATGTAATCTCTGTATGAAATAGTGTCCATGTAGCACCCGGACGTGCCCACTGCCAGGTCTATTTCCCTGGTACAGTGTCACTGCCGGCTGTAACTGCTCAGTGTCAGGGTTCTCGTGCTGTATCTTGGTTCTGTAGATCCACGAGCCTGTGCAACTTAATCACGTCGACAAAATTCTTCATGAACGAATCGGATCAATCAGAGCAGCTTCGGGTTGAACGACGGCTGGGCGATATATACAAGCGGCATCATATCACGATTCTATAGTACATGATGATTATATATCACAGTTTAATTGCCGTGGAAACAGTTATTCCTGCTTGATTTAATTCCCAGAAAAAATGAATGTGGGGACATTTTTATTTATGGGAAAAAAATTAGTAAAAATAAATAAAACTGAAAAGAGAACAATGTTGGTAACAACAACAGCAATAATATTAATAATAATAATAATAGGCCCTGACTGTACCCTGCCCTTGCCTAGAGTCAGCTGAGATGGGCGTCAGCCTCCCTGCAAAACTTAATTAGGATTAATCGGTTCAGAAAATGAATGAATTAATGATTTTAAATCATTATCATTATTATTGTGAATAATAATAATAATAATAATAATAATAATAATAATAATAATAATAATCCTGAGCTTCCTCCAATTCATTTATTCATTCATTTGTTCATTTTCTGTAGCCGCTTAATCCTAATTAGGGTCGCGGGGAGGCTGGCACCCATCCCAGCTGACTCCGGGTGAGAGCAGAGAACACCCTGGACAGCTCACCAGGCCATCGTAGGGCACAAACCCGCTGACGGCTATGCAGCTGCTCTTGTTGACAGTCAGCCATGGGTCTTTTACATGAACCTCCCACCACAGACAGTGAGAGACACGGCCGGCCTTTGATAACCCAGTTAGTGCACTGGGGGGACAGTTGCAACCCGTGGAGAGTGGCACCTGAACCCCCAACCTTAGGCAGAGTGATCCAGCACCTTTACCACCAGGTATTATTAAAAAATAATTTAAAATGCTACTATAAATACCACGAAACTCCCACAACCTCAGAAAAGTCTCCTTTGGTAGAATTGATCATTATCTCAGTTTTACATCATCATGTCCCGCGCCGTGGCAGGAATATCAACAAAACCCGTCCCCTTGACTGAGGTTAAAGATAAGAGAATTTCCAGGTATTACTCAGTTACGGTTAAACTCTTTAAAAACTTCGAGCGAAGGTTAGTGTGCTGCAGTATCTGTGCACACTCATTCTATTTATTTTCCAGACGATATCACTGGTGAGTATTTAATAACGGAAAACACAACCCGCGCTTATTTCTGGGGGAGGTGTGTTTACTTGAACTCATTTCCACTGAGGGACACTTGACTGAATTTAAAGGTGATCGAGGGGCCGAGTAGTCACTGAACATCGGGGGCAGCCTCGGCCTAACGGACAGAGAAGCCGGTTTGGTACCTTAAGGGTCACCGGTATGATTCCCAAACAATCAGAAAAAGAAATGGGGGCGGGGTTAGAGACAGCACCACCTTCCCTTCCCTCACTTGTCTGAAGTACTTTTTTTTATATATATATATATATATATATATATATATATATATAGTTATGTTACCAGGATGTGGCCGGCTCCTTCTACGATTATGGAGCGAAGACATTGGCTGAAGGTTTGTACACCCCCTTCCGTCAGTACGCTGGAAAGTACGTCCTCGTTGTCAATGTGGCCACCTTCTGAGGACTCACCTTCCAGTACTTAGGTAAGAGTTTCTGAAATGTTCCCATCGATCAAGTGATCTTTGTACCAGGATGCTAGATGTCAATATTGGAATAGACGCGTCTGGTGTTTGATCAGCAGTTACTCAACTTGTTTCTCCACATCATTTCAAAAGGCTAAACCAATACAGGATGCCTTTCTAACCCCGCCCCCAAAACATTATTATTATTATTATTATTATTATTATTATTATTATTATTTTTATCTCACTCAGAACTGAATGCACTACAGGAGGAGCTAAAAGACCAGGACCTCGTCATTCTCGGGTTTCCCTGTAACCAGTTCGGAAAACAGGAACCCGGGTTGAATAACGAGATTTTGCCCATGTTAAAGTGAGTAGCTCGCAGCCGAGTTTCTTCTTCTTCTTTTACTTTCGGCTGCTCCCTTCAGGGGTCGCCACAGCAAATCATCCGCCTCCATCTCACCCTGTCCTCTGCATCTTCTTTTCTGACTCCAACGACCTTCATGTCCTCCTTCACCACATCCATAAATCTCTTCTTTGGTCTTCCTCAAGGCCTTCTGCCTGGTAATTCCAACCTCAGCATCCTACTGCCAATATATTCACTATACCTCCTCCGTACATGTCCAAACCATCTCAATCTAGCCTCTCTGACTTTGTCTCCAAAACATCTTACGTGGGCTGTCCCTCTGATGTACTCATTTCTGATTCTATCCATCCTCGTTACTCCCAAAAGAGAACCTCAACATTTTCATCTCCGCGACCTCCAGCAAACATGCATGAAATTTCACACAAATGTGGTGTAGTGGTTAGGGTGCTGGGCTCATGACCGGGAGGTAGTGTGTTCGAATCCCAGTTAGACCCCCACTGTGCTAAGAGCCCTGGGCAAGGTCTTAACCACAAGTGTGTCTCTGTTCACCCAGCAGTATAAATGGGTACCAGTAAAATATACTAGGAAGGTAACCTGCGATGGACTAGCGTCCCAGCCAATAGGAGTTGAACGCATGGAAACCGGGGACAAGTACCGCCCTGATGAGTCACTAGGCTTGGGTGTAAAAATCCCAAAAGAATCATTGCTTAAATGGGGGGGTGTGGCCTAGTACAAGAAGGATCAGGGTTCAAATTCAACACCGTCCTGCATTGAGCTTGTACGGGCTCCTCATGATTGCTTGGGTTTGTTCTGGGCACTCCGGTGTCCTCCCACAGTCCAAAGACATGCACGTAAGGGTAACTGGCTGTTACAATTTGCCCCTAGGTGTGGGTGTGAATGGTTGTCTGTGTGTGTGTGTGTGTGTGTGTTGGTTCCGCAATGGTCTGGCTATTCATGGTGTACCCAGTCTTCACCCAGTGGTGACCGAGATAGGCTCCAGCCTCCCTTAGACTCTAACAGGATTAAGCAGGTCAGCGAGTGAGTGAGTGAAGCTTGCATGTTCTCCTCATACTTGTATGGGGTTCCTCGGTGAGCTCTGGTTTCCTCCCATAATCCAAACGATATGACTATACAGTCAACTGGCTTCGCTAAGCTATCCATAGGTTCATCGTTCATTTTCTGAAACTGTTTGCCCATCCCAGCCAACTCTGAGCGAGGGCAGAGTACACCCTGGACAGCTCACCAGGCCATCACAGGGCAGAAACTCACCATAGACAGTGAGAGACATGGCCGGCCTTTGAAAACCCAGTTAGCTGCACTGGGGGGACGGTGACAACCCATTGAGAGTGGGGCTTGAACCCCCAACCTTCGGATCAATGATCCAGCACCTTTACCACCAGGCCACCACTGCCCCGTATCCATCGGTGTTGGGGCCAAACAAGCCAGTGCAATCGTAATGATGGTCCCAAGCAGGAATAAATTAAGATGGTTGAATTAGGATTGGCACCTGAGCAGCCACAAGAAGAAGAAGTAGAAGAGAAGGAGGAAGAGAAGAAGAAGAAGTAGAAGAGAAGGAGGAGAAGAAGAAGAGATGGGTAGATTTGAAGAAGGAAATCATTCAGCAGTTTTTAATCAGAGAAGGCAGCTGGTTAACAGGAGGATCTGTTTCACTACGCCAACGCTAACGTCATGTGATCTTCCAGAAATGCTCTCACGCTAATTCCACATTAATTGAACCGAGAGCTGAAGCCTAATCCTATTAGGGTCACAGGAGGGTTGACATCTATCTCAGCCATCACTGGATGAAGATGGGGTACATCCTGAACAGCTCGCTAGACCATTCCAGTGCCCACACACACACACACACACACACACACACACACACACACAAAACCATTCACACTCAGGGACAGTTTGAAAGTATAAGAGGAACCAGAGGAAACCAACCCAAGCACATGGAGAACATGCCTGAGCCCGGAACACAAACACAAGACCGACCTGCTGCGGGACGGACATGCTAACTACTATGCCACGGTACCACCTGGCTTACATTCACTCATCACTTTATAATATCATGAGAGTTATAAACGGATCAGGATACCGCCCCATTAATACTTCCCCACTCAGTACTTTGTGGGCGGCACTAATCAGCTGAGACCTTGCTTCTTGTCCGAGTTAGGATTCTTCAGGTCCACACAGCCTCACAAGGCAAATATTCCACACAGGTAAGACGGCAGATATAGGCACGAGTTTAACATTACATCAGCACACACGTGCCTCAGTGTAAACTGTCCAGTATCTCAGATGCATCTCTTCGAACATCTAAAGCAGTGGTCAGCAACCCTGTTCCTGAAGATCTACCTTCCTGCAGGCTTACTCTCTAACCTAAATCAATCCATCCATCCATTTTCCATTAGGATCATGTGGAGACTGGAGCCGATCTCAGTCAACTCTGAGCAAAGATGGGGAACACCCTGAACTGCTCACCAGTCCATCACAGAGCCAACACACAACCGTTCCCACTCACACCTATAGGGTAAATAAACAATGACTGATTCTAATGTGCATGTTTTTGGACTGTGGGAGGAAACCGGAGTACCCAGAAGAAACCAGTGCAAGTTCTGGGAGAACATGCAAACTCCACACAGAAACGTCTTCACTGACAACCCTGAGGTTCTTCTTGCTCTGAGGCAGATGTGTGAAATACTACACCGCACTATATTTTAAACATCTATAATGTACCGAGTACCGACACCATTTGAACACCACCTGTATTTGAAAGACACACCTTCTGTACTCTGACCGGACATTTCTCTGATTGCGTTTACAGGTATATCCGTCCAGGCAAAGGATTTGCTCCAAATTTCCAGCTCTTTGAAAAGGGTGACGTGAACGGCGAAAGCGAGCAAAGTGTTTTCACTTTCCTGAAGGTAACGACTCATGTGGTAACAAACAACCCAAATCCAGGGAATAAATGGCTTTCATTTCGCAGATGTTCAGATCCCCATTTGCTCAGATTACAGAAGGAGGTTTGCAGGGCGGCTCTAGACGGCAGTCCATATTGAAAAAATTAAAAAAAAAAGACAAGTGTATATAAAGTTACAAGTAATTCACCAGCCCGAACTGAGGCCTGGATGAAACCTGAGCTAGCAGACTGAGTGGATTTAAATTAAAACAGGATTAACGTGACCCCTCTTTCTGTCCGTTCAGAATTCCTGCCCACCTGCCGGAGACAGTTTCGGAAACCCTGCCGGCAGGCTGTTCTGGGAGCCGCTGAAAGTCAACGACATCAAGTGGAATTTCGAGAAGTTTCTGGTGGGTCCTGATGGAAAGCCACTGAAGAGGTGGTTTCCAAGGGTCAATGTTTCTGAAGTCCGGGCCAACATCATCAAGCTCATCGCTGAGCAGAACTCCAAAGACTAATCAACTCTGAAATCCAATTCTTGAGAAAACATTATTCTATACACGCATCATCCCTAGTGGTTAGATCATGTACTGCCGTACCGCCAGTGACAGAAACCGTTTTTAATTCCAGGATTGAACTTTAGGTCAGTGTTTCTTAATCCCACTGCGTCGAGACCACAGAACAGAATCTTGATGTTCACTAGAACATTCTTGGTTCCCACAATGACAGATGAACTGCAATATGATGACGTCATTGAGTGATGCAGGTAGGAACATGGCACTGTGATCATTCTGGAGATCTGGGCATGTTCATGAAGCTCAGGTTTAAAAGCAGAACTTTCTGCAAAGCCTGATCTGAGACTGAAGGATAAGAGCAGCTCTTCAGTGCATTTAGGCTGCTCGGTTCCTCTCAGACATGTCTGGGTCTCCAGACTGACCCATTAAACCCTGCTCTTACCTGCAAGTGGATCTTGTCAATAAAGCATTAATGAAAATCTAATGTTCTGATTTATTTACCTTCTCCAAAAGAAAAATAAAACCCCTGCATAGAAATCACATCTGGCTCATTTGATAAACTGCTCATCCCTTGAGGGTTGCATGGAGGCCAAAGCCTATTTCAGCCAACACCGGGCAAAAGGTTGGGAACTACATTTGATCTACATCTCGCCAACACACACACAACCATTCATGCTCACTCTCATACTGAGGAGCAAGCTAAGTAGCAAAATGCTTTTGGACTGTGGGAGGAAACCCACACAAGCACGGGGAGAACATGCAAACTCCACACAGAAACACCTGAGCAATCAACCCCAGAACCTTGGGAATCAAACCCAGAACCTTCTTGCTGTGAGGCGGATGTGCTGTGCACTGCATCACCATGCTGATGGCTATGCAGCTCCTCTTGTTGAAAGTCAGCAATGGTTCTTTTACATGAACCTCCTACCATGGACAGTTAGTGCACTGGGGGTATTATTATTATTATTGTTGTTATTATTATTATTATTATTATTCTGTATTATTTCTAGTTGGGTCTACGTCCGCCTCATAGCAAGAAGCTCTTGGTTTATCCGTTTTAAGTTTCCTTATAAAACTTTAAATTTGCGTAAGCGCTAAACAAATCAAACCACTGCATGGTTGACCACACCAGGAACTTCTCAGAGTACCCATCTAAACGTCTGTCTTTGGGGTCACATGGGGCATGACGCATGTGCAGTGCATGATTTCTGTGCGATCCATATAAGTCCAGTAGGCACAATGTTCTGGTAAGTGCATGGTGTGGTGGAGAAAGGGGTGGACTGATGTGCTCAATAGTCCTGCAAGGTCAAGGCGACCCATTTGCCTCTCAACATTCTTTGGAACTGATCGCTCCTTTGTTTGGCTCACGTGGACACTGGATCCCATCCCACTAAATTTCAGACCAAGGCAGGGTGCAAACTGAACAGCTCGCCAGAGCTAACACACACACACACACACACACACACACACACACACACATCTGGGGGCAATCAAGAAAATCCAAAGAACCTAACATGCACGTCTTTGGACTGTAGGAAGCAACCGTGCTCTGCTTTCCAGATGACATCAGTTTGATTAAATTTGTTCTGCTTGGGTTTGAAACCCAGTGGTACACATCCAACACCACAAAGAAAGACGCAATAGCCACCAACTGCCATTCTAGAGAAGATTGCAGAACAACTGGTTCTTAAAACGTACCTCCCATGGACATCCTGTCCTCTCTGGGAACACCCTGAGTGACGTTGAAGATTGTATCTTCAGGGTTCATGAACTTTCAGGCAACACTGTACTGAAAAGTCAGTCATGCGTTTTCTAAGCTGCTTGATTCTAATTAAGGTCTCATGAAGGCTGATGCCTATCTCTACCGACTCTGGGCAGCTTGCCAGGCCATTGCAGGGCCAACACACATACAGTACAGCCATGCACACTTGATTGTGTGAGAGTGATCTGGAACAATGCAGCTTACTCTGCATGCTTTTGGACTGTAGGAGGAAACCAGAGTACCCAGAGGAAACCCACGCAAACATGAGAACACAAACCTCACACAGAGACGCCGGAATTGGCATCCAAGTGGTGCATCGATGAGGTAATCCGGAGATCGCAAGTTCGAATCCGGGTTAACGTAACAGCCTCCGTGACCGGGAGTCCATGAGAGCGAATTGGTCGAGTTCTCACAGGACGGAGGGACGGTACACGCTCACCTCCCTGTCAGTCACAGGGATTGTGAGTTATGGCAAATCATGGACGTCTGAGCTCATTCGAGGGGACGGATAACTCTTTCCCTCCAAGTGTGTTAGACCGCGACAAAATACACATGACAACGCAATTTGAAAAGAGGCGGTTGGGCTCTTGTCACAGAGGACCATGTGCATGCTGTCACCCCTCTCTGGTCTGTCGTGGTCATGTGATAAGGAAGGGTGGGTGGGAATTGAATACGAATAAATTTGGGAGAAAATGGTGAGGAAAAAAAAAAACCTCGGGAATTGAACCCAGGACTTTCTCACTGTGAAGTTGCCGTGCTGACGACTGTCGCACGCTGCCGCTCGTACTGTTGCGTAAACCTTTAAAATCCATTCAAGGCAGTTCTTCTCGATTATTTTCTGTAATGCCCCCTCTAGGAAGAAAAAAAACATTTTCATGCCACCACCTCACTGCCCTGCGAGCGATAAAATTGTTATTCGTACACATCTGCATAACACTGTATCTTTATTAAAATTAAAAACCAAAAAGAAATATAGTTCAACGTACAATAAAGAAAAAGTTCTTTAACATTGTTTTTTAATCTGTAATAGAAAAGATTTAAAGTGCACCAATGTGCCTGAAATTAAAAAAGTACATCCTTATTTAAACTCATTCAACTTATTTATGTCGCAATACCTCCGTCTCTCTCCACCTTTCTCTTCATTCCTGTTTGAAATTTTTCCGTTGCAGTTTGTTTATTTCATGGGGTTGGAGTCTCTCCTGGACACAGGGGTACGTACCAGAGTGTCATCACGGTCTTATTTGCATCATTTTTGTGTATGCTCTTCCTGGGAAAGTGAGTGTGAGAAACGTTTAAGGTGCTGCCCTGAAATCAGTGCTTCTCAAATAGTGGGTCGATGTGATAGGGGGAGTGGATGACCTGGGGAACATGTTTTTCTGGAATAGTGTACGAGAATTAAGTGTAATTGCACCTCCACTCCACTAGTTGGCAGTGGCGCTCTCATTGTTGCGCTATGGTGTAGCAGTTTTTCGCAAGAGCAAACGATATGAAGTGCAGTAAACAACCCCTCAAACAACATAAGGACATTAAGAATATATTTATTGTTACGATTATCCAAATACAAAAGGATTCACGAGATGTGCTTTCACCTAATGGGAAAAAACTCACTCCAAAAAAAAAAAAAGCACAAAACTACATTAAATAAAAGCAAAAGTGCAGTTCAGCTCATATAACATTTCAATCTCCACCCACACACACCCACACACACTCACACACACTCACACACACTCACACACACTCACACACACCCACACACACTCACACACACGCGATCGCTTTAGCAGTTTCTACTCAATACACGTTCACTAGAAAGGCCTGTCCAAAAACTGCCTGCTATTATATTTACAGATCATAAACATCATATCGTGTTTGTATAGCACAACTGTACTTGGGGAAAAAAAGAAAGAGCCAGACAGAGAGAGAGACATAGAAAGAGAGAGAGAAAGCGCATTATAAACAGAACCATGTCCACACTTTGGGTTAATCATCTC
>CM045742.1:41485000-41495000 GCA_024760905.1 Plotosus lineatus | reverse complement strand
TTCTGATAGAAATTTCCTACAGAGTTAGAGGACGACACTTTCAAGTTTCACATCAGGCTAGAGAGTGGTTTTTTAATTATTATTATTATTATTATTATTATTATTAACCCCCTGAAGAAATCAAACCAATACTGAGCTGAAAAATATTGCAGGGGAATTAAAAAAAAAAAAAAAAAAGTGGGGGGAGGGGTCATAACACCAAACAAAACAGAAAAACACAGTACATCACATTCCTGCTATCAGTAAATAAATAGCGGTCGTGCTTCACATCAACGTCCCCGCAACGAACGCCATTCTCTTGATGAACAGTTGTGAAGTCAACACCGGTATGAATTCTTCATTTACAGATGTGATGCAGTGATGATCAGGTTGGAGACTGATGAACGAAAATAACATGATGAGAAATAACGAACTTTGGACTGTGTGCTTGATATGCTAATAGATGGTAATTTATTCCCATTATTTCACCTTATGGGAGAAATAAACATGAGCTGCTGCTGACGATGATAAATGCTGAAGAATTTGGGTGTTAAGCCGGCTGATGGATTAGATAAATTTCACTAAAATAACGTTGATTACAGGAACCTGAACATGAAGCTGGACCGAAAGAAATTCTTTTTAAATCCACTCATTAAAAGCAGGACAAAAATTCAACAGAATTTTCACTTCTGGTCATTGCGGTAATTTCAACCATTAAATAAACTGATAGAATAAAAAACACAAACTCCGTATGAAAACTTTCAACCAAATCTTTTAACTAATAATGAGAATCATATTTTACACATATATATATATATATATATATATATATATATATATATATATGTGTGTGTGTGTGTGTGTGTGTGTGTGTGTGTGTGTGTGTCAACCGCTCCATATACATACATACATATAATAAAAATAAAAGGACAGGACAAAGACTTTCTATTGAAAATCCATTTATCACTACAGATCTGTTTCGAGTGGTGGTGGTGAAACCATCCTCTCTCTTCAGGTGATTATAGAAGAATGATTACAAAGTGCTGGGGGCGGTACTAAGTCGATGAACATGGCGTACTCTAGATGATGTGGTGTTCATTATGTAATCGGGGGCGGGTATACACATAATGAACACCACCCCATCTAGAGGACGCCATGTTCGACATAGTACCGCCCCCAGCACTTTGTAATCATTCTTCTATAATCACCTGAAGAGAGAGGATGGTTTCACCACCACTCGAAACAGACCTGTAGTGATAAATGGAGTTTCAATAGAAAGTCTTTGTCCTGTCCTTTTATTTTTATTGTTATTTGCTCTACCAAAAAGTATTGAGCACTCTCCTACGGAAGGATCTACTCAGAAAATCCTATATATATATATATATATATATATATATATATATATATATATATATATATATATACATACACACACGCACACTATATATATATACACACACACGCGCGCGCACACACACACCACACACACACATATATATATATATATATATATATATATATATATTTATGCATACATACATACATGTAAATACACACGCACGCACACATTTTTTTATACATACACACACAAATTAGTTTAATATATGTACTTCAGGACAGTGTTTCACAGGCTTATAAAACTTATGCATATAAACAACATTTTATCAGATATGTACGCATGTATGTATGTGTGTACACACACACACACACACACACAGACATTATGGGAGGTGAAATAAAGGATAGTTCACACCATGCCAACTGAAAGATTAACTGCATCATGCTACTAAGCCACGTAGCGGCGGAGAGGGAGGGTGAAGCGCTTAGTGCTTTCCGGAGTCCACGTTCTGACGCTCCCGCTTGCCGAAACCCGCTGCTCCTGCTTCTGCCGACAACAAACACCCCGTTACCCAACATACACACCACATTTCCCTGCATACACAACCTGGGATTGATTAGTTTCCTATAACTGCAGCTCTGACTGGAAATCACAGTATTCATATTCGAGGAGACAGTGATGGCTACACTTAGTGCTCTGCAGCAAGTCGCGGGTTGCCATCCTCGTTATTCAGTACGGTAAAATAAAATACAATAAAATAAAATAAAATAAAAATATGGAGTATGATACATTGTCAGAGGAAGAACACATCAGAGTGTGCTGTTATAGGAAAATAACCCAGTTCAGGTAACAGTGTTCTCAGAAAAATGGGTTGATGACTGGTCACATGATCACTGATTGTTTTCCTGAAATGTTTGAGCTCTGTATGATGATTTCAAAATTATGATTTATATCAGGTGTGTGTTTGTGTACCTGCACTTTCTGGAGGTGCTCTCGCTGCATCTGTTTGTACTCTGGAGCCCCGTGGCTGTGGGAATGATGTCTGCCAAGGAAAACCCTACACACACACGCACATACGCGCACACACACGCGCACACACACGCGCACACACACGCGCACACACACGCGCACACACACGCGCACACACACGCGCACACACACGCGCACACACACACGCACACACATACAGAGAGCATTATAACGATTGTGCATGTGCTCGGCTTTGGTTTTATGTTAACAAAACAAGAAATCAAATGAAGCAACGCAATACAAATTCCCCTCTGTGTGTATCCGTGGTCTTACCGGATTAACTGGCTGGAAGTCTCGGCCCGGCGCAGCGCTCAGAGTGGGCATTCTAGGTGGGAAGTGTATGGGCCAGCCCTCGAGCTGGTGGCCGACCTGCACGAATGGGCCACAGTACGGCGGACTCAGTGGGCCGTTAGCCGAGCCCGAGGTGGGGTCGGACGTCCTTCTCTCCGGCTGCCCCTCCAAAACCCAGATAGACAAAAAATAAATAAGTACACAATGTCACTACTTCCTATTATTATCGCCATATATATTATTTCGCAGAACACATGTACATCATCTCTGAGCCACATTATATGACAGATGGAAATGTCTTATAGAGCGGTTGACAAGTTTCAATGGCAGCTCAAGTGTTTTTACCCCCCCCCCCACTATTATAATGTTGGCCACCAGAGGGCGCTGTTGTTGTGCTCTGAAGTACCTGTTTATTGTGTTGCATTTGCAGTCGCTCCAGTTTACACCGTTCTGCCCGTTCTCGCTGACACTCATTTTGCGCCTGATGGAGCTAAACATGTACGTACGCACACACAGACACACACACAGACACACACACACACGAACAGAGTGCAGTCCAGTGTTGATTTTCCTGTTTGTTGGTGCTGTGTGATTACAGAACCCGACCCTGACCCAAAACATCTCTTGCCATGACCGTCACCCAACAGCTCGCTAATCATTAACCACAATCTATAGGACATCTAGTAAACACATTCCTGTGCCTCAGCTTCCTGAGCCTGGTCCTGGAGAACCTCCCGTCCTGGAGTTCTACCACACACTTAGGGACTCAGATTTAACTTAGTTGGTTCAGATGAGGAATCAGAGGATGTAGGTAATTATCCTCAAAAAACAAAAACCTTCTGCAAGAAAACTTGGCCAAGGTGATCAGAGGTAATGATTTGAGGATATATTTGAAGAACCTAACTGCAGGAACACTGCTCCCAGCTGTTAAACATGGTGGTGGTAGCATCATATTCTGGACAATGGGTCTAACTATGCCCTCAGTCACTTGCCCCATGCTGGAGTCTCCTGTTGGTACTCCAGTTCCCTCCCACAGTCCAGAGACATGTAAAAATTAGACACGTTTTTGTACAGGGGTGGCACGGTGACGTAGTGGTTAGCATGTCCGCCTCTCAGCAAGTGGGACCTGGGTTCCATTCCCAGCTTGGGCGTTTCTATGAGGAGTTTGGACATGTTTGCATGAGTTTCCTCCGGGTACTTCGGTTTCGTCCCACGGTCCAAAGACATGCACATGTACAGCAAATAGGTGTGTGAGTGAGCGCGAATGGTTGTGAGAGTGTTGGCCCTGCAACGGCCTGGCAAGCTGCCCAGAGTTGGCTGAGATGGTCGCCAGCTTCCCTGTGACCCGCATTAGGATTAAGCAGCTTAGGAAATGACTGAATGAATGCTAACGTGTACTTTTTTCTGCAACTGTGAAAGGGGTGGTGCCCTCAGATATGTATTAGCAATCCGCTACTGACACCGAAACAGTCAAAATTTAACAACACCCAGACATACCCAGCGACCCCGAACACGTTCGATGTCGAATAAAAATGGGTACAGAGACTGTAGATTCTCAGTATTTACACTGTCTCTCATGTAAATTAAAGGTGTGTGATGCCGTAATGCTGAGTGCAGTACGCGGGACCTGGTGGTTCCATCGAGGACCGATATCAGTGCTCAGGTCTTTCATCACTCACTAAAGAGCCAAGCAAAGCACAGTGAAACAAGTGCGGCTAACCTGATTAGTCAGATTGGTCATCTGACCCTGTAACCTCTCCACCTGTCGTCTCAGGTCCTCCTTCTCTTCATTCATGCGCTCTCTGTCCCTGCGCTCCTTTTGGAAATCCTCCTCGAAGATCTTCACCTGAAGTGCACACAGATCAGGATCAAAACCAATAGGGCAAAGTCTACAACTAGGTTTACTATAGGGGCGGAACCTCATGATCACACTTAACATAGCACTTGCAAAATAAAGCATCATGTCATTATGCTTCATCATCATCATCATCATCATATCCTTATGATTTTTTTATTATTATTATCACCGCCCACACACATTTTAATCAATTTTCTGAGATTATTTTAGCCTGAACCACTCTGTTTCTTTTTTAATCCCTCTCCACTGTATCATGCACTATAAACAGTATTTTTTTGACAATCCTCAAAATATCCCGTACACTTCTGTAACATGGAACTAACCACTCGACCTTTTTAACTTCTTTAACTCCTGCTTTCCATTTGTTTTTTCCATCCTTCAATTTTCACCCCATTTGCTGTGGGGGTTTTTTCAAACCCTAACTGCTCGTAGACACAACAAGCTGGTCGATGTGGTTACATTTTCGTTCCTCGCATATATTCATTCATTTTACAAGTGATTACACAAAATAACTAATAGTGGTCCCAAGACTGAACCATGAGGTACTACACAGAGTTCGGAAATCTGTGAAGCGACTCAGACTGGGCCACAGAGTGTGTTTTTTTAGTTCCTCTTGCAACACATCTGAGACAACACTATTATATTGTCCTTCTTGAAGAACTCCGATTTGCTGGTAAGGAACAAAAGGAAGGTAACAGGACTGTTGTATGACCTGGAGCGCTGAAACAGAAACCTCGGATCTATAGGCTCGTGCCGATGAAACGGTAACCTTACCTGCTCTTTGAGGACGGCGATCTGAGTATGGAGCTCTTGCTGACGCAAGTTCAGGACTCCCTCGCCAAGATTCATTCCCGCCTGTGAGGTTGGAGAGTGCAGGTTCAACGCTTCTTCGAGAGCCTAGAATACATACAGTCCGATATAGTTACTTAAAAAACAGATCTTTACTGTTTGAATGGGATGAGGTGGGGAGAGATGGGTACAGGAATGAGACATTAGATGAGAAAAAATGGTGGCAGTTTCAAAATTACATAACACGAAACACATAGGGCCAGTTTGATTCACTTATTGAGTCGAATCGGAATCGAAGCGCTTTCTTACTGGTGTTTACTTGTGAGTGGAGGAAAATAAGCTTAGATCAGGTGTGTGGAGTGTGACTGATGTATGTTCTCTAAATAAACCACAGCGAACAAGAACCAAATACCTGCAATATTATACTTATTATCTCTGTGGGGACATGAACTGATGTAAAGCCTTCATTAGCCCCTTAACCCTCAATTTAATCATAACAATACCAAGCCCCAATATGCAACAGGTACACGTGCATGCACGCAAACGCACACGCACATACACACACACACACACACGCATGCGCACGTACACACGCACGTACGCACGCACGCGCAAGCACACACGCACGCACGCACTGACTCATACTGTACATATGAAAGAACAGTAAGAGATTCTGACCCGATTGAGACGCTGGATCTCCTTCTCCTGGTACTCTCTCTGCTTAGTGAGTGGCACCAGCTGATCCTGAAGGTAGCGCACTTTCTGCTTCAACTCACATGTCTCTGTCGTCAAGCACTCCTTTTCACCCTGAGAGGGAAAGGGAACACACACACACACACACACACACACACACACACACACACACACACACACACACACACACAGACACAGTCATGTAACTGCTTACTGGACAGAATTATTTTTGTACCAAATGTGAAATGCTCGAGTATTTGTACAGATGTTTGGTTGGCAATTTGGGCATCTTCTGAAAATGTAAAGCTGTATTTGGCATCAGACACCACTAGTATGCTAGGTAGGTAGAAAAAAGGTAAACAGACAGTTTACCATTTTTTCGGTATACAGACATGTATACAGACAATCAGAGACACAGGTGGGTAGAAAGACTGACATTTGAACAGACTGACATTTAGACAGAAGTGTAGACAGACTGATATTTGGACATGCGGGTTAGACAGACAGACATTTAGACAGACTTACATTTAGATAAACAGGTAGACTGATGCCACAACCAAGAGACACATGTGTAGACAGACTGAAATCTTGACAGAATATTTACTTGATATGTATACAGACGGGCAGATGGACTGATATTCCAGCCAAGAGACAGATTGATATACAGACAACTATACAGACAGAGAGAGAGAGATGGGCTGAAATGTCAACGTAGAGACAGATGAGTAGACAGACCGATACGTAGACAGGCAGGTAGATGGACCGATACGTTGACAAACATGCAGACGGACCGATATATCGACCAAGAGACAGACAGGTAGACAGACCAGTATTAAAGACAGAAGACAGGCTGAAATCTAGACAGACAGACAGATGGGCAAACAGACAAATATTACAGACAGAGAGACAGTTAACTAGACAGACCGATAGACAGGTTGGCAAATTTAGGTTGAGATGAGCTGCAGTGGCTCTAAACTGCAGGGTAAGTCTCTGGCGTACCCATACGGGACCAGTGAGAAGAGTCGCATGAGTCACAGGTGTGGATATCCTGACCGAGGACCTAATAAAACCGCTGTATAATAACACAGTATGTAAGAAGAGAACAATATCGGTCACTGTTTAGCCAAGTGAAGAAAAGTTCTCGACTTGTACTGGCCGTTTTTAAAAAAAAAAATCCCCCTGGCCTTTCCCCTAATAAAACACTCTGAACGCAGTGTGGGTGAAAGGTGCTGGCATGGTGGAGTTTTAACCGCTACACATTGCTTACTGGTTATTTTCTCTCATCATCTTCACACTGCAGGCACCTGGAATTACCCCCGATTCACCTTCGTATCTCGGCCATGCCGTGATGATGGCATCAAACTTTCACCGGTAGATTCGGCTTGGTACCTAAAAACACGGCCCGCAGACTAGCTTTCTGATATTTTGATTGCTAGCAGCAGTCTTGAATCTGTAATGCATTACAAATGTCCCAGTTTTTTTACGCGGTGAAAATCGGTTTTGCTGATTTTCCAGAGTTTAAATTGAAGACGAGCTTAAATCATATTTCAGTGAGTGTGACTCACCGGTAAACAAATCACAGTTGCAGGTGTGTAGTTTATGTATTAAAATAGGATGTTATGAAGTTTGAAGCTGATCCGAGATCGCATGGGTTCCGTCCCGGGCACCGCCATGACCATGTGATCTGGTCCCGGATGAAAATTCATCTGACATTTGGCTGAGGCACGTGGGATCCAGCTCTGTTGCATCAGGCAATGCCGCAAAAAGTATAGAATGTGTCTCGTAGTTATTAGCATTTTTGAAAGAGGACCATATGGTCCTGCTGGGCATTAAAGGGTTAAACATGAAACGGTCAGAATTACATTAGGTGAAGATGTTGTAAAGGTACAGTATTATCAATATTGACATTTTTTGATGATACATTTAATGGCAATAAAGTTATTGGGCCTTTTATCCTCCCTTTTGAGTCATCATTACAGTAGGCCCTTGACTATTCGTGGTTTTGCACTCACGGTTTGAGTATTCGCGGACTGCCGAACAGCTGACACGTCACTCAAAGGCAGCCAATGGCTGTCCTCCTTCCTGTTGATTGGTTGAGATGATGTAACGCCCCTTTTTCCTCATTTATGCACAAGTTTTTCAATGAGCCTCTTTTTTTTTCGTGTGTTTTAATTACCAGTTAGGCTCTGTGATGACACTCAAAAGCTGTGCGTCCTCTCTGGCTCAGCGCTAGAAAAGGTAATGACGTTGGATGTCTCTCCTGAAGAAATGACAGTTTCAAGTGCCTGAAGAGAAATAAACATCTGAAAGCACTCTAGTATTAAAGTCTTTTTCAATCATTATTCCAGTACAGTACCCAAGTTAATTTTTAGAATTTTTGTGTGTGTGATTTTATGTACTGTGGTGTAGCACGTTTATCGTTTTGTTTGTTTATCCAATTTATTACATTTCATGTTCTTTTTGGAGGACTTTTGACGGCTGTGTTCTCTAACTAACTGTCCGCTCCAGCTGAGGGGGCGTGGCTGAGCTGCTCCGTGGCTTCTAAACATTTATCATAAACATAGGCATTGTACTGGAACAATAATTGAAAAAGACTTTAATACTACAGCTTTACAACAGTTCAGCTAATTATCTTCAGACACTTCAGAGGAAACTGTTGTTTCTTCAGGAGAACGTCTTATTTCTTCAGAAGAGAGTGGCATCATAGAGCTTAACTGGATAATATATTATCCATACAAAATGAAAACATATACATACTGTATGTATGCATATACCTACCTACCTACCTATCTATATATATATATATATATATATACATACACTTCTATAATCACCTGAAGAGAGAGGATGGTTTCACTACCCCTCGAAACAGATCTGTAGTCATAAATGGAGTTTCAATAGAAAGTCTTTGTCCTGTCCTTTTATTTTTATTATATATATATATATATATATATATATATATATATATATAAAGTATGCTGTATAATGTTAGTATATTTTACTAATAAATATCACAGTAAAATTAAAAAGTTTTTCTTAATCATTACTATATTTTACTACATTAATACTGTATTAATGAGTAATATTGTCTATAGAATGTGTTTAAGAAGCATATGCAATAGATGCATAGCATTTTACTTCCGGTTGGTCACTCGCGCATGTAATATGATACATGGGGTTTTACTTCCGGGTACAGAACTCGCGGTTTATCTTCATTCGTGGGAGGGGATGGAACCGAGCCCCTGCAAATATCGAGGGCCTACTGTACAGCCTTTTATATGTAAATATTTACAAACAATTAGCATACATTAGCATAAAGGACTCTTTTAACAAGACCGATTATCGTCTATATATCGGTTATTCCGTCAGTGATTTATATGAGTGAGGAATCAGAGTTCATCGTTTCCCTTGTTCCACCACCCTAGATTTTAAAAAGTACATTTGAAATGACAGGAAAAAACATCCCTGGTCTAGAACATTTACAAATCCAAAACATCATTCCTGAGCCAGTGACCAAAACAACTCCTTTGGGGGTCGGATGTTTCCTTTGAACTTGTGTACTGTGAACGATCGTGCGATGCTCACCCGAGTGGAACTTGTTGTTCTCATCACTCTCGGCTGTCCTGAGCACATTGGGTTCCCGTTTTAACTCCCAATTCCTGTCAAGGTTTCTGATCATTTCTCAGGGAGTTTTTGTGGGGAGTGTTTACCTCTGGCTTCCTCTGTGTGTTTCAGAGCTCAGTTATTCTGTGGTTAAAGCCATTGAAATAAAGATGAACTAAAAAAAATGCAATCGAGCCAAAACAGGGAAGAGAAGGCTGACTTTTTTTTAAGCTATGAGTAAAATAAAAACTTTTTTTTAATGTGAATATAAACAGGTAATCGGGAAAGAGAAGGAACAGATCGGGGAAACCACAGAGGAACTGGAAACACACACACACACACACACACACACACACACACACACGTAAGTGTCCCTCTCAATTTAAATTGTACAGCGCATTCTCTTTACATAATTAAGT
>CM045742.1:41400000-41480000 GCA_024760905.1 Plotosus lineatus | reverse complement strand
CACATCAGAAAGACACATCAGAAAATCACTCTCACACACACACACACACACACACACACACACTCTCGCACACACACACACACACACACACACACACTCTCGCACACACACACACACACACACACACACTCTCGCACACACACACACACACACACACACCTCTCGGCACACACACACACACACACACACACACTCTCACACACACTCACACACACTTCGCTACAAGACACACACTTTCAGACGCACACACTCTCGCGCACACACACACACACTTTGTGTGCCACACACACACACTTTCGCAGACACACACTCTCAGCACACACACTTTCGCACGCACACACACTCTCGCGCACACACACACACACTTTCGCGCGCGCGCACACACACACTTTCGCACGCACACCCACTCTCGCGCACACACACACACTCTCGCGCACACACACACACTCTCGCGCACACACACACACTCGCGCGCTCACACACACACACACTCTCGCGCACACACACACACTCTCGCGCGCGCACACACACTCTCGCGCGCGCGCACACACACACACTCTCGCGCGCGCGCACACACACACTCGCGCGCGCACACACACACTCTCGCGCGCGCACACACACACTCTCGCGCGCACACACACACACTCTCGTGCGCACACACACTCTCGCGCACACACACTCTCGCGCACACACACTCTCGCGCACACACACTCTCGCGCACACACACTCTCGCGCACACACACTCTCGCGCACACACACTCTCGCGCACACACACTCTCGCGCACACACACACACTCTCGCACGCACGCACACGCGATTGAAGACGCATCCTTACGTCTCTTCTCTGTTTCTCCAGAAGCCTGATCTTCTTCTCATACACCTCTGGGTCCAGGGTCTTGGATGGCGTTTTCTCAGCAGCTTTACTGGACTGTATTTTAATACATTATTAAAAATCTAGTTTATTTACTTCTTTTTTTAACATCAATATTCAAGTAATATACACACCTGCACTGACTAAATTTGCATAATAATTAATCATAATAATAATAATTATTATTATCATTCATTTTCTAATCCACTTAATCCTAATTAGGGTCGCGGGAGGCTGGTGCCCATCTTAGCAAATCTGGGTGAGGACAGGGTACACCTTAGACAGCTCAGCTGGCCATCACAGGGCCAACACGCATGCAATGAATAATAATAATGATGATGAGGATGATAATAATAACAATATCAATGATAATAATAATCACAAAAATAATAAGAATAATATCTATAATGATAATAAAATAAATACAAATCCATTAAAATTCTTTCTCTGGCTGACAATATAGTTTTGATTTCAATTTCAAAAGCTCTGTCGAGTAAAGTAAGGAACTGTAATTCCACAGTCTTATCAATGCAGCTGTGGCGAAGGAATAAAACACGCATTTACAAATTCTCGACGTGACCACTTTTCTCCTTCTAGAACAAAACCTCCGTCTGGGAATGAGCCAAAATATCTCGCAATAAAACGAGAAAGTCATGTTTTCTGCGTTAACAGAGTTCTGTGAAAAAGTCCTCCTTTAAATTCCCAACAAGGTTGTATTTAAGTGAATATTCTCATTCAGCTCTGGACTAAGCGACGAAGGGGGCAATTACTTTTACTCCCCATATGGTGACAGAGTAGGCGGTGGGTTTTTAAATCTCCAATAAGTCACAAGATCATTTGAAAAATGACTGATTAGTTCACCTGAGCTGTTTTTTGTCTCGGACAGAGCCGTCTGTGTGTGTGTGTGTGTGTGTGTGTGTGTGTGTGTGTGTGTGTGTGTGTATGTGTGTGTGTAATAAATGTGTCGCTCATATGCCTACAACCACAAGTATAGCTATTACGCAGGGGATGCTCATGCCCATGTCACTGATTGGCTGCTACCTTCGCTGCCTAAAGACACACGCTGCACGTATCAGACAGCATGGATTCCACTGTGTACTGGATCGAGATGTGAAATGGCTGTCTGATCACAAACAATATGGAAATGGTTCTACGGTCTGTGCCGATGTCACATGACTGATCTCCACGAATGAGCAGTGTTTCTAGTGAAGTGGCAGAAGAGCGCATATTTGAGGATCTAAAAGTCCTGCTGGTCTTCATGAAACGCCTCGTGGAGGTTACGCTGACTCATATCCACACCTCTCGGTTTACATACATACACACACACACACACACACACATACACACACACACACACACCCACCCACACCCACACACACACACACACACACACACACTCAGTCTCCCTCTCACGCTGTCTCACTGTCTGCCGTTCTCTTATACACTGTCTGCCTGTCTCTTTCTCACTCATATTACTCGGCGTCTCTCTTCACTATCTCATATTCTGTCTCTTTCTTGCTCATTCTGCTCATCTCTCTCTCGCTCCGACTGTCTCTCTCTCTTGCCCTGTCTGTTTCTCGTTTTCTTTCGTACTCTCGCTGTCTCTCTCCTTTTGGATCATTTTCACATTTTCTCCCTAATTTAGGAATATCTAATCCCCACCCATCTAGTATCACCCTCCCTATCACTTGACCACTAATGTTGACTACCCGCTTCTTTTTCGAACTGCAGTGCCGTGTGTGTGTGTGTGTGTGTGTGTGTGGGGGGGGGGTCATCTAACAGTCGTCTAACACACTGGGAGGGAAAGCTCACTCTCTGTCTGTCTGTCCGTCTGTCTGTCTCTGTTACTTGCTCGCACTCTGTCTGTCTCTCTTTCTTTTCCGGTCTGTCTGAACCTCATCTTGCTTTGAACAAAAGGTTAAAAATAAACAGACCACCACAATCGTACCCTTTCTGCTCAATTTGAGGAGGACGGAAATAACAGCGGGTGCAGGTTAAAAATAATTCCCTGGCGTCTTATGGGAGTGTTTCTGAGGTAAAGTAACCAGAGCTGAATGTACCTGCTGAGTCATAGCTGCCTCCAGCTTGACTTTCGCCGTTTCCTCTTTGGATGCCTCGTCTTTGGCCTCAGCCGACTCATTCTGTGTCACCTCGATCCGGCTGCTCACCTGCTCCCGCAGTTTCAGGTTCTCCTGCCTGCACGCACACGCGCGCGCGCACACACACACACACACACACACACACACGCACACACACACACACACACGCACACACACACACAGGAATTTCATCAGTAGGGTAATAACATGAGTACATCCCATCATGCTCATCTGATTCCAGAGAAGTTACCCGGGTGACTCGGAGGTAAACACGAACTGATAAAGAGCGTGAAGACTACGTGTCCTGTGACCTACTGACATTTCTTGGTGTTTTCTGAGCTGAAGTACAAATTTCAAACAGTTAAAACTGATAAAACACTTCATGAGCTCCAGGCTGCTGTTTGAGGAAACAGATTTAGGAAGCTGGATCTACCAGATGTTTTGGCTAAACACCACCGCAGGAACAGGGATTTAAAGTGTCGGTAAAAACATGATTATTTTAGGACGTTGCCTTCAGTCACCACAGTATCATCTTGTCACTGAAAGCATATGCACCGTATGTGTGGATGAAGCCGCGTGACTCCATCTCACTGATACCGTCAAAACCCAAGTGAAGAAAACTGATTCAGAGCTTACCGTCGTTCCGTTAGAGTCACTAAAAAACTCCAACCGCTAGATATTGGTGTCAACAGGTCGTAAGTTAGAGGGATCCGGGCTTTATGTCCAAATACAGGCATTACTGCTATCGAAGTCAGGTGACTCACTGAGCAATACGCGAGTGGTTTTTCCACCTAAGCTACCCTCAGGACGCCCAGCTGGTTTAAAGAGAGTCTCGTGTTCATCACCGGAATAAAGTGCTGCTACAGGTGTCCTCCTGAGACGTGGGATTAACCTTCTTGAATTTAAAGTTTCACTGAAACGGCTCCTAAAGAGTAATAACCTCCGTTCTGTAATGAACACAATACTCACACTGCGAATGAGCGCCGCCATGTTTGTTACTGTGAATGCGCCGTCTCTTTAAAGGGGCGTGGCGAAGAGAATTTTAGGTCACGACCCAGGAAGACTTCTAATCTCTGTCTCTATTGATCTGATTCCACGCGCAAGGTAATAATAGATAATAAAATATTATTATACGATATAATAATAATTAAAAAATAATAGAGGGATCCGGGCTTTATATCCAACTCGCACAACTGTGAAACTCAAACACTGAAGATGAAGAATTTGATGGATTTGTGGAAGAGGAATGAACTGAAAAACGGAGTTTATTGATTTATATCATTATAACTGAACAATGTTGAGAGTTATTGTGAAGTGTATTATTTTATATTTTTTATTATTATAACTGAACAATGTTGAGAGTTATTGTGAAGTGTATTGTTTTAGATTTTATTTGTTACAACTGAACAATGACGAGAGTTATATGTGAGAGTTGAATCATGTTTGGTTTATCCGACTTTTGTTTTGCTTAATGCGCCTTATAATCCGGTGCACGTTATGCGTGGAAATAGACCGTTCGCTTATTGTTCCTTGCGCGTTATGATCCGGTGCGCCTTATGGTTTGGAAAATACTGTGATAGGAATAGTGAGTGCACACGGTTCAAGGGGCGAATGCACCTATTAATGAGAATCAATTAAAGTGTTATAATTACTGTAATAAAAACATATAGTTAATTTGAAATAGGTGTCTGGAGGCTACAAAGATATGTTTGGTAAAAAATTTCATCATGACTGGTCAATTATTAGAGGCTGTAGTGCTTCCACGACAGAAACACGGACACAGACAGGCACTGATGACAACAGATGACAACCCATCGACTAGAATATCTTACAGCACTTCAGGATACATTTTAATTCATAAAAACAAAACCCATCACCCTTTTCCTCTTTACTGCTACATTTAAAGCCAGCAAACTAATCACTCTTACGACGTGCATTGTAGCAGCTATAAACACCCATTCCCTCATCAGTCCACTTTATTTTTCAAAAAATATATATACTTCCATAAAGGATAAGTAAAGATCTCGTCAATTATTTTCATTGCTTTTCTTTAAGCTCTGTTTGATATTCGGTTTGGGTGTGTCCTGTAAATGATTAGCTGTCACGTTTCTATTTTTGTTAAGGTTGTAGCCAGTTCCCACCAATCAGGCATTGTCTCCCTATCACACACAACCACCACCAACCAGGGAGTTCCATAAGCAAGCACGTGCCCCGTTCGTGACACGTGGCACTGCCACCTTCATCTTTACAAACTGCTCTTCATTCATTTTGCACTCAGAGAAAAACAGATATCCACCCCTTTGTATTAATTACATCACAGATTGTCTGGTGATTTCTGTAAATGACGGGGAAGTGAAAGTAACACCCCCACCCCACAGCGCTCAGATACATATACGTTAACAAAACCCACTTACAGGCATAGGACACTTTCAGGCCAATCAGATTGCAGAATTTGGCAGTGCTGTGAAAGTATTTCAAGTTCATACAGAATTCAGCGCGCACACATGCACGCGCACACGTGCACACGCACACACACACACACACACACACACACACACACACACACACACACACACAGCAGGTGTCATCAGAAATGTGGTCGTTGGAAAAAAACGCAATGTCCCCCCTGTGTGAAGTTTATAAACATTACATCAGAAAATGGACGCTGCAATGGAAAGACCCCACATTTCCACTACAGTGAGAAACACACTCATCACTTTTCCCAAACCCAAACTCCTTGGTATACACAGGGGAGAGAACCCAACGTTCCACGCGGCTCACATGACACGCAGCTAAGACCGCTATAACGCTGGCTGACACAAACTGACTTCCTGTTCGTACCCTGAGGAGGATCATTTTTCCTACAACAGCGCATCATGACGCGTTTTATTCCTCTTATACCGCCGCTACATTCAAACTTTAACTAACAAATATCGTCAGCATATTTTCCACTTTAAATAACGACTCATTTTCTGGAAATACAAACAAAAAGCCTACATGTCCAACTGATCCGTCAGAAAATAGATTGACATACAGACAAGATTAACTGACAGACAAACAGATAGACAGAGACAGATGGACCAATAGCTAGAGATCCAAAGAGCCTGATATACCATTAGAGAGACAGAGAGAGTATTAGACAGATATTCATATAAACAGACACAGAGACAGATAGACAAAAAGACCAACAGACAGACACTTGAATAATGAGTGATAGACAATGACAGATCAACTGACCAATCGCTAGACAGAGACAAACAGGCAGAGACAGACAACCATTAGATAGACAAACAGGCAGACAGATCGATATCTAGACAGACATGGCTAGACTGGCAGGGACAGACAGACAGACAGAGAGAGATACAGGACCGATAGCTAGACAAACTGTCAAAGAGACACACATACCATTACAATGACAGACCGCCAGACTGAGAGATTAATATTTAGGCAGACAAACCAAGAGGTAGACAGACAGGGTTAGACTGACAGGGACAGCCAGACAGGGACAGCTAGACCAATAACCAGGCAGACATACAGAGAAACATATAGGCAAAGAGAAAGGCATATCATAAGAACTACAGACAGACAAATAGACACGCCGACATGCAGAGAGACAAAGACAGACAGATCGATATCTAGGCAGACAAGCCAACTGGTAGACTGATATTGACAGACAGAGAATTGATAGGCAAAGAGACAGACAAAAATAAGAACGACAAACAGAGAAATAGACATATAGACGGGCAGAGAGACGAAGACAGGCAGAAATATATAAACAAACAAATGAATAGCTAGACAGACAGACAGGAACTGATAGAGGTATCGAAAGACAGACAGACCTACAGACAGGCGGCCAGACACAAAATAAACAGACAAATCAATAGCTAGACAGACAGACAGACAGGAACTGATAGAGGGATCGAATGACAGACAGACCTACAGACAGGCAGACAGACACCAGTCGTAACTGAAAGAATGTAACTGGAGGCTCTTTCTCACCTCAGCTGTTCGAGGTCGCGGTTTCGATACTGAAGGTCGTCCTCCATTTTTTTCCGCAGCTCGTTGTTTTCCTGCCTCAGCTGCTCACAGAGCGTCTGAAACGGATGAGAGCGACTATATGTGAGCTACTACACGCTGCACTACTTCAGCCTTCATGATGATGTACCTCCAGTCTGTGTGTGTGCCGGAACACAGTGAATGTAAATAAACATGTCTACAACACTATAGAAAACTCATCTCACACACACACACACACACACACACACACACACACACACACACACACACATACACTCTGATCTCTGAACCTAGTTATGCTAACTGCAATAGTAACTATAAACACTCGTTCCTTCTCCACCCTCCTTTCTCCCTCAGCGTTCACAAGAAAAACAAACATTTATCTCGAACTGTTGCGGTTCTCTTTGGGAGTAACGAGGATGGATAGGATCAGGAATGAGCACATCAGAGGGACAGCACATGTAAGATGATTTGGAGACAAAGTCAGAGAGGCTAGATTGAGATGGTTTGGACATGTACAGAGGAGGGATAGTGAGTATATTGGTAGTAGGATGCTGAGGTTGGAACTACCAGGCAGAAGGCCTAGAGGAAGACCAAAGAGACGATTCATGGATGTGGTGAAGGAGGACATGAAGGTAGTTGGAGTAAGAGAAGAAAATGCAAAGGATAGGGTGAGATGGAGGCAGATGATTCGCTGTGGCGACCCCTGAAGGGAAGGGAAAAGCCGAAACGAAAAGAAGAAGAAGAAGATCTAGAACTGGAGACTCCTTCCATAAAATGCATCTCCACTCAGATATGATTTTACCTTCTCTATAGAAAGTGCCTGTGAATGATGTGTGCGTATATGTGTGTGTGTGTGTGTGTGTGTGTGTGTGTGTGTGTGTGTCTGTGTGTGAGTCACAGCAGCGCATTCCACCTGCAGCAGTGAGGTTCTCTGCTCGTTTTTCTGCACTTTTGACGACAGCGTGTGGAACTCCACGGCCATGCGCCCCAGGTGAGCCAGCAGCTGGTTGGGGTTGGACTCCTGCGCAAACACACTGAACGAACTCTCCAACCGCTGCAGCTGACTGGCCAACTCTGTGTTCTCCTTTGTACACACACACACACACACACACACACACACACACACACACACACACACACACACAGTTTAGTGAAAACAAAGTGAAATAATTCTTTGATAAATATTTAGCCAATAATTTTTTTTTTTTTTTTTAAGTGATTTATTATTCTTTCTCTCGGACCGAGCGCCAGCCTGATCGTCCGCGTCCTCGGACCCAGTTCCTCTTCTAACTCTCAGTGAAACAGGTTTTCATGTAAAGTGAAAGTTAGCAAAACACACTGGACAACATTCCAGGCGCCGTGTTCCAATAAACAAACGGCTGTACGAGTGAACACCATGAACCGCGAGAGTAAAGACCGCCCCACATACATTAATTATCCAGAGATGGATACTTACAGATGGACACATCAATCGCGCCGCTCTGGTTTAGTCTCCGCTCGCTTCAGCTCAAAACACCCTCAGAACAGTGGAAAAAAATCAAGAGTACCAACCCTGCTGCAGGGAAGAGCGCACGTTTTCCCTTGCGGGCGGCTCCAAAAGAGAAATTCCTGCGATTGTGACTGACGAGTCATCGGTGTGTTCCTGCTTCGAGTAAAATCTGGAGTTTCCCCCTGAGTCACAGCTGACTCGACCCATATACAAAACCACTGAGTCACAACAGTCGAGTTAGGGAAAAAAAAAAAAAAGAGAGAGATAAATGACACCGTGCGGTTTTGGGAACCCGGCACAGGAAGTAGACCGATGCGCTCGGAACAGTCTTGAAGTTCCACTGAAAACTCACCGTTTGAGTTTCTGCCATAGTCTTGTCCTCAGTGTTCACCAGCTCAAAGTGCGATGAGGTTTCCTTCAACACACAAGAATGCACAGGATTACATCATCTCCCTCGCCCGCCTGTCCATCCGGCCCGACCCGAGAGATCAACCCCACCATGGAATTCACCTGATAGCACTTCACTCTTGCTACATGAGACATGATCGTGCGCAGATGCTCACTGGAAGTGTGTGTGTGTGTGTGTGTGTGTGTGTGTGTGTGTGTGTGTGTGTGTGTGTGTGTGTGTGTGCGCGCGTGTGCGTACTGCAAGCACTCACTGTGGCTTCTGTTTGGCTGATTTTCTCAGTCGAGCACTCGCGTGGTTCCAACCGTACCGATGTCTGGTGACTCAGGAGTTTCCCATGACCTGAGAGATCACAGCAGCAAAGTATCGCACTATTAGGGTTCATAATTAGAACGCATTACAACTGCGATCACGCCACGCAAACAATCAACGGAAAGAACAGAGAACGATAGAACAGAAATGTATGAAAATAACAAACGAGCATAATGGCATGCGGAAGTTTGAAGGAATCCAACCTGATCTAATCTAATCTGTAATTAGACACAGGAATGAAATGGACGCGAGAACACAACACGTGCATGATACGGCGTATAAGAGAGTGAACAGAACCAAGAATAGTTTAAGGCTGTAAGAGAAAAAAAGACCAAATATAAAACTGAACAGAACCACGTAACACCAGAATACAGAACATATACAAAATAAATGAATGAATAAATAAATAAATAAATAAATAAAGTGTAAACAAAGATATACACAACACAAGAAAAAGAAGAGAAAAGAGTGAAAAGAAGAAATGAAGGGATACATTACGAGAAAAGGGGGAAGCGAAGATTCAGGAGGGTAGACAAAATGAGAACAAGTGCAAAGGAGGAGAAAAACTAGGGAAAAAGGAAAGGACAAAGAACACAAAGAAGAAGAAAATTAAAAAAAAAAAAAAAAAAAAAAAAAAAAAAAAAGAGTAGAAGGGACAGAAATCGAAAAAGAAGAGACAAAAACTAATGAAAAGAGGAGTCGGGGAAAGGAGAAAAGGAAGAGACAGAAAGAGAAAAAGAAAAATAAGAAGAGAGAGGGAAGAGGGGAAGAGGAAAAGAGACAGAAAGAGAAGAGGACAAAAAGAGGAGAGACAGAACAAAAAGAAGAAGAGGAGAGAATGCGACGTAAACTCAAGCGAATGAATCGAACAATGTGAAGCTGAAGCGAGCGGCACAGGATCAAACTCGATATGAAGATAAACGAAGAGAACGAGTGACCATTTCTATTAGATTGAGCAGAAAATCAACAGAAGGTCCAGGATGGAGTTCCTGCATCAGCTCAGACTGGACTTTTTAAACCGGAAGATGTGGTGACGGATAACGAGAGAACGACGACATGTGGTGAATCAGTGCGTGACTGGCGCAGCGATACATCACCGTCTTCCCGACTAAAATCTTTTCAGAAATGTTTTACTTTTCCTTTAAATGCTTTCACTGAGCTGCTTTTCTGTTCACCACGGCTGTACAGAGTAACTGGTGGAGTTATCACAGCATTCCCCCCCTTAAGGACCCATTCCCATCACTGTAAACTCCGCCCTCGCGCCCTCGCTCTCTCGCTCTCTGACATGAAGCACTGTGAATTCCAGAGCATGTCACTCTCACCTTGGCTCTCGTTGTGAACCGGCGTGCCGACACAGGCGCTGGCGAAACTGGACGTGGAGGACTTCAGTGCTTCGTTGTCTCTCACCAACTCCTCCACACGCTTTCGCAGCTTCAACGCCTCCGACTGCGACTCTTCCAGCAGGTCTCCTGTGAGCCAAAACAAAAAACAGACGGGCGATGTGTAACACCTGAAAATATCCTGCCAACAAACTCAGATGACACACACACACACACACACACACACACACACACACACACACACACACACACACACACACGCTCTCAGCTGTGTTTACACTCCGGCATTCAGGGCACAGCCACAAGAGACTGAGAAACCTGTTCAGTTACATTCACCAGGTGTAAATAATCACAATCACACTGAGCAGGACATAAAAACAGACGGATACGGGAATAGAAAGGAATCGAAGTGAGAGTAGAATAAAAAGAGTGTGATGATGAAACAACATAATGCAATATCATCCAAACAAAATAGAAATGAACCAAACTGAAGGAGAACCACACCAAATAAAACAGAATTAAACACAATAGAACTCATTACAACAGCGCAGAACAAAACAAAACAAAACAAAAAAATATAGCACAGACCAGAACTCCGCAGGAAACACACTACACGCCAATGGAGCAAGCTGATTGGCTCACAATCTCAGAGATATTATACATTATCCTAGGTGGATAATCACCGGAATCAAAATGACGAACACTCAAGAGTCAAAGTAGGACAACAAGCACTGTCCATCATCATCATCATCGCACATTAAAATGGAAAGATAGCCGTAAGAATCTCATTTTCATTTGTTTTCTGTAATTTCTGCTATTTCTGCTATTTCTGTAATTTCTGCTATTTCTGAGGAATAAAATGTCAGCCGGATGTAAAAACCCATCTTTACCGCACACTGAATTCAGAATATGCGCTCAACTGATCTGCTCCTGTCGTGTCTAAAATATGTAAATCTAAACTATGTAAATTATTTAGCTTGTTTTTCTTCAAGTTTCCGTGTAGTGTATACGTAAACTCTGAATAAAGGGTTTAAAGGCAGAGCTCTGTTCCTGCTGCTCGTAGTTGCGCACGGAGTTCAATCGCGTCCAGCATCATTTTTAAAAATAAATTTGTCAAAAAATAGTTTTAATATGCCCCACCCCCTCTCTTTCACACTCTCATGTTCTCATGTAGTATATACTACAATAGGGCAGTGGTGGTCGAGTGGATAGGGTACGGATTAGGGTGTGGATTAGGATCGCGGATCCTATGGTTGTGGGGTTTGAGTCCCCACAAGGCTGTCACTGTCCCCCCCAGTGCAGCTAACTGGGTTATCAAAGGCGGGCCATGTCTCTCACTGACTATGGTGTGAGGCATGTAAAAGAACCATTGCTGACTGTCGTAAAGAGTAGGCTGCAAAGCCGTCAGCGTGTTTCTGGGGACAAGTAGCAAGCCTTCCTGCGTCCCGGTTAATCTTCTCCAGAAGAGACCAATTGCTACACTGCCCTACGGGGATAAGATATGATGATGACTACAACAATAACAAACCTCAGGCTTGGTAGATGTGGTCAACTACTACGTAACATCTTTAACAACACCTCACCTCCGGCACATACTTTTCAATGGTTAATGAAAATAATAATAAAATGGTAATAAAACAAATGGTAATCAAAAATAATAACGCTAAAAACAAAAAAAAAAAACAACAACACGTATATCACAGTAAAATATAATGAAAAGTCATTATTATGGAAACAATACCCAAATAAACCTGAATAATGTGGAAGTATTTCCGTTATAAATGTTGCGGAAAATGTGTCATTTTCATGTGACGTGACACCACTGCCAGCAACATATGACCACTGTGAACATTGATAAACACCGATTTTACCATACGATGCTCACGGTGACCATATCTTTTTTTCCAATATATAAAAGGCTATTTTGTTACCGAATCATACATTTGAACGGTAGAGGACGAGGGGAGAAACTATTTTCCACATCTATACCGCGGGGTACCGCAGGTATCCGCGTGAAAGTTGCATCGCTGAGTAATGGGTATAAACATGACTGAGACCAGTGAGGTGAGCTCTGCGTATCAAGCTGAGAGTAGCATGCTGTATCATGTTACACGTGACAAACTGCGAGTGTCTGTAATTATCATTCAAGCATTATGCACGGGAAAGTTCCCCCCCCCGGTCCGGAGATAGCAGGCCAATACAGTTTAAAGTATAATACACATAAGTATTCTCTTGAGGCGTGGTAATGGCCTCGGAGGATAACACCCTAATTATTCTGAATATAACCAAAGCCTATAATTCTTTATATCATACAAAGGCCAATTCTATTTTTGTTTTTTAATCAGTAAGAATATTTTCTTAGTAGACAGTCAGGTTACTATGTTGCAGGTGCCCATTGTGTAACGATAATTTAGCTAATCTGAGACAAATAATACAATAATTCTGTTATCCCATGCCAATGACGCAATACCAAGGTATATTTCATGGCTTTCCACCAATCGGAAGAAAGTCATTATCATCATCATCTTCCTCCACGTAATCTAAGGTCGGGTCGCAAGGGCAGCAGCCTAAGCAATGAGGTCCAGACATCCCTCTCCAGACACTTTCTCTAGCTTCTCTGGTAGGACACTAAAGTGCTCCCAGACTAGCCAAGAGACATAATCCCTCCACTGTGTTCTGAGTCAACCCCGGAGTCTCTTCCCAGTTGGACATGCCTGAAACACCACAACAGGAAGCATTCAAACCAGATACCCGAGCCACCTCAACTAGCACCTCTCAACGTGGAGGAGCAGTAGTAAAACTTACTGGTTTTCGTTGCAATTATTCACGGAGTTCGGTATAAGACACAGTATAATCCATAAACCAGAAGAACGGCCGTGAAGTCGTCTCTCCATTTTGGATACTGTTTTGATATTAAGATGCTGTTTCAGCGAATAAAATAAAGGTTTCGAAGATGATATGCTCGTAAACAATGCAGGCTAGTTGTTAAGGAAGATCTGAAACGAGCACCCTGATTGGTTAGCTCGGGCTTGCACATGAGCAGTGCCCGTTATACGTTAACTTCCAGTTTACTTCCTGTTTCTGGTTTACCGCATGCAGATATTATCTCTGACTTTCTCTTCAATGACAGTCATTAAGTTTATTAATAAGATTGTGAATACACATAATTTCTGGAAAATGAGAGTGAAATGTCATCTGTGATGTCCAGCAGCATTAGTATAGATGTTAAATTCGATGCCAGAGTTGGGTTTTGAAGATGCCGGAATGCTTGGCGTTCTTGAAGATTATTTCGCCGGTGAGTATTTTTCTCTGCATGCAAAATTCGATGATGGAATTTTTTTGATTATTTGATTTGTGTGTAATCTTGTCTGGACTGGACATGCTGGATCATGGGTTGTTTAGTTTTGGATGAAAATTGGTCAAGACCTGAAAAATACTTAAATGTTTCATACCTTTTACATATAAACAAACTGATGATGATGACGCCAGCTGTGTTGATGAAGATTTTGATTTTGATGTTGATGAAGAGGCATCTGTTAATAAAAGTGTGATGAGTCAGTTTTGTTGTGTTTGGGATGAGATGTGATCCTTTCTGCTGAGCAGGATATAGATGAAGATGATGATGCTGAGGGCGGAGTTGATGAAGATTACTTGTATAAAGAGATCCAAGAGTTTTGTTATATGGTTATCTTATATATATATAGTTTTCTTAATTTTAGTGTGATTGTTTGAACCCGACAGTGTTTTTTTTTTTTTTCAATCAGTATCATTTGAACCTTTATATAATGGTCAAAAAGATACACACTGATCTTATTGGAATAAACAGAAATGGAAAAAAAGTCGTTTTTTTATTCATTTTGGGGGGTTTCCACGGTGACTGATGGATTTAAAAAGGGCGTGTCAGATTAAAATGAGGATGATTTCTCTTATCATCTCTTCCTAAAACTTTTCCTAGACATGTTTTCTAAAAGTTTATATGGCTGAGGTGCATAAAAATGTTTGGTTGCTAAGCACTAATGATGTTGGAAGAAGGACAATCCTTGTGCTCATTTTTCTCTAAAACGTCTTTTGAAATTTTTAGTTGAATGGTGACAACAAGAAATGGCAGAGCTCGCTCAGTTTTCAAAGTATTGACAAACTTTTTTCTGCATTTTGCAGCTTTGGGCCTCCTCTATCTGACTGTGTAAAAATCTCATTTTTGGACGCAAGAGCCTACTTTCGGTGGAGTGGCTCACACATATGATCTGTAAATTCGGAACACACTGCATAGCTGTGGATTAAAAGAATCTAAAATGAGTGTGCGTTAGAGGACGGAAATATAATTGTTAATATATGTAACAAAAGCATTCAGAGAGCGCAAACCGCCACCAAGACAAAAAAAAGCAAGCTAATATCACACTTTCAACAATCCTATAATAAATCCCTGGATCCTGAATTTGATCCAGATCATTTCCAAACTCTAACATAGTCTTTCTTCTCCGAAGCCCCACCTCTAGTAGAAACTACATAAAAATCCGCACATGACTTTTAACATAATAAATCTGAAACACACACACACAAGACACGTCACACCCAGCATGATTAGCGGAGGTAATGCTCATTCAGTGGATAATGCTGATCTAGTTATAGTTTGGAAATGACTCTCCACATTTCCCTGTATGATCGGTTTGGGTAAATCACATGATCACATGCAGGTCGACCCGTGCCGACACATCGTGTGCCTTTATTAAAAGGTCAGCAATTAGCTAAATGAGATGCAGAAACTGCATGATGAGTATGAATCACTGACCCTTCCAGTGAGTCATCGTTTTCTCTCTGCCTCCAATGCTTCATATATTATTGTGTTTGATGTAATCAAGGAACATCATTAGTAATGATCCTACTACGCCATGTTCTGAAGTGGAACATCTTCACATACCTGATTGATCTCTTACAGAAAACGTCATGACTCTATTCATTCATAGAAACTTCTCTAAGCGCGGAATGTCTGTGAACCCTGTATCTCTTCTTACGTTCTACGCTGTTCCCACACTCTTGATAAATAAAAACATCGGGCAGGGTTACGGAAGAACAGAAAACGTCCTGACACTTTCAAAAGTCTTGATGCTGGAGACTCCTTTCTTTACACATCTATAATCATCTCCATCCAGAAAACAAACATCTCCATGGCAACAATAATATGGTTTTCTTTTTTTCATGTTATGTAGAAACTTCTTCTCCTTTTCCTTTTGGCTGTTCCTTTCAGGGGCCACCACAGCGAATCATCTGCCTCCATCTCACCCTATCCTCTGTATCTTCTTCTATTACACCAACTACCTTCATATCCTCCTTCACCACATCCATAAATCTTATCATTGGTCTTCCTCTAGGCCAAGGGGTCTCCAATATTATGTACAAAGGGCCGGTGTGGGTTTTCACTCCTACCAAACAGTAGCCACACCTTCCACCTGTTTCAATCACCAGTCATCAAAGGAAAAAGGAAAAAAGAAAAACTAGATTCCACATCCATGTTTCAACTCTGGAGTGAGTCCATCTTGGTGAGATCACCTTGCTTTAAGTCTTAAAGCAAGGTGATCTCGCCAAGATGGCTAGGTGATCTCACCAAGATGGCTCCAATTCAAAATTGAAACAGTAATGTCCAATCTAGTTTTTGTTTACTTTTCTTTTAATGATCGGTGATTGGCGGATACAGGTGGAAGGTGTGGCTACTGTTTGGTTGAAGTGAAAACCCACACCGGCCCTTTGTGGATAAGATTGGAGACCCCTGCTCAAAGTCTTCTGCCTGGTAGTTCCAACCTCAGCATCCTATGACCAATATATTCACTATCCCTCTCCTGTACATGTCCAAACCATCTCAATCTAGCCTCTCTGACTTTGTCTCCAAAACCTCTTACATGTGCTGTCCCTCTGATGGACTCATTCCCGATCATATCCATCCTCGTTAGTCCCAAAGAGAACCTCAACATTTTCATCTCTGATGTTATGTAGAAACTGCACTTTCACAAAGGAAAGCTGCATCTATAAAATATTCTCATTCTCATTGGCTGAAGCGCTTAATCCTACCTGGATCACTGGTGAAGATGGGACACACCATGAACACAACCTCGCCAGACCATCGCAGGGCCAACACATCTATTATTCACTCATTTTCTGAAAAGCGTAATCATAATAAGGGTTCGCAGAGAAACTGGCACCAATGGCAGCTGACTCTGGGCAAGGGCGGGGCACACCCTGGACAGCTCGCCAGGCCATCGCAGAACTCCCACTCACAGGGACAATTTGGAACTATGTACGAAGAAACCCACACAAGCATGGGGAGAACATGCAAACTCCACTCAGAATCGCCCAAGCTGGGAATCAAACCCAGGTCCTTCTTTCTGTTAGGCAGATGTGTTGACCACCCCAGGGCCAACACACATATACAAAACCATTCACACTCACCTCTAGGAGCTATTTGTAATATCGAGTTAGCTTGAGGTTCATGTCGTTCAACTGCAGGAGGAAACTGGAGTTCCAAGGGGAAAGCCACGCCGGCATGACGTGGACATGCCAACTCCACACAACCCAACCAAACCTCGAACCCAGGACATTCTTACTGTGAGCCAAATATACTAACCACTATCCCACCACACTGCCTCTCCTCCTATTATTACACTGTAATGTACAGTACATCGTACCCCGGACGGTCCTCTGTGAGTGAGCCGTTACTATAGAAACGATGATATTTGAAATTAAATTCACGAGCACATTAATACTGTAATCCAGCACTACTGCTCCAGAAAATAAACTGATACCATTTCGACCAATCAGAATTGAAAGGTGAACATGGCTAGCATTATAAAAAAAAAATAAATAAAAATAAAAAAAAAACACACAATACAAAATATAAAGCATAAGTGTTCCACCAGTGTTCCTGGAAACGATTGAAACAGGATCAGAACGGAAAATTAAAAGTATGACTCTTCACACGGAGCAAACAAAGCGCTGCGACTCACCGAGGCTCTTCAGGCCTTTCATGCGCTCTCTCAGGACCGAGTTCTCCTCCAGGAGCTGTCTGTAACTGCTGGCCTCGTCTTTAGACTGTGTCTCGTTCCCGCCGGGGTCGTAGATCCGATATGGGCCCTTACCATCCATACCCGCCTACTCAATCAGCTCGCATGCTCTCCTGATGGGGGAGGAGAGAAAGAAAAACGTCAAAACATGACAGGGCAATTTTGACACATCGTTTACAGTAAACGGGACCCATGAGCCGCGACTCAGCATCTGTCCATTTACAATTCAGAAAGAACTATTTGAATAAGCCGGAGCTGGGGATTTCGCTCAGGTTATTTTAGTCCGAGCCGATTTGAATGCTGATGGTGTTATAAAAACATGACGAGGACGGTGGGAGAGATGACTTTTAGAGAGGGTTCAGGGAGTGTTTCTTCTTTTACCACGTCATAAAAAGGACAGCGAGAGGAACCGGACCACGGTGCAGATCAAACAAAAGGACGAGGAGGAGGAGGAGGACAAGGAGGAAGAGGGGTGTTAAATGTTTAATTATCACATTCCCTCCATCGGCTCAACCATCCACCGCCTGAGCCAGAAAGGAAACAAACAGATTATAAACAAACAGGAAAATAAATAAAAGGAAATAACAAAACGAATGAATCCCACGTGAAGCTTTGAATGATTTCTTTTCTTTACTGAATCGCCTTCAGCAGAAACAAACACACCGGGAAACTAATTCAACTCTGGCTAGTTTCTCTCCATTATCTCCCCATAAACAAATAAATAAATCATTCAACTGTTACAATCATTATTTATTGTTATACTTTCATCATAAACTAATTTGATTTTACTAAAGCTTTCACTATCTCACCATAAACTATCAAACTCTGAGCATTACCAGATCGAGCGATAGATTAAAGAGAGATAAATACACCCCGTGACTGGACAGACAGACAGGTTGGCACCTTGGCACGCAAACCTACAGATTAATAAGAGACGGCCACAGACAGACAGAATGACAGACAGATGAAAAAGAAACAGACAGGTGGATGGACAAATAGACAGACAGGTTTAAAAAGGACAGACAGACACACAAAGAGACAGACAGACAGCACATGTCCTTTGTACCTGACCAACACTGTTATTTTCTTTATGTTCATATTATTAAAAAAAATTAAATTAGCTCACTTTTCAAATGTTTTAAAATTCTTTTTTTCTTTCTGCATATTAATAGATTTAGTTTTTTAAACATTATTAATAATGACATATGATAATAACAATAATAATAATAATAAATAACAATGCAGTAAAGGTACAAGTCATAAAAAATAAGAATACAATAATAATACCATTAATAATAAATTAATATCAATAATAATAATACAGTGAAGACATCAGTCATCCATAACCATAATAATAATATTGCTGTTATTACATTATTATTATTGTTGTTATTATTATTATTATTATTATAAGAACTATCTCCCATCTTGCCATATACAATATGAATGAGAAAACGGAGCAGTGATGATACTCACAACACCCACCCAACCACTTCAGTCCTCACGCCACATCATCAGTGTGTGAAAGTCGGAGTTATTCGACCGAAGCCCCTCGTCAGCAGCTCGCCATTTAAAGACACAGAGTGAAACTGTTTCACTTTCCCTTCCAGTAACCAATGAGCTCTGGGGGTTTAGTCAATAAGTCAGAAACAAAACCGAGCCAAGTCATGTTGTGTCAGGACAATCCGAACCCCCACCCACACCCCTACCCACACCCACACCCACACCCCCCTTATGTGGGTGAAATGTTAAACATTAATACTAAAAAGGGGGCTGAGAAATTGACAGCTCGTCAACTTAACTCCAGATGTTACCTTCTTCCTCTGGTTTGATGACAGGATCAGTCATGTGTTTTTAATCGTGAGCACTTCAACGATTATTGACCAATCGGATAGTGTGATGGAACATCTTTACCACGTTACCCACCTGCCCCATTCAAGTGATCCACACAGGGGACTGTCTACAGATCTGCTATTACTTTCGCTCTCCATCTCTCTCTCTCTCTCTCTCTCTCTCACATACTAAACTAAGTACAGGTCACATTACACTCAGTGTGTGGGTGCGTCTAATGCACAAGGCCACTGTTTCACTTTCCTTTTAAGTCAGAATGATAAAAATCAGGGATTAGTCAATAAGACTGTGAAGGGCCTAGTGGTATAGGACGCTGGATTGCTGATCCTAAGGTTGGTGGTTCGAATCCCACGCTGCACAAGGTTTTCACTGTCACCCCAGTGCACTAACTGGGTTATCAAAGGCCGGCCAGGTCTCTCACCATCTATGGTGGGAGGTTCATGTAAAAGAACTCTTTCTGACTTTTGACAAGAGGAGCTGCAAAGCCGTCAGTGTGTTTCTGCCCTGCGATGGCCTGGCGAGCTGTCTAGAGTGTACTCTGCCCTTGCCGGAGTTGGCTGGGATGGGCACCAGCCTCCCCGCGACCCTAATTAGGATTAAGTGGTTACAGAAAATGAACTGATGAACTGAGCACGTATTCTAACATGCTATTGTTTCCATGCCGACAGGTTTCTTTGTCAGTCAGAGGTAAAGCTGGACTGATTTATCTTCCTCGAATCAACTTCCTGTGTTTTATAGACTTTGGAGGAAACGAGAGAACGTGGAGGAACAAATAGGGACAGTAAGACACACGGAGATCAAGCTGTCAGTCAAAAACATACCACCCCTTTTTTGAAAAAGCAGAGTGATGTCACTGTACACGCTAAAGAAACGCATGCCGTTAATAATATAAATATGTACTGTATGTCGATATGAAGGGCAGTGGTGGCCCGGTGGTAATGTGCTGGATTGGTGATCACAATGTTGGTGGTTGAAGCCCCACCGTCAACAGTTTTCACTGCTGTCCCCCCAGTGCACCTAACTGGGCCATCAAAGGCCGGCCATGTCTCTCACTGTCAGTGGTGGGAAGTTCATGGAAAGGAAACCATTGCTGACTTTCGTGAGGAGTAGCTGCATCCAGGGTGTACTCTGCCCTCACCTAGAGTCGGCTGAGATGGGCGCCTGCCTCCCCGTGACTCTAATTAGGGTTGAGTTGTTTTGAAAATAAATGTCGCAATTAAATAAAGTTTATGTTTTCTGTTACCACACTGGGGTGGACATGGCTGTGTTTTTCAATCCCAGCACATCCTCGTCCATCTCATCGCTCTTACACAACACCAAATTGTATCCGATTACAATTTTCTCGTTAGCACAGAACGACATCTCGTACTTTTTATCCGGTTTTAGTTACATTCAAGGCTTTGGAAAGTCCACAACAGAAGTTAGTTTCTGTTCTCACTCACTTCCAGGCATTTCCTCACCAGCTGCTCGTACTATTACAAAAAAGCTGCAGTTACAGAAAATTCATCAATACCTTCCAACCAATCAGATCTGAGTATTCAACCATGACATTAACTTTTCTTCAGGATCACACTCACCTCATGCTTACTAACAAGAGCAGAGAAATCTTATAATTTATATGTATATATATATATATCACATACATACATATATACATACATACATATATATCACATACATACATATATACATACATACATATATATATATATATATGTGTGTATATATGTATATACATATATACACACACATATATATATATATATATATATATATATATACATATATACATATATATACATACACACATATATATATATATATATATATATATATATATATATATATATATACATATATATACATATATATACATATATATACATATATACACACACACACACACATATATATATATATATATATATATATATATATATATATATATATATTATATATATATATAAAAAACTCCATCCATTTTATGAATTACTTAATACGTAACACAACTAGGGTTACAGGGAAACCGGAGCTTATATCAACCATTTCTGGGTAAATGCTGCAAGACCAACACACAGCAAACAACATTCAAACTTGGGGCAATTAGAAACAGCCAATTATGGACTGTGTGGGGGGGAAAAGCAGTCCAGTGGTGATTGATTAAAACATATTTTATTCAAACATGAAATGGATTGGGCACAAGTTATCCAACTTAATAAAGCCCTCTCCAGGTAGTTACAGTAATTATATTACAAAATATACAGCAAGATACGGACAAGGGAAGGATATATACAAAAGAATTAAAGGAATCGTTTAGTATTACAAATAAATATTTGTACACATTTGAAATCATTCTGGTTTTCTCTAAGAGAATAATCTGCATTGCCATTTAAAATGAGATTAATATCGATTGGTGCTCTTTGATGGACAATGTGCTCTAAAGTTTTTAACATTTGTTTACGTTGAAAATGATATAAGGGACATTCTAGAAAATAGTGAAAAACATTCTCACACTTGTGGCCACACTGACAGCGTGCATCATCCTTTATATTAATTCTAAATAAATCATAATTAAGTGAACTCGACATATATCTTAATCTTGTGTGTAAAATATTGAACTTCCTTTTCCCGTATGAAAAATATACCGGTGCACATTTTGGTTTTCGACGAATCGCTGATCTAAATGAAACTACAGAATTGCTGTCTCTGGTTCCTAGTGGGACATCATTCCACAATTTCACTGTTGATGGAAAAAATGAAAGTGTTGAATATTTTAATCGTGTAGGAGGCATACTATAATCATGGCTATTTCTTTTGTCCAGTGGTACCTCACCTTACGAAATTAATCTGTTCCAGAAGTGGTTTCGTAACCCTGATTTTTTTGAGTTGAGCCGCAGTTTACATGTAAAACGTGTGATTCGTTCTAAGGCCCCCAAAACTACTTCCTGAACCCTTTAAAAATGATAAAAGTATACCTTTTAAGACTTCTTCCTGCTTCAATATCATACCAATGGTAAACGGGTTTGGCCATATTCCTTTGTGATATCACTCGAGCCTGTTTCTTTTTCTCACGTGTGTACGTGTGTACGTGTGTGTGTGTGTGTGTGTGTGTGTGTGTGTGTGTGTGTTGACCATGTCTTCTTAGCAGTTATAATCTTACAAATGTTTATGAAAGGTTCAAAGCCTGACTCAAGAAATAAAGCATGAAACTAGAGTAACTCTGTCCTTTATATGAAAAGCATCATGGTGGATTCAGCTCTATAATAGGCAATGGGAGGTAGATGCGTCATTCCTCCTAGGCAATGGGATCCCTGTCCAAGATGGTGTCAGGTGGACCTGTCCAAGATGGCGCTCGAGTGAAGGTGACATGAACGATAGCTCAGTTGTTAGCCAATGGGAGGCCAGCGGGGCGGGATGTTTGAATGTCATTGATGGGAGAGCAGCTTGTGCATTGTTTGAATGGCGCATTTGAATTTTTAAGATGGCGCTTTCGTAACGTGAACTTGTTTTGTATCCTGAGACAAAAATTTTAGGAAAATGCCTTCCGTAACCTGCATTTTTCGTTTGGTGAGACTTTCGTAAGGTGAAGTACCACTGTACCTGGAAGAACCCAAAACAATCACGGAAAGAACATACAGAACCCTCTCGCACGGACGCAGAGATGAGGGGCACATCTGGTTTGCTAATGGAACTAGCGGAAGCTGGTTACAGCACATAAAACAATATCCTCAATGTAGATTAGCCAATCAGAGCATATGCCTAGTGACCGACGACACATTACCCATTTTCTTTTTTAAATTACAAATTACATATAAATCATGTAGTCTGAAATGAACCAATCAGATCACACCTGTGTAACGTATATAAAACATGACTTGCAGAGTGAGGTTTACTGACGTAATAAACGCAGAGCTCACCTGCCCCACCTCTGTGATATTGAAGAGAAACTATCCATAAATAAAAATCTTCTTTCAGTTTTGCTTTTTCAGTTTTCATGTAAAACAGTTACTGTATTCGCCTCAGGCTTGGCGGCCGTTCACCTCACTTTCAAAATGAACTACAGTCGAGACTTCAACAATAAATTATTGTAAACAATTTTACTAAATGACCGAGACGTTTCTTTCAACCCAATCGGCGTCGTTACTGTAATATTGAGAGCAGCTTTATATCGACTGAAACATCAGGTTCTCTGTGATGTAAGAGTCGCGCCCACCGGGGTCGGGCTGATGTGATGCAATAATATCGACAGTGCGATAAAGTACATCACAGCAGAGCTTCCTGTGATCTCTTTCTCTTTGGATTTATTTTTTTACATTTTTACAGCAACAAACTAACCAGAAGAGGCGGGCGTGTCTGTACTGTTTATCACGTTGTTCAGATTGAAATCAACCAGTAAAAAATTAATTGATTCAGTTTTCTGCAAAAATGAAAAATATTTACATAGAAATTTGTACACACCAAGCACACAATTTTGTTTTGATTTTAAAATTTTGGAGCATTTTTTTAATTTATTTATGTTCTTTTGATCTCAAAAATAAATAAATAAACATACAAATATATAAATATTGCGGTAGCGTGGTGCTAAAGGTGCTGGGATCACTGATCCTAAGGTTGGGGGTTCAAGCCCCACTCTCAGCGGATTATCACTGTCCCCCCCAGTGCATTAACTGGGTTATCAAAGGCCGGCCATGTCTCTCACTGTCTATGGTGTGAGGTTCATGTAAAAAAAACCCTTTCTGACTTTCAACAGGAAGAGCTGCATAGCCATCAGTGTGTTTCCGCTCTGCGATGGTCTGGCGAGCTGTCCAGGGTGTACTCTAGCCTTGCCCAGAGTCGGCTGGGATGGGTGCCAGCCTCCCTGCGACCCTAATTCGGATTAAGCAGTTACAAAAAATGAACTATGAACCAATATATAAATAAAAAACAATTTTTTGTGTTTTATTTTATTAGATTTGAGGTTTGAACTGTTTATCGAATCTCTAAATCTTCATAATTAAAATCTGTTTTCCTCCCTTTTGAAGAATTATTTGCATGAATGTGTTAAAACTACAACAAGGAACTGAGTTCTACAAATATTGTAAGTCCAGTATAGTAGAATGTCTTAAAGAATAGTGATTTTTTTTTTTTTCCCTGTACATCGTCTGTACTCCCTCCAGGAATTAGGTCTCTAATGCCATAAAGACCTCAAAGTGTGAACTAATAAAAACATTCCTCCGTCATAAGTGTACATGATGGATATTATCCAGTGTAATTCCAGCTCGAACCCCTGCGGGCATCCGATTTGATGCAGACCTCGAGTCTTAACCAGATGTGCTCAAGTCACCCAGTACATCCTCTGTTCTTCCAGCAGGAAGCAAGTAAAGAACAAACATTCCTCACCCACGAGCTTCAACTCTCACTACCACCCTCGAGCCACCAGAAAGCTCAGTCACTTCCTGAGGAACATTTATACATCTAAAACTATCTGTCTTCCATGCACTTCGTTTCTGCACGGGGTCACTCATTCATTCTTTACACACATGATTCGAGTCATTGCTTCATACCATAATGCTCAGCTTGTTATGAAGGCTGGAACCTCTTCGACTCCATTGTGTCTCAACAACATCTTTGGAAAAACTTGGACTTTTTAAATTGCTACCACAATAACACCTCAAACCAACAGTTTCCACCTCAAAATGAAAGCGCAACACACATCAGCTGATGACATCACGTTTTAAAGCCCCAACATCATGATGCTTAAAAGTACAAAAGCCATTTGCACTAAATGTATGTTACTTACTGTGAGATAGAACTCATAAAATTCAAAACATCCATGATGTAAAAGAATGTTTTACATGGATCTTAACCCTTTAACACGCAACAGGACCATATGGTCCTCTTTCAAAAAAAAAATTGCTAATAACTACTGGACGCATTGTAGTCAGTGCTGCAGCCGTTCAGAACGTGTTCTATACTTGTGTTGTGATCATTTTATTGAAAGAAATGTGTTCGGGGTGTTTCCTTAGGCCTTTTTGATGAGGGAAAAACTAGTGATATTTTTTTTTCACTGCAAAAAATAATTTGGGTGTTAAAGGATTAAATAAAAGAACAATTATATATATATATATATATATATATATATATATATATATATATATATATTAAACAATTTATTTCTCACAAGTGATTGTTTAAGGGTTCGATAGGAACAAACGCAAAAGCTTTTGGTTTGTGATCGGAATTCAAGAATAAAAGTCTGAATAAACACCTTGAACCCATTCAGATAACAGGTCTAATCTCTGAATATGTTCAAAACTGCCTTTCTACTGTGTTTCGATTTAAAGTTATGCTAAAATGTTCATGTCTGGACTCTAAAAATGTTTTTTTTTCCACTCCCACAGAATATTATACAACGAATTTCATGATGTATATTTGTACATAAGAAAATACAGGTGCGCTAAACGTAATTACGGTAATATTACTGCACCTTATTAGAGTAGAAGCCTATTATTTGACAGACTGCATGCATTTTAACCTAACAAAGGAACTTGTTATTTATATCTATATATCATTTATTGCTATCCATAACAAATTATAAATGAACACTCCGAGTGTTAAGGGGAAAACAAGAGAGATCCGCTTCACCTGCTGTATAGAGCGCATAGAAAAGGCTAGCTTAGCATCTTGCTAACAACAGGTGATGTGTTTACCCGTGTTACCATGCTAGCAGGCTACCTAGCAATAACATCTCATTAGCCATCAACTTACCTCACCAGCCAGGTAATAATAATTTAAACTAACCACACAGCCCGTGATACGACTTCATAAGAATAATGATAAACGCCGCCATATTCTATACCTTTTGTCGGTTAAATCTTTGACGAGCCTCCGAAGCAGAGCAGAAGAATTGTGCGGAAGTGCCTTCGTGGGCGTCACCAAGCAACTTAAACACGCCCGTCACGGCCAACGTCCCTACGCTGTGATTGGCTATCATCCTTAGCCACGCCCACGTTGCGTTTCGCAATGGTAAGAAGAGGGAAATTCCTCCTCACAGTCATGTAAACAGCTGCCGTACACAGATCAACGAACCAATAGGCTTTGTCTTTTCCGTCTTATTAGCATATTTAAAGAGACAAGAGTCTCAGCTGTCACTACAATTGCCAATAGAATAGAATAGAGGAGAATAGAACTACGATATTCGTAATTGCATTCATTACAAACAAATAATATGAAAATATACAAAATACAAACAAACAAAATATGAAATAAATATTGAAATAAATGGACTATTCAAATTCCCCCTTCCCAAAAAAATTAAAAAAAAACCAATATGAGAGATGTTTGTTTGCTTGAGAAATGATGCATGGATATTTTGTCAGTTTGACTCTTCAGAATACAATTTTAAAGCTCTAATATTAAAATAATAAAATAAATCAGTTACTTTTTCAACATGTTAAACCTACTGCTACCACCACCACCAAGAACAACAATAATAATAATAATAATAATAATAATAATAATAATAATAATAATAATAATAATACAGAAAGAAATATTTGACAAACATATGTGGTAAAACATCATTTTAAGACCCAATAGTATGAATATATTTTTGTAACATTTTTAAATTTATTAATTTCATAATTTTCACATTAATTTTTTGTTTGTTTGTTTGTTTGTTTGTTTGTTTGTTTGGTTTATAGGCCATTTATCCGGAACAATGCCAATACTTCAAATAAAACTGATATTTCACTTCCTCAACACAGTCTGCAGTTTCAGTGCATGATAAGACATGATGATACATGATATCTCCACACTGGGCTGTTCAGAGAAAACTGGGAAACTGGATTAAGTAATTCCCAAGTACGTAACTCCAGAAAGGGATGGTGTTGCTTTGCCAAGAAACTTCTTTCCCAGATAGTCTCAGAAGTGACGTAAATGTGTAGAGTCCATTATTAGTCAATACTAAATTATTCGCTTTCTGGAAAGCAATAAGAATAAAGAGTACATAAACACTCTAATCAGAATGTCAGATTATATCTGCAAACACATCAGCTCGATCTTTTAGTCAACAATGGACTTTTGTTAAGTTTACTTAAGTGGACTTTAAGGTTAAAAATATTTGTTAAAAAATACATAACTACATCCGTATGTTCAAGACTGACGATGATTTGAAAAAGCAATACAAATAAAGCCTGTTGATCTATTTTCATCTTCCGTACTGAATGTTTAGCCTGTTATATAACAATACATTTGTTCATCTTAAATTACAGACACTTTTCAAAACTTTTAATTAATTTATTTATTTTTATATTACTGTATTATGAAAACTTTTTACAGTCTATTTTTATATGCATGCCATATGCATATACGCTGTTAGTAAAAAAAAATAGTTAAAAATTAGGCCCTAGTCTTATCATTTTAATTTAATTTATGGTTAAAAATTCTTTTAAACGGTTGTTTGTTTGTTTGTTTGTTTGTTTTACCTGTTAAGGTTATAAACTAATTCCTTTTTGAATTGATATCCATTTTTTTTTCTCACTGATTTACAGTAGTGCTCGGATGTTTTTATTTTCACCGTTCACTGTCTCTGGTTGTATCTCTACATTTGGGTCTGTGTCCACCTTTTAGGAAACAACACAAAGTAAACAGCAAATAATTTTACTTTTAATTTAAAGATATTTAACATTTAAATAGGAACATGTGCGCAGATGTATTATGTAGTCATCAAGACCCTGAGAGTGATTAAAAATGGGGGGTTGGGTTTTTTTTGTTTTTTTTTTTGCAATCAAAATGTGACCATTGACCAATTTTATGAAGCTCGGCTGTAATTCCAGACAAATTCTTCTACAATCAGAACAAAACTCCTCTCTTTGCTGTCATATGATTTCCATTACAGTAACTTAAAAAGTCGGTAATACAGTATGACTTTGCAAAGCTGTGTGTGAGAAGTTAAATAAATACTGACATCTGGTGGAGTGATCACATGTCTTAAAAAAAAACAAAAAAAAACAAAGACAAATAAAGTTTATTATAGCATGTTATCATCATTCATTTTCTGTAACCGATGAATCTTAACTCCGGTCATGGGGAGGCCTGGCGCCCATCCCAGTCAACTTTGGGCGAAGGCAGAGTAGGCGCCCATCCCAGTCAACTTTGGGCGAAGGCAGAGTACACCCTGGACAGCTCACCAGGCCATTGCAGGGCAAAAACATGCTGACGGCTACGCAGCTCCTCTTGTCAAAAGTCAGCAATGGTTCTTTTACATGAACCTCACACCATAGACATTGAGAGACATGACTGGCCTTTGACAACCCAGTTAGTGCACTGGGGGGACAGTGACAACCCATTGAGAGTGGGGCTAGAACCCCCAACCTGAGGATCAGTGATCCAGCACCTTTACCACCAGGCCACCACTGGCCGGGAATAACTTTATCCAACACAATCTTATATTTACAAAATGATCTGATGATAAATTGTTTAAAGTATTGAGTATTATTTACCGATAAATTAAATCGACAACCTTCATATGCATCATTAATCCTGAAAAACATCCCATAATTACATAGGAAACAATAGAAGATGATGAGGATCAGTAGAAAGAGTTTAAATATAGAGTTAAACAGCACATACGTCTCATTTAGGAGCTTTATCATGTTGATGTAAAACTATTAATAATACATATTTCAGACTAGAAGCGGACTGTGTGCAATATGATATTCAAAATATTATAAAAAAAAAAAAAAAAAAAGATGTGTTTTTCTGTGATTGTTGATTATAACTTTCCAATGGCACTAGTTCCAAAACTGGAAAGAAAAAAAAACCTAAGCTGCATGTTGCTTCCTTTTACATTTAGAAGCAAGCAAGTCTCCTTCACTCTCATTAAAAATAAGAATTATAGATCAACCTGATACAAGCTGTGTACACATCGATATGATATTGCTTTTGCTCGTGTAATGTAAAGATATGACCATGAAACACCACGCCAGAAGCTGGAGATTTCACCGAAGGATGTTTTTATGAATATTATTCAGCTCTGGTGCATAGAATCTTCAATAAAAAAACAAGAAAAATACACACACACACACACACACACACACACACACACACACACACACACACACAGAGCACTCACCTCCTTGGACCGCTTGCATCCGTGAGGCATGTTTTAAGGAAACTGGTGGCACTGGGGGAAGTGTTCACTGTGCTTTTACACAAAAAAGGGGAATTCCCACATAGTGGTAGGGCCCTGATATTTTTTAAGCTCTTAAAAAAAGGGAGGGGGGGATGGGGGGATGGGGGTGTGTGTTGCACAGTCTGTCTGGTTAAGTGTGAACACAGAGTGTGTGTGGATGGGCATGGACACACTGCACACTTTTGGAAAGTTGATGGTATGTTCTGACTTCAGGAAAGGGGATATTTACCTCAAAGCATCAGCATAAGGTTTAACCTGTTTGTCTGAGCAGGTTCTACGTGCCGGGTTTTGTGCAAAAGGATGTGTTGGATGGTGTCGATTCATGTGCAAAAGAAACAGAAAGTGATTGCATGAAAAAGTTGAACAGAATAATTATGTAAGCAATGAGTAATTCACCACCAATGCAACGCCTCTGATGCTCATCGATACACTATGTACTGTGGAAACATAGCACATGGTCACACACATGCTTTCAGAGTTTAAATATAAAGTTTAAAACGACAAAAAAAGTTACACTCGCTCAATCCGCCCATACTGTTAGGGCTGCAAAGAGGCTGGTGCCAATGTCAGCCTGGCGAAGGCATGTGTATGAACACTATGTGTATGAACGACGGCACGGTGACAGCAAGAAGATCACTGGCACAAGTTACAGTCTGGTGGTAAAGGTGCTGCATTTCTGATTTTAAGGGCAGGGGTTCAAATCCCACTCTCAACAGCTTGTCACTGCCGCCCCCCCCCCCCCCCTCCCCAAACCCGAGAGGGGCAGCTAACGGAGTTATCAAAGGCCGGCCATGTCTCTCACTGTCTCTGGTGTGAGGTTCATGTAAAAGAACCATTGCTGACTTTCAACAAGAGCAGCTGCATAGCCGTCAGTATATTTCTGCCCTGTGATGGCCTGGTGAGCCGTCTGGGGTGTACTCTGTCCTCATCTGGATGGGCGCCAGCCTCCCCATGACCCTAATTAGGATTAAGTGGTTACAGAACATGAATGAATGAGGAAGTTACAGTCTGCACAAGGGCGGTTCTATATGGAGTCTGCAGACTCTTGCCATGTTTGTGTGGTTTACTCCAGGTTCTCTGGTTTCCTCACACAACTCACAACCATGCACATCAGGTTAATTGGCTGCTCCAAATTTCTCAAAGATGTATGTGTGTGTGTGTGTGTGTGTGTGTGTGTGTGTGTGTGTTGGCCCTGTAATCAACCGATAAGCTCTTCGGGGTGTACAATGACTTTGACCAGAGTTGGCTGAGATAACCTCTGGCCTCCTCACAACCTTAGTTGCAGTAAGCAAGTTTATGTGCATATTCATATAGTCAGTCTTTTTTTGTGTGTAAGCTTGTGTGTGTGTGTGTGTGTGTGTGTGTGTGTGTGTGTGTGTGTGTGTGTGTGTGTGTGAGGTGTGTGAGGTGTGTGTGTGTGAGGTGTGTATTTGTGTGTGTATGTGTGTTTGTGTGTGTGTGTGTGTGTGTGTGTGCGTGTGTTTGCGTGCTTGTGGTGTGTGTGCGTGTGTGTGTGTGTGTGTGTGTGTGTGTGTGTGTGTGTGTGTGCCTGCATGTGTGTGTGTGTGTGTGTGTGTGCTTGTGTGTGTGTGTGTCTGTGTGTGCGTGTGTGCGTGCGTGCATGCATGCGTGTGTGTGTATGCGTGCGTGTGTGCGTGCATGCGTGCTTGCAGGCATTTAGGTCAAGCTGATGACACAATCCTGATGGTGTTTTGCGTCTTTTCTTCCTAATCGCACATTGGTTCTCGCTGCTGCTATTGCTGCTGCTACCACTGCATAATCAATGCTGTCTTGGATGTTGGCCCAGTGCAGGGGATTTCCTAGCCTCACAAGTTTTTTTTTCTTCTTTCCTCTTTTAACTCAAATATGGCCTAACAGCAACACACACACGCACACACACACACACACACACACACACACACACACACACACACACACACACACATGCATGAAAATATGCAGTCGTGCACACATGCGGATACAAACATCGATACAGATATAAGGAGCCTCTCTGCAACAAAAACCAAGAATTCTGTGCCTTGGAACTGCGTTCAGCATTTTAACAGATGTTTCTAGTGAAATGGCTGAACTGGAGTGAACTCTTCGGTAGTTCACTTCAAATTCGTTCCATTCAGATAGATAGATACTTTATTCAACCCTTATTAATTCAGTTTAATTTAATTCCATTGGTCTCGAACAAAAAATAAATAAATAAAAAGTGATACTCACTGTGTTTCGATGATGCCGATATCAGAGCTGTAAAGATAAACCAACACCATGTTGATAACCATCAACTGATTTAAAATGTAATATGCACTGTGACTAGTGAGTCTGTGATCTGCAAAACATCTTTTACTGAGTTAAATGAAATGGAACAGATGTGCTGACAAGTTTTGTCTTGTGTTCCTTTCCACTGTCTGTGCTGTGTCAGTTAACATTACATTGCATATACAATAAAAAGTGCCCATATACTGGATAGTAGTATGTGAAGTTAAAGGTCTGATATTAATACCCATTTTCGGACACATGTAGGGCACTAAAGCACAATTTCTGATTTATGAGAAGTCAGGTAGCTGCTTCGCCACCTTCTCCTAAAACGCTGAATGACTTGTTTGGCTTCCTCCTCCCATTTATTGTCTTTATGTTCTCTGTAAATACTCTGGTCTTACTAACATTTCTGTATTGTTTATTGTATTAATTCTTTGTCTGTACAGTCCAGACACTGTAGTACTGACATTATAGTATAAGCTCTTTTTTAGGTTACCGTACTTACACATTGTGGACTCTACATACACAAAAATACATTTAATTACAGACTCGCAGTACTCTGAGGACATTGCAGTACTGGAATTTTTGTGCAGATATTATAGTGCAGTCAATACAACACTGACATTAGACTATGGACGTTTCAATACCGACATTGCTGTAAAGATATTACAGAGTAAACAGTAAACAATACAGCACTAACATTACAAATATAAACCGATTCCTGAGCCAGCAGGAAAAATGTGGGGGAGTAAGCTGCACCTTCCCTTCCTCCACATTTATGACTGAATTGCCCTTGAGCAAGGCACCTAACCCCCAGCTGCTCTCTGAGTGCCGTGTGTGTGTGTGTGTGTGTGTGTGTGTGTGTGTGTGTGTGTGTGTGTGTGTGTGTGTGTGTGTGTGTGTGTGTGTGTGTGTGTGTGTGTGCTCAATTTGGATGGGCTGAATGCAGAGGAAATAATTTCCCTTGTGAGATTAATACAGTATATCAAAATATAATAATAATAATAATAATAATAATAATAATAATGATAATAACAGAACTTACATTACGGTGCAGACATTACAGTAATGACATTACAGCACTCACAGTATAGTACTGACATGACAGTACTGATATGACAGTACTCAGATTATAGGGCACACATTACAGTACTAACACTACAGCACTCGCATTATAGTACCGACATTACATAACTCACATTATAGTACTGACATGACAGCACTCAGATTATAGGGCAGACATTACAGTACTGACATTACAGAACTCACATTACAATACTGACAGTATAGTACTGACATTATAGTGTTGATATTAAAGTACTGACATTACAGCACTCACATTCTAGTACGGACATTACAGTACTGACATTACAGTACTCAGATTATAGGGCAGAATTTACAGTGCTGACATTACAGTACTCACATTACAGTACCTACATTACAGTACTCACATTACAGTACCTACATTACAGTACTGACATCACAGAACTCACATTACAATACTGACATTATTGTACTGACATTCAGTACTCACATTACAGTAGTAACATTATAGTGCTGACATTAAAGTACTGACATTACAGAACTCACATTACAGTACTCAGATTATAGAGAAGACATTACAGAACTCAGATAATTGTGCAGACAATACTCTACTATTAGAGAATTCACATTATATTGCCAATATCATAGCACTCACAATACAGTACTGACATTACACATTATAGTACTGACATTACAGTACTGACATAACAGTACTCAGATTGTAGGGCAAACATTAAAGTAGTGACATTACAGCACTCACATTTCATACTAATATTACAGTACTGACATTACAGTACTCATATTAAAGGGCAGACATTAAAGTACTGACATTACACATTATAGTACTGACATTACAGTACTGACATAACAGTACTCAGATTATAGGGCAAACATTAAAGTAGTGACATTACAGTACTCACATTTCATACTAATGTTACAGTACTGACATTACAGTACTCAGATTATAGGGCAGACATTAAAGTACTGACATTACACATTGTAGTACTGACATTACAGTACTGATATAACAGTACTCAGATTATAGGGCAAACATTAAAGTAGTGACATTACAGCACTCACATTTCATACTAATATTACAGTACTGACATTACAGTACTCAGATTATAGGGCAGACATTAAAGTACTGATATTAAACATTATAGTACTGACATTACAGTACTGACATAACAGTACTCAGATTATAGGGCAAACATTAAAGTAGTGACATTACAACACTCACATTTCATACTAATATTACAGTACTGACATTACAGTACTCAGATTATAGGGCAGACGTTAAAGTACTGACATTACAGCACTCACATTTCGTACTAACATTACAGTACTGACATTACAATACTGACTTTACAGAACTCACATAATTGTGCAGACAATACAGTACAATTAGAGAACTCACATTGTAGCACTCAGATTATATTGCAGACATTATAGCACTCACAATACAGTACTGACATTACAATGTGCACATTAATGTACTGACATTGTAGTACTGTAACTATTTTGCAGGAATGACACAGAAATAAAAGCACTTAACCACAAGGAATTGTAACACTGCTATAATGCTGAATAATAAAATTTTGCATTAGTGTGCATTACGTTGCACACGTACTTATATGCTCAGCTCTCAAATGTTACAGCAGAAAGAAAAGCAGAGCAGAAGATCCCTTTCAAAAAATAGTGAAATAAAAGCTTCCTACATTACACAACACTACATACATGGTAATAAATGAGACCAAGTCGATATCTGATGGGGAAATTATTTTAAGTGCTATCTGGTAGTCCAGTGCAGCTTCATAAAGAAATGACGGTTCCTGAGTATCTTATAGAACCAGGGACTGGTCTTCTGCAGGCAGGTTTTAACCACCAGTCCACCAGTCTGGATTGTTATTTATTCATATAAATCAAAGCAACAGATATAGATTATGATTTAATATATATATATATATATATATATATATATATATATATATATATATATATATATATATATATATATATATATATATATATATCAATGTGTGTGTGTGTGTGTGTGTGTGTGTGTGTGTGTGTGTGTGTGTGTGTGTGTGTGTGTGTGGGTGTGTGTGTGTTTTAGAAGTGATTTGATATTTATATATTGACACAGACACTTTTCTGTAACATTTAATTCTGTCCTACTATTTCTTTAATGTTTATCTTTTAATTTAGTGCACATGTAAAGTGTGCACTGTACTGTGCGATGGGAAAGGGAATTTCCTTGAGTCAAATCATCTTCTGCTTCCTCTCTGTCAGGTGCAAGTGTAAACAGGGGTGGTATCTCAGCCATAACTCATAGTCGATGCAGATAATATATAGAGAAATGATTGTGCTGAAATTACAATGTAGACATTCAGTATGGGATTACAGTCATAAAATATAGACATTACAATGCAAATAGTGCAGACAAATATACAAGTCAAGACATTAAATTACTGACATAATGGTGAACATGATTCACAGGGAAAACTAAAATATTACAGAATAGACATTATTTATGACAGCAAAGAAACTATAAACAAGGCAGGTAGCCATTCTACACAAACACCCGACAACGACATGCAGTGTGATGTAATTACCTCTGAAAGTATACACCTCACAGTGCACATGCTTACAGAGAAACAGAATATGGAAAGATATACAGTATGTAATTGTCTTATACACACACACACACACACACACACACACACACACACACACACACACACACACACACACACACACACACACACACACACACACACACACACACACACACATACACACACACACATACACACATACACACACACACACACAAATACAAGTGAAAATATGGAACATTGATTAATGACAGCACTGAATTTTATATACAGTCTTTATAACGGCAGTCTCAAGCTGACATGATCCCACTTACATAATACTGTATTGGTCTGAGAATTATAAAACAAAATGTGAGAAAATGTCTCACGACGCTGATTCTGAACCACAATGAGCTTTTACGCAGTAATCATGCTGGATAATTTGAGATTTCTTCATTTCATATCGAGAGAGAAAAAAGAAGATAAACTGCAGCAGGGAATTTCCTCCGGTCAAATCATCTCCTTTTGTTTCCTGTCTGTCAGGTGCGAATGTAAATAGAGGTAGTGATTGAAGAGGATTGCTGTACTTATCTTATCCGCGTGTGCAGACAGAAGCAAATCCCCACTGATGTGTGTGTGTGTGTGTCTTTATTTTATAAAGTACGCACAGTTAACTCATTGTTCCACTCATGCTATATTTCAGTCTACTTAAAATAGAAATCACAAATGCTAAGCTAATGCTAGTCACTGTTAGCCTGAAATTACAACACGAGTATTTTTTTTTAGTGTGACTAAAATTCCCAAGTGTCACAGCTTTAAAATAGTGATTTCACAGCACATATATAGTCACATGAATTAAATACACACCATGGAAATTTTTTTCTAAACATTTGAAGAAGCAAACATTTCACGCTCACTGGCACACTGTCTACAGAGAAAGGTGACGCCAACAAATAGCATGTGGAGAGCGACTTTTACATTTATCATTTTTAATATAGTAGGCCTCCGTCAGTCACGAAGGACTACGGCTGCGCTCTGGCCGGTATCCCGGCTGGTGATACTCTCCAGTGCGCTGAGCCGGGTTAGGGAGTAATGGAGGACAGGCTGTTACCCAAGCAGCAAGTCCCCCCTCTCGGCACCACCAGAATGATCCAATGGAAGGGCAAGTGCCAATACGACTGGGTTCCAGTGCCACTGCAGGAGCTACCAGACCGTTACTGTGAACGAACTGCCTCAGGGGACTCCGACTCCCGATTAGAAACACGCTGACGGCTTTGCAGCTACTCTTGTCGAAAGTCAGCAATGGTTCTTTTACATGCCTCACACCATAGACAGTGAGAGACATGGCCGGCCTTTGATTACCCAGTTAGCTGCACTGAGGGGGGGGGGGGGGGGCAGTGACAGTCTTGTGGAGAGTGGGACTTGAACCCCCAACCTTAGGATCAGCAATCCTGCACCCTATACCACTAGACCACCACTGACCCTCATTTTTAATACAACCGAATAATTAATTGAGGGTTAAGGGCCTTGGTCAAGAGCCCAACATTAGCAGCACCACTGCCCAGGCATAGGAACAGCCGCAGAAGCACAAGGAAAACATCAAAAAAGTCCACATGGAATTGGCCAAACCTTTGATTTCACCTGAGGACCCTCTTGCTATGAGGCAGATGTGCAACCACTGCATCATAAATAAACATACTGGCAAAAGAAATATTGAGGACAAAGGTGAATCAAAGATAAAGCTGTTTGGTCATAGTCTCGGCACGCATATGAACAGGAAAGGAACCTTCAACGAACTGTGAAGCATGGTGAGGAAATGTGATGGTTTGGGGTTGCTTAACTGCCTCAGAGACCGGACAGCTTGAAATCAATGATTGATCAATGGATTCTGTATTATATAAAAGATTGCCTGCTAATAACGTGAGGCCATCTGTCTGAAAGTTGAAATTGAAACTGATATTTAAGCTTTCAGTCGGATAACAATTATAAGCACACCAGCAAATCTATCAAGCAATGGCACAAAATGAAGAAATTGAGGTATAGAATGGGGCGACCCGGTGGTATAGTGGTCAGCATGCCGTGGCATGCCTGCTTTACAACAGAAAAGTCTTGGATTTGCTTTCTGGGCTTGGAAAGAGCGCGATCTTCTTGCACAGTCCAAAGACATGCACATCGGGCTAATTGGTTGATCCAAACCGGCTCTAGGTTTGATGGCGAGTCTGAATGGTTGTGTGTCTTGGCCCTGTGATAGTCTGGCAAGATGTTGAGGGTGTACCCTGACTTTGCCCAGTGTTGGATAGGCTCCAGCCTCCCTGTGGCCCTAGTAGGAATAAATGGTTCGGCAAATGAGTGAGGGATTGCGTTATGGAATGATTGGGTCAAAGCTCAGATTTGAACCTTACTGAAATGTTGTGTGGGAATTTGTAGGGCATGCAAGGAAAGCCTCAAACATCCTCCAGCTGAAAGAACTGCGTTCAAAAAATTCCAGCAATGATGATGACAAAGACAGGTGAACGATCATACAGAAGTCCTACGTAAAATTATTTCTGGTATAAATAAAAAAAGGCAATACTGGATTCTGGGTAATTACCTTCTACACATAACAATAGCGCACGGTGGTGCAATGGTGAGCGTATCCACCTCAAAGCAAGAAGGTTCGCTTCCCCGGCCTCGGGGCATCTTTCTGGAGTTTACATGTTCTCCCCATGCTTGCTTGGGTTTACTCTGGGTATTCCGGTTTCCTTACATTCCAAACAAATGCACAGTACGCTAATTGGCTGTTCCAAATTGCCTCAAGGTTTGAGTGTTGGCCCTGTGAAGTCTTGGCAAGTTGTTCAGTGTGTACTCCGGCTTTGCCCAGTTCTGGCAGAGATGGGCACCGGCCTCCCTAATTAGAATTAGAAAGTGAATAAATGCATGCATGTTTTTATTGCATAAATGACTGAAATTGTCACTTTCCATATGGTTTGTTCAAGTCGGACGCTTTTAACTATACACATTATAATAAAAAGGGCGACATGTTTGCTTTTTCAAATGTTGAAAACATGAACTACAAGGTGAGTGTCTGTTGTTGTTGTTGTTTGTTTCTTCTGGGTATTCCAGTTTCCTCCCACTGTCTAAAGACATGCACATTCTGGCACATCCCAAATTGCCCCTAGGTGGGAGTGTGAAGGGTTGTGTGTCTGGGTGTTGTCCTACAGTGGTCCGGCGAGCTGTATAGGATGTACCCCGCCTTCGCCCAGTGACCTTAAAAGGAATAAATGGTTCCACTAATGACTGGGTGAGTGAGTGAATAAGAGTTACACTGACTCCACCCCAGACCGCATCACCTAGCATCAGTGCTGACCTCACAACGGCCTTGTATCTGAATGAACTTGAATCCATCATAATTCAGTGGAAAGACGTCCCAGAAGAGTGACACCCTTATTATTACGTGACATGGGAATAAACAGGATGTTCGGCTTGCATATATGGATGAGAAGGCTGAGTTCCTATAAATATTTCCCCATATATTATATTTTATATTTACTTATTTATAAGATTCTGAAGCTGTAAATAAGAGCGCTACATGGTTGGGTCATAGGATGCCAACATTGAGCCACCATAATTTTGTCCACAGATTAAAACCACATATGTGGTCAGGCCACCAGGGATGTCAAACTTTCACTCTCTTTTAAATACTTACCGAATTTGGCCCAGTAAAAGCCATTCATTCGGGTCATGGTTGGGTGCCAACATCATTTTTGTCTGTTGGGTACATTATACAGTGGAATTTCCCTCTCTCTTTTCTTCTCTTTTTTTCTCTATCATACCGTGATACCACACACTGGGCGGTTTTGCTAAACTGCCTGCAGATTTGGGTTTGTAATGAAATAACATACAAATATCCCATTGTTTCATCATTGCTTCGATTGTCCACAAAATGGGAACGCATATTTTTAAAACGTGTGCTCTACATGTATTTGTGATTCTGGGGACCGTTCCCAGGAAAGATAGCAAATGTTCTTTTAATCGTTAACTATTCAGTTTGCACTCCTCAGTGTCATCTCAGATTCCTGTGCAAATGTTACATGAAGCAGGTTCCACAAGCTGATATTGAAATTAGAGAGTCTTCTTCTTCTTTTCCTTTCGGCTGTTCCCTTCAGGGGTCGCCACAGCAAATGATCTGCCTCCATCTCTCCCTATCCTCTGCATCTTCTACTCTTACTCCAACGACCTTCATGTCCGCCTTCACCACATCCATAAATCCATAAATCTTCTCTTTGGTGGTAGAGTGTGTCACTAATAATATAATAATAAATACACTATTCGTTATTTGCTCTCTGTGTGTAATGAGAATAACTCGTATTAACCGTTAGTAGGAAGAGATAGCAGTCAAATTCATTCGTTTTCCGAAGCGTTCCATCCTAATTAGGATCACAAAAAGGCTGGCGGTCAATTCATCTGACTCTGGGTAAGGGGAGATTACACCCTGAACAGCTCGCCAGGTCATCTCAGAGAGGAAACACGCTGACGTCAACCCGGTGGCCTACTCTTGACGAAAGTCAGCAATGATTCTTTTACAGCCTCTCACCACAGACAGCGAGAGACATGGCGAGCCTTTGATAACCCAGTTGGCTGCATTGGAGGGACAACAGTGACAGCTTGGTGATAGTGTGGTTTCAACCTCTGACCGCTGGATCAGCAAGCCAGCAACGTACCACCAGTTCTCAGTTCACACAACTACTTCTCACTTAGGCTCCCGTAACATCTTAAAAATTTGCAGAACTTATGCAATGTATGATTAATTTCTATAAAACGCTGCCGTAACTGAGCTCTCGATGTTATTCCAGTTTTGAACATTACTGACATTGATTCTTTCTTTTTTTTTTAGGTACAGGCCCCCTCCGTGACATGCGATGCTAGCTAACCACCTCTTTTCGAATTGTAGCGCATGCTTATTTGGGAGCGGTCTAACACACTCGGAGGGAAAGCGCTATCCACCCCCTCAAACCAATGAGCTCACAGATGCCCATGCTTGGCTGGTGATCACGGTGGGTGACAGGGAAAAGCGTATGGCGTCCTTCCCTCTCGTGAGAGCTCGGCCGATTAGCTCCCATGGATTCCCAGCCATTCCACAGACGGCTGTGGAATTAGATAAGGGATGATTTTTGCATATGTAATCGACCTATGAGAAGACTAACATCATGATGCAGGGTGTCGAGTCCCCACCATCCATCACAATCGGGGACTCACAGCCTAAGGTCGTGGATGCCTTTATTTATTTGGGCTCCACTGGGACCAGCTCAACGTCTCTTGACATTGAGGTCAGTTCAAGAACTGCAAAAGCTGCCGGGGTCATGGCTAAACTCGATACAAGTGAGTGCGGAACAACAGTCTGCTGAGTGAAAGGACTAAGATCTATGTGTATCAAGCTTGTGTCCTGTCTGCTTTGCTTTATAGAAGCGAGTCGTGGACGACCTACACCAGCCGGGAGAGACGCCTCAATGTGTTCCAGCTAGCTCGCTTCGCCGATTGCTGCATATAAGATGGCAGGACAAAGTCCCAAACACCGAGGTTCTTCAGCGCACTGGTCTTCTGAGCATACCCTCCACGCTCATACAGAGACGTCTCCGTTGGCTCGGCCATGTATACCGCATGGAGCCTCAGCGCCTGCCACGAGAAATTGTCTATGGTGAGCTGCGTGACGGCACTCGTCGAGTCGGTCGACCTTTGCTGTGTCTTTAAAGATACCATCAAGCGAGACTTCAAAGCAGCCAACAGCAACAAAATCAGCTGGGAGGACACTGCTGTTAACCGTGACTCCTGGCAGCAAAGGGTAAATGCTGGGGCGTCGAAAGCTGAGGAGGACGAAAGAACTCGGGATATAACAAAGAAAGCAGTGAGATGGAAGCATGCAGCCTCCATGCACGCCCAATCCACAGACATCTGTGCCAACTACAAGAGGGACTGCCACTCCAGGATTGACCTTTACAGCCACGCAAGATCCTGTCATGCCCCCCATGTGTGCTAACCATCGCCTCGACGAGACGAGGATGCCGCAGCCGCCGAATAGAACCATAGAGGCGTGGCCTTAACCCTAGTGAAAGCTGGAAAAGACATTTTGTAGGGTTTTGATTTTCTAGTCACCAGTATGAGATCTTGGGGAAAAAAATACAATTCAAAATGATGTGAGCTGAATGTTGGGATGATGCAGCTCGCTGAAATAATGCCGTGACTGACAAATCTATATCAAAGCCAAATATTAGTGTTTGTGGTTCAGTCCATACAAATACAGGACCAGGCAAAGGTTTGAGTCAGGTGTACAGATATATACAGGTACTTTCCGCGGTTAATGGGGACCACGACCCCCCCCACAACCAATGAATTCCACGAAGTAGGATCGACCCCCCTGACTGACATAAACGTACATGTATATGTATATATAACATCAATAAATACATATACATCTATAGAGAAATATATATAAGATCTATATAAGAAATTTCTTCTATAATCACCTGAAGAGAGAGGATGGTTTCACCACCCCTCGAAACAGATCTGTAGTGATAAATGGAGTTTCAATAGAAAGTCTTTGTCCTGTCCTTTTGTATATATATATATATATAAATTAATATCAGTTCAGGCAGCATGGTGGTGTAGTGGTTTGCACGTTAGCACATTCGTCTCCCAGCAAGAATGTCCTGTGTTTAATTCTCAGGTTCAGCTGCTTCTGAGTAGACTCTGCATGTTCTCCCCATGTTTGCAAGGTGTTCTCCGGGTACTCCGGTTTCCTCCCACGGTCCAAAGACATGCAGATTAGGCTAATTTGCTGTTCCAAATTGCCCTTAGGTGTAAGTGTAAATATTTGTGAGTGTGTGTATTGGGCCTGGAATAGTATGCTCTTCAGGTTCTACCCTGCCTTCGCCCAGTTTTGGCTAAGATAGGACTCCGGCCTCCCTGCGACCATACACCTGCACTGTACTCATATCTTTAGTTTTATATGTCATGTTTGCATAAACTTCAATTGAAGTGCGAGTCATGTTGCCAGTGTGGTGCTAAGCTGCTGAAATCAAATCTCACCAACTGTTCAAAGTGATTGTTCTGATTTTGCAGAGAATAAATGCACTCAGTACAGACATAGTACAGAAATACCTGACAGCAGTGGGATTCGACGCTTTTATTTCAGGGCTCAGTTCAAATAAATGTTATTCCGAGCTCGATTACTTAAAAGCCCTGACGGATTAAGTCATCACACTTCAAATCCATCCACACATGAAGCCACTGTGTAAACCGGTACAAAATTAAAATGATTCACAAGACACAGTGACTGCGGCAGGGTGGAGCTGCGGAGTGTGCAGTTTAAAGCTCATCGGGTTTGGCATAAGTATGGCGTCAGCAATTGCAACACATCAGGTTTGGTGATGGAGGACGGGATCATGGCGTAGCTCGACACGGCTCAGACTCCTAATCCTCACCACCGCAGAGGATTAGTAGGGTTTTACGGTAATCCCCTGACGTGTCTCCCTGGAAACACAACATTAGACCATTTTCAGTCATACAGATTAAACATAATAATAATAATAATAATAATAATAATAATAATAATAATAATAATAATAGTAATTTACATTTTCAGTTAAGCACAACAGGTGATGCTTGTAAATATAACCAGCTTTACAATGTTATATTTTGTAAATCATGGTCCAGTTTACTATATATTATAATATTACATTTGTAGGGCAGAGATAGGCTGGTGGTAAAGTGCTGGATTACTGATCTAAATTTTGGAGGTTCAAGACCCACTTTCACTGGGTTGTCGTCACTCACACTCACACACACACACACACACACACACACACACACACACACACCCTAGTGCAGCTAACTGGGTTATCAAAGGCCTGGCCATGTCTCACACTGTCTGTGGTGGGAGGTTCATGTAAAAGAACCATTACCGACTCTCGACAATAGTAGCTGCATAGCCGTCAGCTATGTTTCGGCCCTGCGACGGTCTGGTGAGCTGAACCAGGTGTATTCTTCACCTGCAAGTTCTTTCAACATGTGAAATAAACTTGTAGCCTTACGATTTGGAATCCAGGAATTGTATTTCCCTAATATTATGTGGCACATTATAACTAATGTACGATATGTACTGTTTAAAGTTTAATTCTTTGAAATATCACCTAATTCTGTATAAATTTATAGCAGTATCTAAATTTGGCAAAAGTTCGATTTTTTCATTGGCGGAAACATGTCGACTCATTTGGACGTAATTAAGTGACAGATAGATATTTCAATTCTGTTTTTCTTTCTCAGGTCCTCTTACATTGAGCAACAATCCCTCTATCACAAAATAATTTTCAAAAATGATGAATAATACAAGAGTCACCTGGTTCGCTAAGTTTGAGTGATCCAAAGCATGGTGGCCAGATATTGCTCCTTTTTTCCCCCCGAACAAAAATAAGTTTTTGAAAAGGACAGTACGAGAGATATTCATAACATATACAGTGGTACCTCACTTTACGAAATTAATCCATTTCAGAGGCGGTTTCGTAACCTGGATTTTTCGTAAGTAGAACCACATTTTACATGTAAAACGTGTGATTCGTTCCAAGGCCCTCAATACTGCCCCCTAAACCCTTTAAAAATGATAAAATCATACCTTTTAAGGTACTTACTTCGTGTTGACCAGCAGAGTTATAATCTTACAAATGTTTATGCAAGGTTAAGCCTGAGCCAAAAATATAGTTGCAATGAGCACACTCGAAAAACTCATGAAACAACAGTAATGCTGTTCTTTACATGAAAAGCATCATGGGTATTTTGGAGATATAGCTCCATAATAGCCAATGGGATGGAGCTGCGTCATCCCTCCTAGCCAATGGGGGGGAGGCATTGGGCTGGGATGTTGGGAGCTCGTCAATGGGAGGGAGCTGCGTCATCCCTCCTAACCAGTGGGAGGCCAGTGGGGTGGGATGTTGGGAGATAGCCAATGGGAGGCCAGCAGGGTGGGATGTTGGGAGATAGCCAATGGGAGGCCAGCGGGGCAGGATGTTGGGAGATAGTCAATGGGAGAGGAACTCGTGCATTATTTGAATTTTTTGAGATGGTGCTTTCATAACGTGAGCTTGTTTCGTATCCAGAGACAAAAATTTTAGGAAAATGTTTCTCGTAACCTGGATTTTTCGTTTGCTGTGACTATGGTAAGGTGAGGTACCACTGTATAGTTTACTCATGTATATCCAATATTTCGGAATCTAAAACCAATATATAAAATACATGTTGATTACACAGAAAAATGTCTGACATTTCAGGGTTCAGTATGGGGCACAGCTCGGGTTAAAATTAATTCTTCTTTCAGTAATATTAATGAAATAATTAAAACTCTATGGAGGATTCCAGTCATTTTGGCTATTTTAAAACATCTAGTACAGTAACTCAGCAGTGTTTATTTTTTTAAATAGCATGCGAAATATCATTAATACCGCCATATTATTCTCACATTTTTAAAATAAGTACAGAGATATACAGTGTACACATTCATAAAACTTTTATTTTAATAAATTATTGCAATGGGGACTGTTATTGAGTCTCTTACAGCCTCATTATTATAGAATATGAAAATGAAAAAGAAATTCCCCCGGACAGCTTTTCATATCGTGCAGCACCGTAGCGTAGTGGCTATAAAGTCCGTCTCACAGCAAGAAGGTCCTGTGTTCGATTCCCAGCTCAGGCTTTTCTGTGTGGAGTTTGTATGTTCTCCCCGTGCTAGCGTGGGTTTCCTCCGGGTACTAAGGTTTCCTCCCACAGTCCAAAAACATGCACAGTGGGTTAGCCGGCTGTTCCAAATCACCCCTAGGTGTGAGTGAGAATGATTGTGTGAGTGTCAGCCCTGCGATGGCCTGTCGAGCTGTCCAGGGTGTACCGTGCCCTCGCCCAGAGTCGGCTGAGACGGGCGTCAGACTCTCCGTGACCCTAATTATGATCAAGCGGCTTAGAAAATGATAACGATGAGCTTTTCTTATCACTTCTGGATGTAGTGGACTCCATGACCACTTGTATTTTATTCCATCCTTCCTCATTGTCATCAGCATCCTTCGAATGTTAATTAGGTGCAACATGCTAATTTTTTATATGTTCTCGTTCTCTGCTCAATGAAAATCCGGCTCTAATTTAAATCTAATCCAATCTGATAACTGAAACCCCCATTTATCCTTTTTAAATTGTTGTCTTTTGTATTTGTAGGAAGATCTAAACCTGACCGAGAACCTGTAGAAGGATTTGAAGAAGTGTGGCGGAGATCCCCGGAGAATCCAACACACTTTCCTTTTCACAATTTCTGCAAAGACAAGTGGAGTAAAACTGAGAATTTGAGAAGTGCTGTAAGCGTTAAGACTTTTTCCAAAATTAAAATGGAGGCTTTTACCACCAGGTTGTTATTAACGTAGGATTTTATTTTAATCTACCAATACAGGTATATCTCAACTGTTGTTTCAAGTTAACTCATTTTTGGTCATACGTCGGTTTTTCAAAAAAATATATGGAAAATTAAAAATAATAACAATAAAGTTTGCATAATTATAATCATATAATCACACCCCACTATATGAGAATATACTATATGAGAAGCATTGAATTAGCGGCAGCCCCAGCAAATTATACATCTGCATCATCATGACATTACTGGCACATGATTCAAATTTAGCCAATGGCTGAGAGCTTTTGTTTCTCCCGAATGCTGATTGGTTGCAGATGATGTGTACACCTCTTTTTTTTCTTCTTCGCACACGTCATCAATGTGATTGCTCGAATTGTGAATTCACGTTTTTTTTTCCGTGTGTTTCTATTGATTATTTAAGCCCTGTGATGTCACTCCAACGCCCCACGTCTTCTCTAGCTTCTGGTAAGGAGCTTCAGCGCTTTATTTATTCATAAATATTATCACAGCACTAAATTAAAAAGTTTTTACTTAATCATTACTACATTTTCCTGCATTATTACTGTATTAATGGGTAAGACTGGCTATAGAATGTGTTTAACAAGTAGATTTTAGCACATGTAAAATCATACATAGGGTTTTAGAACCACGACAATAACTCGCAGATTTTCATGATCCGCGGGTGGGGGCGGGGGGCTTTCTGTATATTATATATATTTAATATATAAAATATTATGTATGTATAAAATTAGACAAGTAAATTTGGCGTAGCATAGTCTAGCCGACAGACAAGCTGATTTGATTTAAGTCATTTTCGACTTACGTCGTCTCTCCTAAAACTGATTAACGATATAAGCCGTGGTATACCTGTAAAATGTTTCGTTTTTTTTTTTTTTTTTAGAATCGTTGATGTTGGTTTCTGTATCATATTAAAAGTGAAAATCTGATGAAAAAATACTGCAGTTTTAACAAGGTTTTGCTTGTTTTTAAATATCTACTCTAAACAAAGCAATTATTTCTCAATGGCGAGGGGCGGATATTGCAAAATAGTTATCTTTCGGACTTTTCTACAATATCAGTGGAGCCAGTAACTGTTCACAGTACTACACGGGAACATAAGGAAAGTAAAGAAAACTAAATTAGATTTTCCTGGTTTATTTTTAGTCTCAAGATGGTCATGAACTGCAATACAGAATAATTTTTAAAATGTCATTCAAAGATTGAAAAATTTTTTACGTCGAAGGATCCGAGGGTCATATTGTGGAACTTTGTTCATATATTTCGGGGATGGCATTTTTTAAATTTTATATTCTTCTCCACCATTTTAAATTATAATACAGTGGTACCTTGATTTACAAGTGTCCCTTATCACAAATTTTCCATGATACGAGCTTCGATCCACCAAAAATCTGCCCCATCCAACCAGCAAAATTTTGATTTATGAGCTCTGCTCTTTATGAGAGCGCCACTGCTATTTACTGTAGTGGAGGTGCAATTACACTTAATTCTAGTACAGTAGGACAAAAGTGCATGTTCCCCAGAGTCATACGCACCCTCCCCGACATCACAAAATTCTCCTCCTCCTCCTCCTCCTCCTCCTCTGTTACACACCACCTCCTGCCTGACCACCTGACATCTTCGCCGCAGTCGATGATAGGAAGGGTTAGTTGTCTTATTGTTTATTCTTATTTTATTATTTATTATTAATTATTATTAATATGAATGTACATGTATTATTATTATTATGAAATATTTATTGCTTTTACATGTTTATCTTTAATATATTAGGTCAGATATACGTTTTTATGTCAGGTTATATGAGTTTGGGAGGGGGATGGAACGGATTAATTGGTGTTCTATTATTTCTTATGGGAACAAGTGTTGCATCTAACAAACTTTTTGGCTTATGAGCTCGCCCTCAGAATGGATTAAATTCGTAAGTCAAGGTACCGCTGTATTTCCCTAGTTTGCGACATAAATAATGCAAATTATTGTTAATTTAAGCAATTTTCTCATTTCTGATTGGTGGAAAGCCATGAAATACGGGGGTGGAGGGGTGGGTGTTGTATGATCTAGAGAATTATTGAGATCTCGGAGGGTGATATGTGATATAAAAATCATCATATTTCACCTTGTTCAATAACTGCTTATTATCCTGAGATCGTGAACCAATCAGATTGCACCATTCTAATGTAATGTATACTAAATTGGATTAAATGTTAATATTTAAGTTTAAAGAGTCCATACTGCATAACAAGTTGAATAATGTACAGTACAAAGTTGAATTAATCTAAAATTAGACACTGCTCACAGTTTATTTTAAATATACAGTTTGGATTCGTACATCAAGAATATGCTAATAATATAAGTTGTGATAATTAAAAATGTTTAGTATATAAAATGGGGAGTATTAAAAATATCAGATCTTATTCATTTTAATCCCTCCTGTTATATCTTTAAACTTTAAGTGGTGTTTTTTATGACTTCTGCAGTGTATGCTTAACTTTGCAGGTGTATTATTATCATTATTATTATTATTATTATTATTATTATTATTATTAATATTATAAAGTATTGCATATTAAATGCCACAAATGAAGACATGCTGCACAAAGGCTGCAATAAACGTCTACAAAGTATGAATGATTTCATACCCTGCTGTTTAAAAAGAGTTCGAAAGTCATAACAGACTCTTTTGTTTTGTCTCTCCGGTGAAGTTTTGTCTGCACGTAAACACTCAGCCGCGTAGCAGCTGCGAAACACTCTGCACAAACAGCCCCTGCGCCGTCCGCCAAACGACGTCGTAGAGTTCAGTGTTTTTCGAAAGACGCCTGTGATTTTTTATGGACCTATTCAGATTCGAAACGGGTTTTCGCTCACACGGCAGTTTGCTCTTTTTTTCAACGCTGTCAATCATACAACCATTTTAAACGCAGGTTATTATTTATCTTCAAAGGGAGTTTTGATGGTGTTGTCGGTATAGACCTTTCAGAGCACACTTCCTGTCTCGGCGCGCTGCACCAATCCGACGCTGCATGCTGAGGAAGTTGAGCACACTGGGGAAATTCCTAAACAGCTGAGCCGAGCACACACACCACAGAAACCCGCTGTGATCTCCGTTCCCCTCTCTGTTCCAACCCCAAAGAGGATGTGCAACGTTCACAAATGTAGAGAACAGGACGTCTTGCACACAACACCTTCATTCATATATACACACACACACACACACACACACACACACACACACACACACACACACACACACACACACACAATGCTGAAAATCAGGGACACTTACGACCATCGTCTCTACCTGGATGAACTCGTGCAGCGAGGCATCATGAGTGTCCTTGAACTCTTTGCGGATGTTGAAGAGGTCGACTTCAGACCGAGACACCATGATACGGATCAGGGCCCGGTCGTCCGTCCCCAGGCCCTGTTGACACAGAAGCAGCATGCTTGCACATTTATTTTATTGACAGAATTCTAAGGAAACACAGTGAGGTTAAAGGCTTCCTTTACAACAGGCGATGTTCATAAAGACCACACAATCCACACACCCCATGACCTTTCAGTGGCTTGAGATATAACATCCTGTGTAGCGCTGACGGCAATTAAAAATACCCAGTACCACCTCGATAAATGTCTGTGTGGGGCGGGGCGGGGCGGGGCGGGGCGGGGGGGTTGGGGTTTGTGATATTACAAGCCACATCTGAGAAGAGATGTGAGGACAATTTTCAGGTGGGTCTTGGAGATCTGCACATGGTTATTTGTATTCAGAGTGAAATCTGCTTGCTGTCTTGACTGCTGTTTATAATATGGAACTAAATTCCAGGTTAGTTCCTCATCCTCAGAATTCTGGCAGATGGCCCGTTGGAAGGCCGAATTATGGTGTACTGGTTGGGTCCTGGGTTCGATTCTTGTGCTTGAGTGTTTCTGTGTGAAGTTTGCCTGCTGCGTGGGCTTCATCTGGGCACTCCGGTTTCCTCCCACTGTCCAAAGACATGCACATTCGCCTCGGTTGTTCGAAATCGCTCCTTGTGCGTGTGAATGGTTGTTTTTGCCGCCCTATGATGGCATGGTGAGCCGTTCAGGGTGTATGCTGTCTTCACCCAGTGTTGGCTGAGATAGGCACCAGCCTCCACATGATCCTTATGAGTAAGATTATGCAGTTTGTCAAATCAAAGAGTGAGTAATGATGCATTAGAAAAGTTTGGGTGATCGGATCATATCATCTATGCTAAGGGTTCTGGTTATAATGTAAGGACTTGGAAGGGGGTTTGGGCCGAATAAATCGAAATAGGCTTTTTAAAAATTCTGGGACTTCAGGCTGTGATTTGAGAATTTGTCTTTAGTATGACTAACACAATGAAGATCCTGGCATTGTTCTGCATTACAAGGAAGAACGTATAAAAAGTAAAAAAAAATGCCTCGGCGTGTTTGGGATGTAATATCATGGATGAGGAACGTTTTGGTTCTAATGTAATGGATCCAGGCCCTGATCGGTACCGTAGATTAATGCCATGCTGGCTGGGCCTTGTGCCATGGCCCTCACTCTTGGAAACTTCCACTCCATTCGATTGTTTCTCTTTTCCTCTTTGACCCGGACAAAACAGTCTGACTGTCCAGCCGCCCGTCACACACCTCTCATTTCACACCTGCTGCCAGGTGCAGGTACCTGTGAAGGAACTTCCCTGCAGCCAATCACTGAGCGTTCTATTTTTAAACTCGAATAATGACTACATATCCTTTTCCTCTGGAAACAATACAAGAGAAACTTTTCTGAATAACCTGAGGCTGCTTCAGTGAGGTGACTCCCGGTCCAGCAGAAGATGGCACACACCTGAATGAAGGCAGCGGTACCGAGAAGTCTAAAACACGGATCAGTCCGAACACAGTTATGTAATGGATACAGACAACTTGGTTATAATGCATTGGAATCAGTCCTTTGGTTATTGAAGTGTGAAATGTTTGGGTTCTGAGGTGATGGATTGCAAACACCGTGGTTCTGAGGTGATGGTTTGCATGTGTTTTGGTTCTGAGATAATGGTCTTTGTGTGTTTTGGTTCTGAGATGATGGTTTGAGTGTGTTTTGGTTCTGAGATGACGGATTGCAAACACTGTGGTTCTGAGGTGATCATTTGTGTGTGTTTTGGTTCTGAGATGATGGTTTTGGTGTGTTTTGGTTCTGGGAAGATGATTTGCAAACACAGTGGTTCTGAGGTGATAGTTTGGATGTGTTTTGGTTCTGAGATGATGGTTTTGGTGTGTTTTGGTTCTGGGAAGATGATTTGCAAACACAGTGGTTCTGTGGTGATAGTTTTGGTGTGTTTTGGTTCTGAGATGACGGATTGGTGTGTTTTGGTTCTAAGATGATGGTTTGGGTGTGTTTCGGTTCTGAGATGATGGATTGCAAACACTGTGGTTCTGAGATGATGGTCTGGGTGTGTTTTGGTCATGAGATGATGGTTTGGGTGTGTTTCGGTTCTGACAGTGTATTTGAAGGGTTCGAGTTATCGGACCTTTTGTTTTTTGCCTTATACACAATCAACCCTGACATTAATATCCACAGCTGGGCGGCTGTAACACACACGGTGCTTTGACTCCAGTCCATCGTACACTTTGTTGTCTTCTGTGGCTCCAGATTTACATTTAGATTTACAATTACAGTCACAGCATTTGGCCGACACCCTTAAACCAGAATATCATTTATCTTTTGCACACCGATATATTCTATATAATGTTCTCCCTGTGCTTGTGTGGGTTTCCACCTGGGCTTCTGGTTTCCTCCTACAGTACAGAAAATGAATATTACACTAACCAGCTGTTTCAAATTGCACCTAGATGCGAGTGTGAACGGCTGAGTGTGTGTGTTCGTGTGTGTGTGTGTGTCGGCCCTGTGATGGACTGGCCAGCTGTTTGGTGTACCTAAAGCTCTCTGAAAGATGAAATGATTGAGAAGATGAAATATCAGAACTGGGCTGTTGATATACAATAATCACTCATAACACACTTTCTTGAACTCACGGCCGACATCATAACCAATTTTAGACTTTTTTTCTCTCAAAGCAATGCACCACGAAAGTCCACTATTATATAGTACATACAGTACATTATGTTGAAAATTTGCGTTCGTATTACTTCATAGCTTTTTTTGTGTGTGTGTGGGGGGGGGGGTGTTGTACAATACCTGCAGTCCATGAGTCATACAATGACAAAACCTCAACGTTCTAACATCAGTACTTTTGTCACTCTGGAATAATTTTTTAAAAAATGACTGGTGCAAATTCTTGAGTCTGATCATATCCCACTAGCACAGTGCTTCTCAAATAGTGGGGCACGCCCCCCAAGGGGAGTGCAGTATGATGTAAGGGGGGGGGGGGGGTGATGCTGGGGAAGTGCGTATGACCCTGGGGAACATGCTTTTCTGGAATTGTGTACGAGAATCAAGTGTAATTGCACCTCCACTCCACTAGTTGGCAGTGGTGCTCTCATTGTCGTGCTACCATGTAGCGGTTTTTCGCACGAGCAAACGATATGAAGTGCAGTAAACAACCCCTCAAGAAACAACACGGAAAAATTTCTAACAGGAACGAAGAGAAAGGTGGAGAGAGACGGAGATAACACATAAGTAAGTGGAATGAGTTTAAATAAGGATTTATTTTTTAATTTACATTTATTTTTTATTGGTGCACTTTAAATTGTTTCTATTACAGATTAAAATGAAGTTTTTCTTTATTGTAAGTTGAACTAATATTTCTTTCTTTTTTGTTTTTAATGTGAATAAAGATAGAATGTTATGCAGAGGTGTATTAATACCATTTTAGAGACAAATGATAATATTTATAGTCGCTCGCGGGGTGGTGGTGGTGGTGGTGGTGGTGGTGGTGGTGGGGGGATGTTTTTTTTCTTCCTTGAGGGGGCACCACAGAAAATAATTGAGAAGCACTGCACTAGCGCATGACTGAATGGGAGGGGTTTATCTGATTACCGAGACGCTGGACGTACCTTCATGGCTTTGTACAGGCGATCCGCTAAGTAAGACTGCTGGTTCTTCACACTGCGCACTAAAACAAGGGAAGACGTCAACGTTCTGAGATTCTAACGAACTCGCCAATTTTCACCGAGCTCGTCACTCCAAAGACTTGCAAGAAGATTCGTACCAATAGCATACATGCAGTTCTTCACATCCCCAGACATCTCCTTCTTGATGATTTGTTCGATGTCCTTGTTGGTGCACTTAACAAATTCCTGGAACGCTGAGGAGAAAAGAGCAGGAAGTAACTGTGGCGTTGTAATAATCCCACTTTCAGAATAACTACCAACTCTTGCCGTCTCAGGGCCGTGTTCAGAGCTGGTGATTATTTATTATTTATACTTGGAAAGGAATTCGGAGTCCAGGTGGTGAGGTGCTGGATTGCTAATCCCAAGGTCAGAGGTTCATGCCCCACTATCACCAGGTTGTCATTGCTGCCCCTCGCAGTGCAGCGAACCGGGTTATCAAAGGCCGGGGCTGTGTCTCTCACTGTCTGTGGTGGGAGGTTCATGTAAAAGAACCATTGCTGACTTTCGCCAAGAGGAGCTGCAGAGCCGTCAGCGTGTTTCTGCCCTGCGATGGCCTGGTGTTCTGTCCAGGATGTACGCTGCCCTTGCCCAGAGTCAACTTAGATGGGCGTCAGCCACCCCAGGACTCTAATTAGGATTAATCGGTTCAGAAAATGAGTGCATGAGTTAGTTAGAGTGGGTGGAACGGTGCTGCAGCGGCCTCACAGCAAGAAGGTCCTGGTTTTGATTCCCAGGCTCAGGAGACTGTTCCTCTCGTGCTTGCCTGGGTTTCCTCTGAGTACTCTGGTTTCCTCCCACAGTACAAAAACAAGCACACTAAACTAATCGGCTGTTCCAAATCATCCCTAGCGGTGAGTGTGAACGGTTGTATGCGTGTTAACCCTGCAATGAACTGGCGAGCTGTTCAGGGTGTACCCCACCATCACCCACAGTCGGCCTGGATAGGCACCAGCCTCCCTTCGACCAGAATTAGGATTACAAAATGAATGAATTATTGCGGTGACTTGGACTTGGGTTATGGATGTTTTTGAATTTGTTTTGGTTCTGATGATAAAAACGCCGATGGCCACAAAGACGGTATAATGGCGTCGTGGTTAGGTTTGAAATTGGTATGTTCTCGCCGTGCTTGCGTGGGTTCCCTCTCTGTACTCTGGTGTCTTCCCACGGTCCAATACATGCACATTAAGCTAACCAGGCAGGCGTGTCCAGTGTGAGTTTCAGTGTGAATGATTGTGTGAGTAGGCCCTGCCATGAACTATCGAGAGTCACGTGATATACGCTCTAGTCTCTCCGCAACCCTACCGAGATCAAACGGACTTTTCTGTTCTCTTTTAATTTAAATGACACCGATTAACTTGTGGTGCATCAACTTCACTGCAGGAAGGTCCCGGGTTCGAGCCTTGGGTTCGGACATTGCTATGTAAAGTTTCTACGTCCTTCCTGTGCTTGCGTGGGCTTCCTCTGGGTACTCAGGTTTTCTTCCCGCAGTCCAAAGACATGCAGATTAGGCTGAGCGGCTGTTCCAAATTGCCCTTCGGAGGCATGACAGTGAGTGTGCATGTTGAGTGAGTGAGTAGCTAGTTATGAGAAAATGAAGCGCTACCTTTCCTCAGGTGAGGGAAACTCCTTGTACACAGGATGCTCATGAACTTATCGATCCTTTCATCAGAGTCTGCATTGCACGCATCTGCCAAAGCCTAACAACAAATAAAAACCGGTTAAAACAATGTGTTCAGTCCAGTACCGGGCCATGACATTCTTTCTCCCATATGGATTACTAATTATAAATGAGGAACCATCATCAGAGGGATTTTGGCGTCATGAAAAAACAAACGCAACTTGGTTTGAGAATCAGACATGTGGCATTTAAATTGTAATTAATTGCAGCCTTTAGGGAAGCCGTACTTGAACTCGGTTCCCTTTTTTAGAGCTAAACTTAGAAATGTGACAGCAACTGGACCCAAAATTAACTCAACTGGTTTTGAAATACATATCTGTGGTATTTTCCAAACAAAATCCACCCCCACGAAACGCTCGGGTAACGATGCGATGTTCAACTTACCTGCGCATCTTCCAAAGCTCTGGCCATGTCAGCCGGACCTTCTTCACGAGCCCCCTGCACACAAACGGGGCAAACTCGTCAAACGATCGCAAACATTCACAAACCTGTAGTTTACGTGTGCTCGCGCCTAACCTGCGCCAGGGAAACCAGCATGCGGCAGAAGTGTCCCGAGGTGTCCGAGTGAATGCTGTCTTCCAGACTCTTCTTAAAAGCTGTGGAGGGGAATGAGGGATGAAATGTAAACACGTATTGCGTTCTGAAAAACACTGTAGAGTTTGTTTGAGATTCAGAAGACTGAGAAGCTTTGGTTTGGTGAACGAGTTAAAATGTGTCAGGTTTGGGTTTATTAATATGTAATAACACAGGATATATTCGGCGAGAATGTAATTACATGCTGCTAGGACTTGGTTTTAATCCTGTTTTTAACACAGTCTGATTGACGTTTCCTCTTACGGGAATCCCCACCACCATCTTACGTGCGGTGCCATTATTTTATCAGCTCAACTGAAGTTTGGTAGATGAGGACATGAGAACCAAAGTCAACACACAGTACTGTGCAAACGTTGCCTATTTTCTTTCAGTACAGAAGTATAAATGGTTATATATTTATTTATTACGTGTATTGTTTACTATAACGTGTCAGGAGTATGAATTGTCAAGCAGAGATGTGGAGATATCAGTAAACAAAGCAGTGTATTATGTAAGAAACTATTTTTATTTAAAATAATAATAATAATAAATAAATAAAAAGCAAAGGCTGCTGGGTTTTGCTGCAAAAATAAAAAGCAAGTACGACAGTCAGCATCTCCAGAAGACCTGGCAAGGTTTGGCAGCACATTCAGGAACACATACAGATGGTTTCCTTACAAAAAGTTCACACACTGTATCATTTTTGAACATCAAAGAACAGATAAGGAATTCGACTCCAGCTTAACTTCACTCACTGTACAGAAAACGTTTAACCCATTAAGGCCTGAATTATTTTTGACACTAAAAAAAATTATCACTAGGTTTTCCTGATCAAAAAGAAGAAAGGAAACACCCCTAAGACTTTTCTTTCAACAAAATTATAATAGAACTAATAATAATAATAACAACATAATAATAACATAATACTGTATTCAGCGTGATAAGCGCCCAGGGCGCTTTAAAAAAAATTGGAGTGGGTGAGCGCTTATTAAAATGTTACCAGCGGAGTGGAACGGTAAGTGCTCATTACCATCGAGGTGGAAAACATGAATAATAACAGAACAATAAAAGAGTTTTACTGGTATTTATATTATTCATTTTGTAGTATCAACCAAATTACTTACATGAAAGCTGAAAATAAACAGGAAACAGCATGAATTTAAAAAAAGACCCCGTACTTTTCCCTCCTGGTGCTGTTCCTTTAAATATTTTCCCAGAAGTAAAATCGAGCCAATCAACACGAATGTCAACTTTAGTACATGGCACGTTGAACCAATTAATACAAAGATAAACAAAAGCACATGGCCAGGAACATCTTTAAATTTATGAAGTTAGTGAGCAGGAGAATCGGGTGAAAAATACTCGTCATCACTTTCTGATTGGTCCATATCTGGCTCATCGCTCCATTCATTCAAAGCATCCCATAGTTTTGCTGGAGCAGTTTCTAATGGTTCATCGGTTGTTGGACATTTTCCAAGATAACACAGCAAAATATTTTCATGTTTTTTAAGGCACGGCGGAACGATCACATGTGTTGTTACTGATGAACATTATAGACATTCCCCAGTGGCAGGGGGTCTTGAAATACCGTGCAAACTCACTTTTACAGGCTGTGAACGCCTCATTTTACCGTTACAGAGACTGATCCAATAAAATTGGTAAGTTTGATCTATGATTTTGCTCCCAGTACACATGGGCGGTTATTAGACGTAAGATCAAAAACACTGGTGGGGGGGGGGGGTGTTATTGGAGCAGGGCGCTTATTACGTTGAATATGGTAATAACATAATAATAAGATAATAAAAAAATTACAAATTCGTGAACAACACAATCCTGCGCACTCAAGGTCATCTCACAGCTGACTGAGGCACCTGGGATTAAGCTGTGTTGCATCAGGAGACACCAAAACAAGTATCGAATGCGTCTAGTAGTTACAGTAGGCCCCTGTTTTTCGAGATGGTTCGGTTCTTGCCCTTCCCGTGGATCATGAAAATCTGTGAGTTATCGACGTGGTTTTAAACCTCTATGTATGATATTACATATACTGAAATCTGCTTGTTAAACACATTCTATAGCCAATCTTAATCATTAATACAGTAATAATGCAGTATAATGTAGTCATGAATAAATAAAAACTTTTTAAATTTTGTACTGTGATAATATTTATCGATAAATAAAGTGCTGAGGCTCATTACCAGAAGTTAGAGAAGATGCAGAGCGTTTGAGTGACATCACAGGGCTTAAATAATCATTAAAAACACATGAAAAAAATTTACTTTGCAATTCAGGCAATCACGCTGATAACTTGTGCATGAAGGAGAAAAAAAGAGGCGTATACAGCATCTGCAACCAATCAGCAGGAGAGAGAAACAAAAGCTGTCATCCATTGGCTAAATTTGAATCATGTGCCAGTTACTTCCGAGTTTGTCACCAATCCGCGAGTATGTGGGTGCGCAAGCGCTAAACCACAAATGGTCAAGGGCCTACTGTATTAGCATTTTTTGAAATAGAACCATATGGTCCTGCTTGGTGTTAAAGGGTCAAACGAGCTTAGACGCAAATTCAGTGAAGAAATAAACTGTAATAGTTTTACAGTGAATTTCATTATTTTTAAAGAACCAGTGCTCTGTGTTCAGTGATATACTAGTACATCCAGGCATGCAGAACACTCTGATGTTCAGAGATATCTTCTGTCAAAGTTCATTCATTCATTCATTCATTTTCTGAACCGTTTAGTTGTAATTAATTTATTTCCATCCAATAAAAAACGATCACATTTGTAGTTGATGAACAGATGACAAACAGGAGGTGAGTCTCTGAAAACAGTCGGGAACATTTAGGCAAATGTGGCGAATGCGCCACTATTTTTCTCCGACTATTTGCTGAATCACCTTCATATAGCATCAGGGTGATATAACAGTCATGTGACCACATGTCTACGCTAACTACACCCATAATTTGTGAACTGTTCAGGAAGTGTCCTTTAAAGATTCACCACATTTCTGGGGAAGGCGAATAACTGAAGAATCGTTGGTCATCACAAAGGTTTACAGAGTTGTGAACTGTTCCACGTGTTTGGCGTTTGGCATTTGGCGAAAAAACGTGTTCACCAAAGAACAGTTTCAAAACTCCTTGGCGAATGAAAGTGACAGCGGCGAATGGGTGACGAACATGGCGAACACTTGGAGGCGATTCTGTAGAATTTTTTCAGAATGAATGATGAATGTAGTGAAGATCCATTCACAACAGTCACCACATGCTGACAAGCCCAGTGAGTTCCATGGTTAGGAATCATGGCCAGAAGGTTCCACCTCAGACTCATCAGATCATTACACATTTCTCACATGATCTTGAAAGACTGAATGTAAGTTTTTGCAAACCTCGACATTTTTTTTTGTAAAGCACACACAGCGAATCATCTGCCTCCATCTCACCCTATCCTTCTTCTTCTCTTACACCAACGACCTTCATGTCCTCCTTCACCACATCCATGAATCGTCTCTTTGGTCTTCCTCTAGGCCTTTTGCCTGGTAGTTCCAACCTCAGCATCCTACGAACAATATACTCACTATCCCTCCTCTGTACATGTCCAAACCATCTCAATCTAGCCTATCTGACTTTGTCTCCAAAACGTCTTACATGTGCTGTCCCTCTGATGTACTCATTCCTGATCCTATCCATCCTCGTTACTCCCAAAGAGAACCTCAACATTTTCATCTCTGCTACCTCCAGCTCTGCCTCCTGTCTTTTCCCCAGTGCCACTGTTTCTAAAACATACAACATCATTGGCCTCACCACCATCTTGTAGACTTATATGATGAGCATGTGACAGTGTTGTCACATGTAGAACCCAACCAGAAATCCCTGCACTTCCTTTATGGTTGCTGTAGGCCTACTGGTAGCCTCCTGGACCAGTTTTCATCGATGCTGGCGGTCCGTATTTCTTTGTATTGCACCATATTTTACAGTTTGATTATTTCTCTTGAGTTTCAACAGAGATTCTCTATATGCTATAAAAATTCAAATAAGTGACTGTCAGGAGGCCCCACCGGCATCAGTCGGATTTTACTTGCGGTTAATCGGAGTTAATTTAATTGGTGACAGGTGTGCACTGAATGCTATGAAACCTGAGTAGAAATACGACTGACCATTACTGACGTTCAACAAGAGTAGCTACATAGCCGTCAGCGTGTTTCTGCACTGCAATGGCCTGGTGAGCTGTCCAGGGTGTACACTGCTCTTGCCTGGAGTCTGCTGGGATGGGCGCTCATGGCCTGGGAGAGGTCGAGCGGACTTTGCTCTCGGAGCTTGACTCGACACTTTCTCCTATAAACCTGATGGCACCCCTCCGTTAGATCTCGAGGAAAAAACTTTAACCTCCAAGAATATACAGGTGAGTTCGCAGCCCACCCGAGCCGGGCCGGGGCACTTGTGGCCTGGGAGAGATCATGTGGACTTTGCGATCGGAGCTCGACTCGACACTCTCTCCTATAAACCTGATGGCACCCCTCTGTTAGCTCTCGAGAAAAAAGCTTTAACCTCCAAGAACGCACGATGATGTCTGACGCCCATCTCAGCCGGCTCTGGGCGAGGGCGAGTTACACTCTGCACAGCTCACCAGGCCATCGCAGAGCTCATCATTCATTTTCTGAACTGCTTAATCCTAATTCGGGTCGCGGTGAAGTTGGCACCCATCCCAGCCGACTCTGGGTGAGGGCAGTGTACAACCTGGATGGCTCACCGGGCCATCACAGGGCAGAAACACGCTGATGGCTATGCTGCTACTCTTATCAAAAGTCAGCAATGGTTCTTTTACATGAACCTCACACCATAGACAGTGAGAGACAAGGCCGGCCTTTGGTTACCCAGTTAACTGCACTGTGGGGGGGACAGTGACAACCCATTGAGAGTGGGGCTTGAACCCCCAACCTTAGCATCAGTGATCCAGCCCCTTTACTAGTGGTAGATATTATTTTTCACTGGAACTGTACAGGTTATAAATCAATGGTATGAAATGATAAATCGTGGTCTCTTTTTTAAATTATTATTATTATTATTATTATTTTAATTCTATAATAAAGGCGTGGCATGTTAACAGGGAGGTTAACACAGAATGTTAAATGTTACATGTATATCCTGGGTATGTACCCAACTAAACCAGCTTAGATCAGCAAAGAATTCATGCTGCTTTAAGCAATTTTTTTTTTTGTTGTTGTTCTTTTTTTTTTTTTTTTAACCGTAACCCCCAGCAGGAACTGTATCGGAAACAGCTGACCTAACTTTGATACTTTATCCCACGAACTCATTTCCAGTTTAAAGAAGACTCCACCTTGTGGTTCGTGATTGTGGTGGTGGTATCCTGGCTGATGGTGATGTATTTGTATCGCTTCTGTAACTTCTGTAACAAGTCAGTGGTAGTTTGCTGATCGGCGGATCCCGGAGGAGGATGTGGCAGCGGGAGGCTCGTGCGCGAACACTGGTCTTCAATAGGAAGAAAAACTTTCTTTGTTCTGCAGGTTGCTCCTCACACACGTCATCACATGATACCAGTTTTATAATCTATAATGGGAAGTGGACAACAGTACGCCCGGAGGCCGTGAGACCTGGGCACACTGAGACGGCAATGTTGTGTGATACTGCCCCCTGGAGGACGGTAATGAAGTTGTACATTTTTATATTGTAGAAAAATACCAACAGGGTGGCATAGTGGGAAGTACGGCCGCCTCACAACAAGAAGGTCCTGAGCTTAGTAAACGAGTTGCATGTTCTCCCAGTGCTAGCTTGGGATTCCTCTGGGGACTCTGGGTTTTCACCAAGAGTCCAAAGATATGCACATTATGCTGGTTGGCTGTTCCAAATTGCCCCGAGGTGTGAATATGATAATAATGATAATAATGAGTGTATGTTGCTCTATGATGGCCGGGCAAGCTGTTCAAGGTGTACCTTGCTTTCAACCATTGTCGACGGAGAGGAGCACCGGCCTCCCCATGACCACAGTAGGATTGAGCGGTTCAGCCAATGTGTGTGAGAGAGAGAGAGAGCGAGAGAGAGAGAGAGAGAGACAGACACACACACACACACCAAACAAGCACTTGGATGTTTCTGAAGGAATAACACTGATGCTACAGCCCACACGCAAACACACCCACACTCACACACACACACACACACACACACACACACACACACACACACACACACACAGATACACACACACAAGTTGTCTGAACCCGTTTGGTCTCATGTCCTGGACAGACGTCCACCAATTTCTCAGGCTTTATTGCTTATTTCTTGATTGCTTGTTTTCATTGTTTCAGGTCTCACCTTTCTGATAGGCAGCACACATGGCCTGGATCTCCTCATTGCTCCTCGTCACCAGGATCTCAATTAAGGCGTGTTCATCAGTCCCAGCGCCCTAAACACACAAGCAGGAACATTACAGTCAAGCAAATAAATTTAAATATCATATAATACTACTGAGCACATCCACCTCACAGCATGAAGGCTTGGGTTTGACTCCCAGGCCCAGGTGTTCCTCTGTGGAGTTTGCATGTTCTCCTTGCTTGCAAGTGTTTCCTCCAAGTACTCTGGTTTCCTCCCACCGTCCAAAAACATGCACAGTTGGCTAACTGGCGGTTCCAAAATTTCCTCTAGGTGTGAGTGTGAGTATGGGTGTGAATGCTTGTATGTGTGTTAGCCCTGCAACGGCGAGCTGTCCAGGATGTACCCGGCCCTCACACAGAGTCAGCTGAGATAGGCTCCAGCCCCGTCCCGGGGGGGACGCCCCCTCTCGAAAGAAAAAAAAAAACATTTCACGCCCCCCCCAGTGCCCCGCACTAGGCTATAAATAGTGTTTCCTGCACTTCATATAATTTGCTTGGTGCTTTTTGCCGACACTATAGGGAACACAGTGAAAGTGCCACTGCCACCTACTGTAGAGGATGCACAATTACACCTAATTCTAGCAAAATACTCACATGTGAGTGTGAGGGTTATTCGTAATAGACAGTATCCTAACGTGCACGTCTTTGGACTATAGGAAGAAACTGGAGTACCCGGAGGAAACCCATGCAAGCACGTGCAGCACATTCACACTCCACACACTACGTTTGCGTCCTTGATTTTGTTTGCTTGTTTGTCGTGTGATGTCCCATGTAATGATGTTTTGAACATTTATCATTGTACACTGGATTATAATATTTATTATCCCAGAGTCCATCCCAGCGTCCTTGTGGTAGGAGGTGGGAACAGGTGACGCTGCATTACAAAGCTCTGGCAATGCGCACAAACTCAACAACTTCATCAGACCACTACAGAATGCTTTACATGACAAAGTCTTGGGGTGCCAAAACTTTCCATTTCCTACTGAGCTAATTATTCGAGTAGAAAATGTACCAGCGCCGTGACTCTGCCGTACCTCCATGGCCTTCTTCATCATTTTGGCATCGAACTCAGCTGGAGTCATCATCAGGCCCATGATGAGACGGCACAGGTTCTTGGAGAGCTCCGACTTCAGATCTGCCATGAGTTCCTGCAGACAGTCAGAGATGAGAAGCAGCGTTTCAGAACACAGCACCGACACGAGGCACGAGGACGGACACGGCTGTGAACAGGACGACTCACTCGACCCAGCAGAGACTTGAAGACCTGTCTGAGCTCCTGCCTCTGAGCATTGCTCCTCTTAGTAACGATGTCAATGATGGTGTCCTCATCCGTTCCTGGACAAACGCAAAGGATTGTGGGGGAATGTGCTTTTTAATACAATTCAAATCTGAGCAGGTGAAGCCATCCAGAATATAAACAGAGGTGTCATTGAATCATTTTCTGAACCACTTAATCCTAGTTATGGTTGCACGGAGGCTGGCACCCATCTCACCCGACTCTGGGTGCGGGCAGGGTACACCCTGGACAGACCAACAGAGATGTTTAATACAATGAATGTGACATAATTATTATTATGAAATTAAAGGATTATAAAAAAGTTAAGACATATATATGTGTGTGTGTGTGTGTGTGTGTGTGTGTGTGTGTGTGTGTGTGTGTGTGTGTGTGTGTGTGTGTGTGTGTGTGTGTGTGTGTACAGTGGAAGCTTGACTTACGAGTGTCTTTTCTAGCGAATTTTCCATGATACAAGCTTTGATCTCATAAAAAATCTGCCCCATCCAAAGAGCAAAATTTTGATTTACGAGCTCTGCTGGGGAAATGGCTTTTCCGGACCGATTAGCCTTGTATTCTTCCGCATGTATTCCTCTGTGCTTCGAGAGCACCTTGTGCAGTCCTTCTCAATTATTTTCTGTGACGCCCCCTCTCGAAAGAAAAAAAAAAACATTTCACGCCCCCCCCCCAGTGCCCCGCACTAGGCTATAAATAGTGTTTCCTGCACTTCCTATAATTTGCTTGGTGCTTTTTGCCGACACTATAGGGAACACAGTGAAAGTGCCACTGCCACCTACTGTAGAGGATGCACAATTACACCTAATTCTAGCAAAATAATAATAAATTGTTTGAATATTTGGGTCATCTAACGAACATTTTGGCTTATGAGCTTGCCATTGAAACATATTAAATTATATATATATATATATATATATATATATATATATATATATATATATATATATATACACACATACAGGGATCCCTCACTACTTCATGCTTCAATTCATGTGGCTTCAGTGCATCGTGTTCAGTTCAGTTCATTTTCTGTAACTGCTTCATACTAATTAGGGTCGCGGGGAGGCTGGCGCCCATCCCAGCCAACTTCGGGCGATGGCAGAGTACACCCTGGACAGCAAGCCAGGCCATCGCAGGGCGGAAACACGCCGACGGCTTTGCAGCCTACTCTTGTCGAAAGTCAGCAATGGTTCTTTAACATGCCTCGCACCATAGACAGTGACAGACATGGCCGGCCCAGTTAGTTGCACTGGGGGGGACAGTGACAACCTTGTGGAGAGTGGGACTCGAACCCCCAACCTTTGGCTCAGCGATCCAGCACCCTATACCACTAGACCACCACTGCCCCTGCATCGTGTTTTTTTTTAAATATTCATTGAATTAAAAAATAAGGAAATGAAGGGAGAATAGTGGAAAAAGTGAAGGAAAATGCCACGAAAACAAAAACAATTATACAAAAAAAACATAAACCAACAAAAAACAAAAAAAACAACCCAAAATATCCCGTCAAAACTACTTACATTTTTATGTGAGGTGCGCATCTGAGTGTATACATGTGTGTATTTATATTTTATTTACATCTTATGCATTATATTTGAATATTTAATTGTTATTATAAGCATTTATAGAATTGAATATGTATTTATTGATATTATATACACATATACATGTACGTACACGTCACTCAGAGGGGGATGGGGGGTGATCCTACGTCACGGATTTCAATGGTCATGTGGGGATCTCGGTCCCAATTAACCGTGGAAAGTGAGGGATCCCTGTATGGTAGGCCTCCGTCAGTCCCGAAGGACTATGGCTGCGCTCTGGCTGGTATCCCGGCTGGTGATACTCCCCAGTGCACAGAGCCCGGGTAGGGAGAGTAATGAGGGACAGGCTGTTACCCAAGCAGCAAGTCCCCCGTCTCGGCGCCACCGGAAGGATCCAATGGAAAGGCAAGTGCCGATGCAACTGGGTTCCGGTGCCGCTGCAGGAGAGAATCTACGGTCAATTTAGAACGGCCAATTAACCTACAGTGCACGTCTTTGGATTGCGGGAGGAAACCGGAGCACCCGGAGGAAACCCGCACAAGCACGGGGAGAACATGCAAACTCCACACAGAAACGCCCAGGCCGGGAATCGAACCCAGGCCTTCTTGCTGTGAGGCGGACGTGCTAACCACTACGCCACCGTGCCGCCGGGATCCCTGTATGTATGTATATAAATGATAGTAAGTCATATTTTAGATGTTTTAAGAATAAAACAACATGAGGAAGACAAAATTAACCTGAAATAAAGTTCCTATATATTAAATTCTTGATATTAGTGCAGAATGTTTTGGTGTACGAGATGTGAGAGTGTATGATTTAAAAGACTATATTTTCTGTACAAGGCATATAACAGCATTTTGTTTTTTTGTTTTTTTTTTATTTTTATGTTGGTGTTGGCTCTGCACTTCTCTGGTGAGCTGTTCATGGTGTACCCCACCTTCGGACAGAGGGGGCAGAAATGGGTGCCAGCCTCCCCATGACCCTAATTTGGAAAAAGTAGGTGATGAAAACAATGAAGTATGAAGAACGTTTATCAGAGTTTGTAGGAGATATTCAATGAAATCTTTTTTAATTCAGTGAAAAACAGTTTTCAAAGTTTTAACACAAAAGCTGAGCAATGTACGATAATCATGTTTATAGTAAACAATGCAATAATAATAATAATAATATGCTCCTACACTAACAGTGCACTGTGGTTAAGAGTATAATTGTAGTAAAAGTAAATGAATATATAATGTGGGAGCTGAATATGAAAATAAACTGCGATATAAGTGTAAGTAAAGATTCAAGGACTGGATCTGCTCACCAAAACCCTTCATGGCCTTCCTGAGGTCCTGCGCATCACTACCGGGGTCGAAATCAGTGCAGGGGAAAACAGTTCCCCTTAACTGAGAGAGAGAGAGAGAGAGAGAGAGAGAGAGAGAGAGAGAGAGAGAGAGAGGGCGACAGATAGAGAGAGGGGGGGAGGTCTGTTTTAAGTACATGACACACACACACACTCAGAATACAGAAGCCAGACAGAAGACAGAGTACACCCTGAACCACTTGCCAGTTTATTGCAATGCAAAATACACACCACTGTTAAAACTCATATTCACATTCTGGGGAAATGTGGAACAGCCAGACAGTCTTATGTGTATGTCTTTGAACTTCATTTTTCTGTAACCGCTTCATCTTAATTAGGGTCGCGGGGAGGCTGGTGCCCATCCCAGCCAACTCAGGGCGAGGGCAGAGTACACCCTGGACAGCTCGCCAGGCTATCGCAGGGCGGAAACACGCCGACGGCTTTGCAGCTACTCTTGTCGAAAGTCAGCAATGGTTCTTTTACATGCCTCACACCATAGACAGTGAGAGACATGGCCCGCCTTTGATAACCCAGTTAGCTGCACTGGGGGGGGGGGGGGGGGGGCAGTGACAACCTTGTGGAGAGTGGGACTCAAACCCCCAACCTTTGGATCAGTGATCCGGCGCCTTATACCACTAGACCACCACTGTCCTATGTCTTTGAACTGTAGGAGAAAACTGGAATACCCAGAGAAAACCCACGCAAGGATGGGGAAAACATGCAGACTCCACACAGAAGCGCCCTCACCGAGCCTGGGACTCGAACCCAGAAACTTCTTACTGTGTGGCTCACATACTAACGGATGTACGGTGCCACCATGCCGAACACACACACACACAAACACACACACAAACACACACACACGCACACACACACCCACACCCACACACGCGCACACACACCCACACACACACACACACACACACACACACACACACACACACACTCTGATCTGATGTGTGTGTGTGTGTGCGCACACACACGCGCACACACACACACACACACACACACACACACACACACACACACACACACACACTCTGATCTGATGTGTGTGTGTGTGTGTGTGTGTGTGTGTGTGTGTGTGTGTGTGTGTGTGTTTTACAAACCTGAACTTTTGTCATAGAGCTGACCTCCCACATTTTGTATGCAATCTGTGCAGCTTCTGGGAAAAATTCTCCTGCAACACTACAACACACACACACACACACACACACACACACACACACACACACACACACACACACACACACACACACAGAGTTAAAAAGACTGTAAACACACAACCCTTTAGCAAGTACAGCATAAAAGCAAATTATTCATTTAAAAAACTCCACACCCTCATGACCAGGTCCGTTCAGACCTCGTTCCATTCGCACGGACGCGAGTTCACCACGTTATGTATATTTGCTAATTCTGTGATACTAAATGACTCTTATTAGTTTTGTCTGTTTTTTAAGAGCAGCCTGTCAGTAACGTGAATTTGTGAAATTTTCCTTTTACACTCATGTCTCAGTTTACCGGACTAATAGGGGGGAACACTGGTCCGAAGTACCCGATTGTCCAAAGTTTCCGATTCCATATACAGTAAAACCTCCGCTGACGAACGCTTAAGCTCACGAACTTTTCGCCTCAAGAACATTAAATTTGCGATCATATAGTCTCTGCTGACGAACTAGTTTTCGGCGGACGAATCAAACCACGCGGTCGAACAGCGCCACGGTGGCGGCCACGAGAAGTTGACGCACGCTCACGGCGTCACAGTTCGTCACCCCCTTTCTTTGAGTGCGGACGTGGTTTGTGTTTGATAGACATTTTGGACCATATTGAGTGTACTTTTGCTATTATGGGACCGAAAAAGACCCCACCACAGGCGGAGATCATTGAAAAACACGAACGAGGTGTGCGTTTGTGTGACTCAGCGTCCCAGTACCAGTACGCTAAGTCTACCATTGCTCCCATCCTTAAGAACAAGGAAGCTATTAAGGGTGCGTGTGTGGCTAAGGGTGTTTCCAAACAGTAGGCGTTTCCAAACACTCCTTCCAAACAGTAAGTCCCTCCCTCCCTCCTCCTCCCACTCCATTCCATCAAGCCATCAACTACCATCACAAAGGTAAATAAAACGACTTTATTATACAGTACAGTTTATTTCTTTAATTACAATACAATAGCACATTTATTATACATAAAATAAGGTATATTTTTGTGTAGTTTTAAGGCTTATTTAGTAGAAAATTATGTTTTATGGGGACCTGGGAACGGATTATTCTCATTTTAATGGTTTCTTATGGGAAATAAATGTTCGGAAGACGAACTTTTCGCCTCACACACACTTTCAGGGAACCAATTATGTTCGTGAGCTGAGGTATCACTGTATTTCGATTACATCACAAAAAACTTTTACTGAAGCACAATATGTAATCTGCAAATGTAAATACTGTACCTGTCTGTCTGTCTTCCTTTCGGCTTTTTCCCTTTTACTCGGGAGTCGCCACAACGAATCATCTGATTCGCACGTTTTGATTTGGCAGAGGTTTTTATGTCGGATGCCCTTCCTGTCACAACCCTTTTATCAAGGGACAGAAACACGCTGACGGCTTTGCAGCTACTCTTTACGAAAGTCAGCAATGGTTCTTTTACATGAACCTCTCACCATAGACAGTGACAGACATGGCCCGCCTTTGATAACCCAGTCAGCTGCACTGGGGGGGACAGTGACAACCTTGTGGAGAGTGGGACTCGAACCCCCAACCTTTGGATCAGCGATCCAGCGCCCTATACCACTAGACCACCACTGCCCAAATGTAAATACTGGTCCTATACTGTGTAAATGTACACCATAAGATCAGGGGTCGGGAACCTTTTGAATACGAGAGCCATAAAAAGACATATTTTAAAATCTAATCCTCTGAGAGCCATATTAGCCTAATGTGCATGTTCTTAGATTATGGGATATATATATATATATATATATATATATATATATATATATATATATATATATATATATATATATATATATCTCAGGGGTTGGGAACCTATGGCGCGCGAGCCAGATGTGGCTGTTTTGATGACTGTATCCAATGGTGGCCTTTCTTAACAGAATAAAGAATACATAATTTCACTGTCATTTAAATAAAAATACACAAAAGCCATCAAATAAAACAAAAACAGATGAATAAATCTCGCGCATTTAAATCTATACATCTATTTTCAATGCCACGTGACTATAGCGCGTAGTGGAGAGCCAATCCTTTCTGTATGCCGGTATGTGGGCGGGTCCAATACCTTCAAACTCTATCTTTATTGGATTATAACAACAGCCAGAGACTGCGGGTGTTGTTTTTGAGTAAAGAGATAAATTTCCCTCGTTTTGATCGGCTCATTTCCACGAAGCCAAGCACAGCTGGCAAGCGAACAAAAATGGACGGACATGGAATAACTTCAACTCGCAGAGCAGCTGATTGCCAAAACTTGAGACGCGCTTCCTGTCACATAAACACTGCAGCATGTGAGTCCAATAAAATTAGAGTTTCAAGGTATCGAACCCGCCCACACAGAAAGGATTGGCTTTCCGCTTTGAAAATAGATGAATAGATTTCAATGCGCGAGATTTCTTCAAGCCAGTCCGGTCATCTGGCGGTCACTTTCAGAAACAGTGGCCCACGTCCGGACGATCCGGAGTAGTCGGAAGCTACAGATTTTGTCCGTTGCAATCTTCTCAACCTGTGAAAGCGAAGTCCGTAAAAACCGAGGCATGAGTGTATTTCCGTTCCAGTGTTAAGACGTTCAAGGACCAAAAGACACCACAGTCTCAACATTAATTTCGAAGCTCAAGGTAAAAAAAATAATAACTACAGAAAGAAACTTCAGACAAAGAACCAAACAAATAATCCAAGCCTATCACAGCCAACATTGGTCAAAGGCTAGGCACACCCCTAACAGCTCACCAGACCATCACAAGACCCAGACCTAGGGTGAATTTGGAGTAGCCATCAGTCTAATGAGCATGTCTTTGGACTGTGGAAGGAAAACCCACTTCAGCAAAACACACAACACAGAAATGGCGAAGCCTGGGCCTCAACCTGCTGTGAGGTGGACATGTCTACCACTGAACCACAATACCACCAGAGAGAAACTGTGTGAGAACTGTTCATCTCTTCTGCTGCTCCGGGTGGATGTGCTACCAATCACACACAGGCTGGTTATACTGTACTTATCCTCAAGGTACTCAGGGACGTTACAAGGTCCGTCTCGAGAAGTCTCCCAAAGACCACAACAACTGGTGTTTCTTCGCCGTAGACCGTAGCACCTGGCGACGCAATGTCAACGAGGCCGTTTGTTCCTCTGGAACCAACCGTGGGAATACCCTTGAAGAAACGAGGCAGAGAAGAAAGAATGGTGCAATTGCACCACCTGATCCCGACCAGACCTTCACAATTGGACATGCTGTTCCAGCATTGGTCTTAACAGCCACTGACGTGCCTTCAACTAATGTGCACCACATCCTTAATCTCCACTCGTGAAGAAAAGCCAACATAGAAGAGCGAGAGCGAGAGAGAGAGAGAGAGAGAGAGAGCGAGAGAGGTTATCCTGAAGTCGTCACATCCTTTATTCTTCGGTTCCCATGCGTTCCTTGTCAGTACTTGTCCACTGAACAAGCGGTCTATGTCCATCATACCTCCAGTTCACCTGTTGTATGTCAGGTAGTATTCTGGCCGCACGTCAAGTCCCTCAGACGTCAACAGATTGGGAATGACAACTACAGGACAAGGAACACACGAGTTCCAAACCAATCACATGCCCAGCGCACAACAACTGGACAGCCAGCGGTTGTTGGATGGTGGAGTCATTTTGGCATTTGTGAAACGAGACACAAACAACAAACACATACAGAGATGAACAGATTAAAACGTCCACTGTCCATCGGACGCCCGCTGACGCGATATGTCAGGGTGTTACCACTGCTTTGATCAGCCGACATTCCATCGTTCCTCTAATTAGTGTGAAATAATATAGAAACACTTACTCATCATCTCCACCACACAGCTTCAGCAGGGTGCGCTTGTACTCTCCAGATGTGTCGTCCTGTCAGAGGGCAGTGATACAGTCAGGTTAAATTAGTTATTAGTAGATGTATACCGCATTCAATTGAAGCCTATCTCAGCCAACACTGTGCAAAGGCACGATGCACCTTGAATAGCTCACCAGACCATTGCAGTAGCAACACGTACACAAGCACTCATACCAAGGGGCAATTTTGAACTGCCAATTAGCCCAATGTGCATATCTTTGGACTGTACGTGGAAGCCAGAGAACCTGGAGAAACCCACATGGGTAGAACGTTCAAACTCCACACAGAAACGTCCTCACCGAGCCCAGGACTCAAACCCATGACTTTCTTGCTGTAAGAAGAATACGCTCACCACTACGTCATTGTGCCACCATATTTTATCATATTTGTATTGTACCGTATATTAATAAATACTACACAGGAATCTGATTGGTTCACTATCTGGGCATTAATAAATATTATCCTGAGTGAATAATGCTTGAAGTGAGTGTGAATGGCTGAGTGTTGCCCCGGAGATGGTCTGACAAGCCTTTCAGGGTGTACCCCACCCTCACCAGTGGTGGCTATGTGAGAATGGAGGAGGAGATTGACAGGTGGATTGCTGCAGCCTCTGCTGTAAAGCAGAGCTTGTACCGGTCCGTCATGGTGAAGATGGAGCTGAGCCACATGGCAAAGCTCTCAATTTACCAGTCGATGTACATTCCAACCATCACCTATGGTGACAAGATTTGGGTAAAAGCGGCTGAAATAAGCTTCCTTCGCAGGATAGGATCTGGATAGAATGCCTCCTGAACACCTCCCTGGTGTGGTGTTTCAGGCATGTCCAACTAGGAAGAGACCCTGGGGTCAACCTAGGACGCACAGGAGGGATTATGTTGCTCAATAGGTCTGGGAATGCGCCGGTGACCCCCGGAAGAGCTGGAGGAAGTGACTGGGGAGAGGAACGTCTGGACCTCAGTGCTTAGGCTGCTGCCCCCGCGACCCGCCCCCGGATTAAGCGGAGGAAGGTGAGATGTATAATTTATATATATTTTGAATCACTGGACAGCACGGCGGTGTAGTGGTTGGCACGTTCGCCACACAGCAGGTCCCGAGTTCAATTCCCAGGCTCAGAGTGTTTCTGTGTGGAGTTTGTATGTTCTCGCCGTGCTTGTGAGGGTTTCCTCCAGGTACTCCGGTTTCCTCCCACAGTCCACAAACATGCACTTGTAAGCTAATTGGCTGTTCCAAATTGTACCGAGGTGTGAGATTGAGCGTGAATGGTTGTGTGTGTGTGTGTTTGTGTTGGCCCTGAAATGGTTTGATGAACTGTTCAGGGTCTACCCCACCCTCGCCCAGAGTTGGCTGAGATGGGCACCAGACTCCTCAGAGCCCTAACTAGCATAACATGGCTCAGAAAATGAATGAATGAATATTGTATTGCATCACATGACATTATATTGCAATGTTGTGAATTGAATGACATCATACCGAATTTTTTGTATTAAATCGTATCATGTTGTTTTTCAAATTATATTATACCATCGTGCTCTGATTACTGTCCTGTATCTGGTGGTATTGTATATCCACCATCCTGTACAGGAGCCCGACATGACTAATTGTATAAATTCTGAAATGGTTGAACACAAGGTTATTACCTGGATCATGGAGAAGAGGGATTTCTCATAGCGCAGCCGGAAACACTCCCGGATGTCCAGCATGTCGATCTCAGAGCGGGAGATCATGATCCGGATCAGAGTGTTATCATCTGTACCCAATCCCTGCAACAGAGACGGCGAGAGAGAGAGAGAGAGAGAGAGAGAGAGAGAGAGAGAGAGAGAGAGAGAGAGAGAGAGCAATGGAGGGGAGAGAACAAGAGGGAGAAAGGGAGGGAGACAAAGAAAGAGATGAGAGAAAGAGAGGGACAGAGAGTGAGTGAGGGAGAGAAAGAGAGAGAGAGAGAGAGAGAGAGAGGGGAGAAAGAGAAAGAGAGGGAGAGAGAGAAAGGAAGGGGGAGAGAAAAGGTAGGGGGAGAGAGAGAGAGAGAGAGAGAGAGAGAAGAAGGAAGACAGGGGGAAGAAAGAGAGAGAGAGAGAGAGAGAGAGAGAGGGAGAGGGGAAGAGAGGGAGAAAGAGAAAGTGAAGGAGAGAGAGATGAGAGAGAGGGGGCAGAGGGAGAGAGAGAGAGAGAGAGAGAGAGAGAGAGAGAGAGAGAGAGAGGAGAGAGAAAGGAGAGAGAGAGGGAGAGAGAGAGCGGAGTAGTGAAAGAGAGGAGAGAGAGAGGAGGAGTGAGACATGATTGTGAGTGTGAACAGTAGTGTGTGTGTGTGTGTGTGTGTGTGTGTGTGTGTGTGTGTGTGTGTGTGTTTGGTGCTGTGATGGTCTGGGGAGCTCCTCTTCACTCAGGGTCGGCTGAGACTCCAGACTCTCTACCATCCTAGTTTGATTAAATGCTTCATGCAAATGAATAGATGGTTAAATTTGGGGCTGAACATGGCACGGGATCTTTCTCGGTTGTCTTTCTGTTTATTCACAACATTGTAAGTGTTTTTCGGTGATATAAACTGAATACAGTATATTATGGGATGCAATATTTCGGGTGTGTTACCTTCATGGACTTGTAGAGGCGTTTGGCGAAGAACATGGGCCGGCTGTGGATACACTGCACTGAGAGAGACCACAACAGAGACTCAGGTCAGGACTACTCAGTCCTCTTCAGTGTGTGTGTGTGCGTGTGCGTGTGCGTGTGTGTGTGTGTGCGTGTGCGTGTGTGTGTGTGTGTGTGTGCGTGCAACCAGCTTACCAACAGCCAGCATCAGCCTCTCAAAGTCTCCAGACAGCTCGCTCTTAATACTGTCCTCGATGGACTTCTCAGTGAGCTTCAGATATTCATCAAACACTGTACAGTACAAAGCCGAGTGTGTCAGAGTTCCTTTGTATTTAATATTTTTAAAGATATGCTTTTAAAGGTGCAATATAAATATATGTGATAGTCACCCAGCTGCAGGTGAGTTGTACTGCGGTTGCCCAAGAGCATGATGAAGACTGCCTCGTCTGTCCCCCACTGCTCCTCTCCAGCTGAGTATAGGTGCTGTACACACACACACACACACACACACACACACACACACACACACACACACACACACACACACACACATACACGCGAACAGATATCTGTGTCAGCATGATGAGGATGATGATGATGGTGGTGGTGATAATAGTAATGATTGTGATTCTGATGATGAAGATGATGAAGATGAAGATGATGCTAATGATGATGACTCACCTGTGCGTCCTCTTCTACCAGATCTTTATACACAACACCATCTTCATCTCTTGCACCCTGATGAATAAACACAGGATCGTGTCACACACACACACACACACACCAGTGTTTTGGCTGACTCTGACAGTTCTACTCAGTGATTTTCTGCTATATGAAATAATTATATGAAGCTGATGGAAACCATTAAATCAGCTCCAATTAGGTACACTATCCACTGTGCAGTATTCACTGAAAACAATCCACTGTAAACAATCCACTGAAAACAAACCACTGTAAACAATCCACTGTACACTATGCACTGTACCTTATTCCCTATAAACAATATACTATACACTCTTCACTATACAGTATTCATAGTATATAATCCTCTGTACATTATTCACGGTAAATAATTCACTGGAAACAATCCACTGTCCACTTTTGACTGTACATTATTCATTGTAAACAATCTACTATACACTATTTACTGCACATTGTTCACTGTAAATAATCCACTGTACACTATTCACTGTACACTATTCACGGTAAATAATCCACTGTACATTATCCACTGTACAATATTCACTGTAAACAATCTACTGTATATTATTCACTGTAAACAATCCACTGTACATTATCCACTGTACACTAGTCACTGTAAAGAATCCACTGTATATTATTCACTGTAAACAATCTACTGTATATTATTGACTGTACACACTATTCACTATAAACAATCCACTGTACACTATTCACTGTAAACAATCTACTGTATATTATTCACTGTAAACAATCCACTGTACATTATCCACTGTACACTACTCACTGTAAACAATGTACTGTACATTATCCACTGTACACTAGTCACTGTAAACAATCCACTGTATAGTATTCACTGTAAACAATCTACTGTATATTATTGACTGTACACACTATTCACTATAAACAATCCACTGTACACTATTCACTGTAAACAATCTACTGTATATTATTCACTGTAAACAATCCACTGTACACTACTCACTGTAAACAATCTACTGTACATTATCCACTGTACACTAGCCACTGTAAAGAATCCACTGTATATTATTCACTGTAAACAATCTACTGTATATTATTGACTGTACACACTATTCACTATAAACAATCCACTGTACACTATTCACTGTAAACAATCCACTGTACATTATCCACTGTACACTACTCACTGTAAACAATCTACTGTACATTATCCACTGTACACTAGTCACTGTAAACAATCCACTGCATAGTATTCACTGTAAACAATCTACTGTATATTATTGACTGTACACACTATTCACTATAAACAATCCACTGTACACTATTCACTGTATACAATCTACTGTATATTATTCACTGTAAACAATCTACTGTACATTATCAACTGTACACTATACAAGCTACTGTATATTATTCACTGTATACTATTCACTGTAAACAATCTACTATATATTATTCACTGTACAATATTCACTGTAAACAATCTACTATATATTATTCACTGTACAATATTCACTGTAAACAATCTACTATATATTATTCACTGTACAATATTCACTGTAAACAATCTACTTTATATTATTCAGTGTACACTATTCACTGTATCATCTTTACATTTTTCACTGTAAACAATCTACTGTATATTATTGACTGTACACACTATTCACTATAAACAATCCACTGTACACTATTCACTGTAAACAATCAACTGTATATTGTTCACTATAAACAATCCACTGTACACTACTTTTTGAAAAGGAATCTGTTTTAAAATGAGATTCATTGTATGTGATCATTTTTTATGTTTTGTTGGTTTAGTTAGCATCACAGCCTTAGCACAAGAAGGTCCTGGGTTCAAATCCCAGGCTCGAATGTTTCTATGTGGAATTTGCACGTTTTCTCCGTGCTTGTGTTGGTTCCCCCCAGGTGCTCTCGGTTCCTTCTACAGTCCAAAGACATGTACATCAGGCTAATTAGAATATAAGCTATGATACCTGGAGCAAAGCAATCAGCATCTTCTTAAAATGTCCTGATGTGTCCCCGATAACGTCTCCCTCCAGGTCCCTGCCATACGCTGGAGATAACACAGCAAGACTCAACACAACGAACAAATTCCAGACGGCATCGTCTCGAAACATTTACAAGACACAAATAAATGGCTAAAACTCACCATCTTTGTACGCTGCCACCATATTGTGGATTTGTTCATTCGTCCTTGAGGCCAGGATTTCAATCAGACATCTCTCGTTCGTGCCGGCTCCCTGTAACCAGGATAATCAAGATCTCTAAATACACAGTTTCAATTCTATTCAATAAGGAAGTACACAGGAAAATGAACAGGATGGCACAAGGTCATCAGGCCTGTCGCCCAGTTCTGAACTGGTGATTTGCCATCACTGGGCAGCAGGATGGAAGCTTGTCATAAGCCGTAATGCTATTAGCTTCTTCACAAATCATGCACGCTCACAAAGCACAGAGAAAATGTGCAGAAGATGCTCTGAGATGACTCGAGATTGTTTAACCCCAGGGGATTAAAATTCGTTTTTGTTTCTGCTCATTTGCATGAAAATCAAGTAGACTTCTTTCATTACACAAACATATCCTGTCCAAATTAATAAATACTGTAGATGTAAATCGTAACAGGACACATGGAAAAAAAAACCATGAATAACACAATCGATATTTTCTGGGGTTTTCCCCCATTTTCTCCCTAATTTAGTCGTATCCAATTCCCACCGATCTGGTATCACCTTCCCTATCACATGGTCACCATGCAGCAGGGAAGCGTACACATACCACCTCCGTGACATTCGATGTCAGCCACCAGCCTTTATATATATATATATATATATATATATATATATATATATATATATATATATATATATATATATATATATATATATATAATCTCGCCAACCAGTTCTGGGTTTGCCCCACGGCATTCAATGTGGATGTCTGATCTCTAAGGCTGATCCCAGATTCTCTCAGAAGGAAACAGTCCACCCACTTGTATCTGTGCGTGGCATGAAAAAATTGAAAGCTTTGCTATTGGGCTTCAGCTCCCTCTTCTCCACAATGGGCCACAGCATCCTGATTACTGCTGACATAGCACCGATTCATCTTACCATCACCTGCTCAATTCTACCATCAACATATACAGGGGTACCTTGACTTACGAGTAATTTTTACAATGAATTTTCCATGATACGAGCTTCAATCCCACCAAAAATCTGCCCCATCCAACGAGCAAAATTTTGATTCATGAGCTCTGCTGGGGAAATGGCTTTTTCAGGCCGATTAGCCTCGTATTCTTCTGCGCGTATTCCTCTGTGCTCCGAGAATGCGTCGTGCAGTGCTTCTCATTATTTTCTGTGATGCCCCCGAAAAGAAGAAAAAAAAAACATTTCAAGCCCCCCAGCGCCCCGGGCGTGACTATAAATAGTGTTTACTGCACTGCATATCGTTTGTTGCTGTGATTTTCCCCTACACCATAGGGACCACATTGAGAGAGCCACTGCCACCTACTGTAGAGGATACACAATTACACTTAATTCTAGTACAGTATGGCAAAAAAGCATGTTCCACAGGGTCCTCCCCCCGGCCTGCATCACACCGCACCCCCCCCAAGGGGGGCGTGCCCCACTATTTGAGAAACACTGGCCTTGTAGTGGCACACCATGGGCCTTTCTTCACTGGTATTTGTAGTGTACACATGCTAAAAATTGTCCTCCTCCTCTGTTACATACCATCTCATGCCTGCCCACGTGACATCTTTGCGCCCACCTGACATCTCTGCCACAGTTGATGATCAGAAAGGTTAGTTGAGTTATTGTTTATTCTTGTTTTATTATTATTTATTATTAATGTAAATGTACATGTATTATCATTATTATTATTTTCATTATGAAATATTTATTGTTTTTGTATGTTTCTTCTTCTTCTTCTCTTTCGGCTTTTTCCCGTTTTCGAGAGTCGCCACAGCGAATCATCTGATTCGCACATTTGATTTGGCATGGGTTTTTATATGTTTATCTTTATTATATTGAGTGAAATATATGTGTTTGTGTCAGGTTATGAGATTGGGACGAGGTTGGAACGGATTAATTGGTTTTCTGTTATTTCTGATGGGAATAATTGTTTTATCTAACGAACTTCTCGACTTACGAGCTCGCCCTTGGAACGGATTAAATTCGTAAATCAAGGTACCACTGTACTGTATATAAACGAGAACTTATAGTTACATGTAAAATGCCTCGTGGTGATTTAAGAAGTGTTTCTATTAAACAGAAATGTTCCTATCTATAGAAACAGTGAGGAAGGAATTTAGAATTGTTTATTGAATTCAGAAAAAGGAACAAAAATGTTGATCAGATTTGAATCATGACAGGAAGTGAACAAGGGAGTGTTAAAAATGGTAATGAAACAATCCGTTATATCTCATCTCATGTCCTCACTGCGTCGGTCACTTACCTCGCCCTGAAGCCAGCATTAACGGAGCAGATACACACAGAAAGCAGTCAGTGACACACACACACACACACACATACACTATCACATTCACATACATGTTAATGTAATGTCTGACTATTACAGGAAACTGGGAGACACAGAGCAGGCAAAAAAGTCATGCATTAGAACGTTCAGTGCGAAACTGAGAATAAACAACAGTCTACAGTTCAATAGAGTTCAGTAACTTCATCATACATATTGGGGAACCCTATAGGGCACTTCATCATGTCTCTACCATCGGTGCATCGTGGAATGAAGGTCATGTTTTATTTTCCATAGGGGCATCATTGAGGGCAATTCTTCATGTTTTCTCCACCATTCAGCTACCCTGAAGGGAGTTTCATCACAGGTTGTCTACCACAGAGGTATCTTAAAGGCTTCATTATGTTTCACCTAATAATTTGACACCCTGGAAGGCATTTCATCATATTCTATCTACTATTGGGATCCCCTAAAGGGTATGTCTTCATGTTTCATCTACCATATGGGGCATCGTAGAGGGCAGTTCATCATGTTTTATCCAGCATATGACACCGTAGAGAACACTTAATTCTGTTCTTTCTAACAGAGGGGTCCCCCAGAGGGCACTGAATTATCTTTGATCTAACACGGGGCACCAGACACTTCCATGTTTTATGTACTGCAGTAACCACAAAGGGCACATCATTGTGTTCTATTACCACAGGGATCCTCTAAAGCAGGGGTCCCCAACCACCGGTACCGGTCCACGGCTCAACTGGTACCAGTCCGCAGAAGAAATAATTCATTATTTCCGTTTTATTTTATTTTATTATCCGAGTCTGAATGATCTTTATTTTTGAAAAATCTTTTATTTTGAAAAATGACCGGATTCTTTCGGTTACGTGTCGGTCATTTGAGCGCAAAAATGTAACCCACAAGGGGACGGGACATGAACAGAAGCAATACTGGGGATTTGGGTGAGACTGAGCCTGAGCCTTCATTCTCCCCGCTGGTGCACTATCACCTGTATTTTTTTTTTTTTTTTTTTTTTAAAGTTCAAGCTCGACTTCCCAACCAACTTTATTTCAGGTATTGAAAAATAACATTCATGAAGGGCTATGATGATGATGATTATTATTATTATTATTACTATAATAATAATAATAATAATAATAATAATAATAAATCATCATCATCATCATCATCATCAATGTAAATAAATTATATTTACAATATAAACAATAAATAATCTATGACGCTGCCACCCCCACCCACCCCCTGGTCCGTGGTAAAATTGTCAAGCGTTGACCTCGGTGATAAAAAGGTTGGGGACCGCTGCTTTAAAGGACACTATAAGTTTTTTG
>CM045742.1:41395000-41397500 GCA_024760905.1 Plotosus lineatus | reverse complement strand
AAATGAAAAACAACCTGCCCTTTTATGATACTTAATCATTTATTATTTGTAAATGTGTGTTTTTACTCATGTGGAAGACATTCTCATCTTTTTTATAGACTACAGTCTACTCCAAGCAAATTTATTCTCTCAGGTAATCTCACTCCGCAGTGTCTGTCAAAAAATCACAAACTGTTTTTTCTACTCAAAAGGAAACAGCAAGAAAAAACCCTTTGACTGAAACATAAACTTAATAAAAAGTGTAAGGACAGCTGATAAAAATCATCAGTAACCTTTAAATACGTGTAAAGGTGCTGGATCACTGATCCTCAGTTTGGGGGTTCAAGCCCCACTGTCAACGACTGAAGCCCCCCCCCCCAGGGCAGCTAACTGGGTTATCAAGGGCCGGCCGTGTCTCTCACTGTCTACGGTGGGACGTTGATGTAAAAGAACCAGTGCTGACTTTCGACAAGAGGAGCTGCAGAGTCACCAGTGTGTTTCCGCCCTGAGATGGCCCGGCGAGCCATCCAGGGTGTACTCTGCACGGGCGCCAGCCTCCCCACAACCCAAATTAGGATTAAGCGATTCAGAAAATGAATGAATGAATACATTGAATACATTTTTTAAATTAATTTAAAAACTACTGTATTCTATTGGGGCGGCACGGTGGCGTAGTGGTTAGCACGTCCGCCTCACAGCAAGAAGGCCTGGGTTCGATTCCCGGTCTGGGCGTTTCTGTGTGGAGTTTGCATGTTCTCCCCGTGCTTGCGTGTGTTTCCTCCGGGTGCTCCGGTTTCCTCCCACAATCCAAAGCCATGCACAGTAGGTTAATCGGCCGTTCTAAATTGACCGTAGGTTCGCATCGTGCAGAAGGCAATGACAAAGCACTGCCCTAATCCTGCCAAGAAAACCTCCATCAAGATGATAACCAGGGCGTTGTCCTTCATGGCGGCTCGCCAATGGTCGTCCTACGACTCAGGCACTAGATCGATAGATAGATTCTATTGGTCCATTGTTAATACACTGGATAAAAATCTGTAAAATATTTGTATTTATTTTTATTTATTATTTTGTCTGTCCATTTATATCTTTTTAATACAAATGTCTTGCTTAGAAAAGACACTCTCCTTTAATTGAACTGCCTCTTTTATATCGTCTTTCTTTTTAGTACAAGTGTCTTTCGTTAACTATCACTGTCTCTCTTTTAATATACACATATTTACTTTGATGTAACTGTCTCCCTTTTAGCCCTGTAATGCCCCCTGTCTCATATATGATACAGTAGTTTCAGGGACCCTAGATATGCCATTAGAATTTGACCCTTTATGCCCAATCGTATCAGATGATACTTCGTTACTGCCACCTGTCGGCGGCCAGTAGAATTACGACTCTTTATTTATTTATTTATTTATTTATTTTGATTGCATGGGATATGTAGTGAATTGGGATATGTAGTGAATTGGGATATGTAGTGAATTTCTTTTCGGGGTGTTGTGTGGGAGTTGCCTGTCGGTGTATCAGATGTGATACTGCGGGCATCACCACCACGTTTCGGTACCAATGTGGCGGTTTTCTCAGTGAGCTTACAGCTCTACTCGCCCCATATAAGACTTACAAATAGTTTTTTATCAGGGATGTGCATTCATTCATTCATTCATTTATTCATTTTCTGAGCCGCGTGTTACTAATTAAGGTCATGGTGAGGATGGCGCCCATCTCAACCAACTCTGAGTGAGGGCGGGTTATTCCCTGGACAGCTCGCCAGGCCATCGCAGGGCCATATCAGGGATATCACACACTATTATTAATATCCACAGCCTTGACAGTTTTTTATTTATTTCTCGGTGTGTCCGATCTTTCTTTTTTAAATCCATTTTTCGCTTTATTTATGAAAAGCAAACAGAATCAAAAACTGTAAACTAATGGAGGAAAAGGACCTGAAAATACAACGTTGTGGAACTTATGGCTTATGCCTTTTTGAGACTCAAGTTATATTTGTGATGTTTCCACTGATCGTCAGAAGATAAAAGACGAGAAAACCCGTCTCGCTCTGTTTGAAATGAACATTACTGGTGGAAATGGCGATTTCAGGAAACCGACAGACCGACAGGAGAATTATAAGATTCTTGTGTTCGAACTTTCTAAATTAAAGGCTGTGAGAGTTCAAAAAGAATTAAAAGTTTATTCTTCAAATATTTTACTTTATTCTTAAATTTTAAAAAAATCGACTCTAGACGTGAGAAATGCTCAGTGTATCATATCCGATCAAATCTGAATGTCAGTGTCAGGATCCTGTGGTGGTGTTTTATCAGCGCTGGGACTGAAACTCACAACCTTACATCCCTGGAACTGAACGTTAAACCAGAACAGACTCGAACTGTGACCCAAAAGTTCTGAATAAAGATTAAAATTCGGCAGAACTTCTCACCGAAGCCTTTCATGGCGTTGTAGAGAGCTTCAGCATCGCTGTTAGCATTGAATCCTGGGAAGTCTCTCACTGCGCCGCGGAATCCCTGCAACA
>CM045742.1:41375000-41390000 GCA_024760905.1 Plotosus lineatus | reverse complement strand
GGTGATTCAGAAACTTTGAGAATGGAACTTTCCGGAACTTTAGGGAGGTTATATTAAGGACCTGGTGCCGACCGGCTCCAGTCTCTTCCCGTCTCGTGCAGCCTCTTCCAGTCTCTTCGGGTCTCTTTGGCGCGCAGATCCTCTAAGGAAACTCATCGCGGCGGCTCATCTCATCCAAGGCGGATCATTCAGGACTGCATCGCCAAAGTCCATCGTCCACGTTCACCCACAGCCAACGCGAGGATTTCAATCATTTGTTTCCTTCGACACGCGGGATTACAAGCCTTTCCCCGCCAGTGCGCGCGCGCGCGCCGCTTCTAAGTTTCCCATGCTGCAGGTGCTTGGTGACTCTGGATCCCTTTGTTTAATGTGTATTTTAGTTGAGCTTTAAGCTGTAAGTATTATTTTGCCTTGCATTGTTTCTACTATTAAATTGTACTAGTATATAGTTTATGTCGTGGTTTGTCGCGCTTTACTGGTTTCACGGGGAAATTTACTTCTAAATTCCATACGTAACAAAATCGGGGGCTCGTCCGATAGAATCCATTTGGAATACGTAACAGGGGGCAAATAGTCATGCACAGTGTTGTACATCGTTCCCATGCTGCCCCCCCCCCATTGGAGCTACTCCTAAAAGTCCCCAGTTAGACATACGATGCATGAATGCAGAGAACGGAGAACAAACAGCTGACACCTGTCCCAGTCTACAGCTGCCGCATGTCCTCATCACTGAGGCACAGGGTGTGGTGTATTGGGGTGGAGCAGGGATACCGTTCACCATGCAGATGAATGTTTCGTGTCTTTATAAGCTCAACGTGACTGTGAATTTCTGCTTCTTTATTCACTTCCTATGTAAGTACAGTAATTCCCATTCAAGTTTTTTGTGTGTGTGTGTGTGTTGCCTGGAAAAAACCTCCGCCATCAAACCACAAGTTTATCTGTCAAGGTCCATTTTTCGACAGAACAGCTGTGAGAGGAGAGCATTCGCCAAAACAAAGCCCATAGCAACAGCTAATTCAGTAAACAAATACCTCCCCACCCAGTCGTGACACGATAAAGCTGGAAGAAAGATACACTCGGAAACAGCGAGTCGTGATGAGAATCCACTGCAACAAATATCGGATATGATTTATTCCACGACTTGGGTGTCATTTATATCTCACTATTACACTTACAAATACTGTATTTATTAATATCAATAAACTTCTTCAAAAAGGGAGTGGTGGGCTATGCTAGCGTAGTGGTTAGCGTGTCCGCCTCACAGCAAAAAGGTCCTGAGTTCAAGCCCCAGACTCGGCGAGGGCTTCCCTGTGGAGCTCGAATGCTCTACCCATGCTTGCATTTCACCCTCCCTAATCCCGCTTATGGTCCCCGGGAAGACGACAGGTACCCATCTCAGCCAACCCTGAGAGAGGCAGGGTATACCCTGAATGGATCACCAGGGTATTGCAGGGCCAACACAACCATTCACGCTCATCCTTAGGAGCATCCTGGAAGTGTAAATAAACCTACTGTGCATGGTTTTGGACCGGGAACCCCAAGAACCCCAAGAAAGCCCCATCAGCACAAGAAGAACATGCAAACTCCACGCAGAAATGCCCCCAGCCCAGGAATTCGAACACAGAACCTTCCTGCTGTCATACCAACATGCTAACCACTCTAACCACTGTGCCACAGCTTCCACTTTTTGTTTTTCACTTTATTTTCAGTCATAATACAGGGATCCCTCTCTTTTCGTGATTAATGGAGATTGAGACACCCACCCCACCCCAGACCGCCGATTTCCGCGAAGTAGGATCGACCCCCCCTGACTGAAGTATACGTACATGTATATGTGTATATAATATCAATAAATACGTATTCAATGCTATAAATGCTTATAATAACAATTAAACATTCGAAAATAATGCATAATATGTAAATAAAATATAAATACACACACGTACAGACACGCGCACACACAGATGCGAGCCTCATGTAATGTGTACTCTCAACCACATTCAACAACCAAACTCAGCCTGAAAACAATGAAGAGGAACAATGAATAACAGAATCCAGATGTGCAAAGCTGATACAGTCATATCCCAGACATTCTACTTGGAGCCAAAGGCATTTCTACCAAATATTAACAAGAAACATAATAATGGTCTGACGCAACAAACAGAAATCTTTAATTCTTTTTAAATAACACATACATAATTTTTTTTTTACTTGTCTTTCTACTATATCCATGTGGCCACATCTTATTCTTCGATATTACAAGGACATGCAAGAATTAAAGAAAAATCCTCTCATTTTTGAGGATATCTAAGATGGCTGGGATTTGACCTTGCTCAAGGTTAAAGGTAATTATCTCATTTAAAAGTCTATACAGGGGTACAGTCGGCCCACGATTTACAAAATTAATCCGTTCCAGAGCCTCTCTCTCTCTCTCTCTCTCCCTCTCTCCTTCTCTCGTGCGCGCGCTGCGGGCCACGCCCACAAGACGTGAATTCAAAGCGCATTCCCTGCTTGACAAACTCAACTTTAATTTGATTCGTTGAGGGATCGGAATTCCAGATGAGCTCAAATGCACCCACATTTATTAAACATTTACTGAATTAAACAACTTAAAAAACTAAACTAAAAACTCAAGAGTGAAGCTTCCTTCTGTCTCAATCTGGGAGGCCAGCGGGGCGGGATGTTGAGAGACAGCCTATGAGAGAGCAACTCGCGCATCGTGTGAAATTTTGATTGGCGCGTTTGAATTTTGAATTTCTTTTCGTAAGAGGGGGTTGTTTCGTATTTCGGGGACGAAAACTCAAGAAAATCAGTTCAGTTCAGTTCAGTTCATTTTCTGTAACCGCTTCATCCTAATTAGGGTCGCGGGGAGGCTGGTGCCCATCCCAGGGCGAGGGCAGAGTACACCCTGGACAGCTCGCCAGGCCATCGCAGGGCGGAAACACGCTGACGGCTTTGCAGCCTACTCTTGTCGAAAGTCAGCAATGGTTCTTTTACATGCCTCACACCATAGACAGTGACAGACATGGCCGGCCTTTGATAACCCAGTTAGCTGCACTGGGGGGAAAACTCAAGAAAATGTTTTTCGTAATCCGGGGATTTCGTACAAAGGGGTCTTTGTAAATTGGGGGCCGACTGTACTTTAACTTATGAGTGTCTTTTATAACAAATTTTCCATGATATGAGCTTCGACCCACCAAAAATCCGCCCCATCCAACCAGCAAAATTTTGATTTATGAGCTCTGCTGGGGAAATGGCTTTTCCGGTCCGATTAGCCTCGTATTCTCCCACATGTATTCTTCCGTACTCCAAGAATGCCTCGTGCAGTGCTTCTCAATTATTTTTTGTGACTATAGAAATAACTCCCCAGCATCCCGTGCGTGACTATAAATAGTGTTTAATGCACTTCATATCGTTTGCTCGGTGCGTTTTCCTTACGCTATAGCGAACACAGTGAGAGTGCCACTGCCACCTACTGTAGAGGATGTGCAATTACACATGCACGCCCCACTATTTAAGAAGCACTGGCCTTGTGGGAGCTCACCACAAGTCTTTCCTCGCTGGCAGTCGTAGCGTGCAGATGCACAATATTCTCCTACTCCTCCTCCTTCCCTGTTACGCACCACCTCATGGTTGCCCAAGTGACATCTTTGCACCCACCTGATATCTTTGCCGCAGTCGATGATCGGAAGGGTGAGTTGACTTACTGTTTATTATTGTTTTATTATTAATTATTAATAATTATTATTAATGTTAATGTACATGTATGATTATTATGAAATATTATAGTTTTTACATGTTTATCTTTAATATATTAGGTCAAATATACGTGTTTGGTGCAGGTTATATGACTTTGGGAAGAGGTTGGAATGGATTAATTGGTTTTCTATTATTTTCAGGATGGATTAATTTCGTAAGTCAAGGCACCACTGTATATGGTTTCTCATTTATGTCCCATGATTGTGAAAAAATTGTGGCCTTGCACTGACCTTCACCTTTGAATCAGACATTCCAAAATCAAATCCTCTCTAGGACTCAAGTAGGGTAGTGGCTCCACCAAGGTTGGGGAAAATCTATGCAGGGGTGTGGTCTGAATTTTGCTTGTAGGTAAACTGACTCACAAACGTCAGTGATTATAATACCACCAACAAAACTCTGTTCGAGCTCCTCGATGTCATTTGTCATTCACAAATTACAGACAAACCAATCCCAGAGTCTAAAGGTTGGGGACAACTATAGCATAATGGGTAGAGAAGCGGCTTTGGGACAAAAAGGACTGAAAAAATGTGTGACATCGGGGGAGTGAGATGCACCTTCCCTTCCGCCACATAAATGGCTGAAGTGACCTTACCCTGAACTGCTCTCCGGGCTCCCCAATATGTGTGTGTGTGTGTGTGTGTGTGTGTGTTGCCTGTGCAATGCCCTGGCAAGCTGTTCAGAGTGTACCCTGCCTTCACCGAATGTCTCCCGCCTCACCGCGACCCTAGATTACATGGTTTGGTAAGTCTGCTTCCTCACACCACATCCTCACTGATATATTGTTATATTGTCCTGAGTGTTTAACTTTCATTTCTATAAATGATTCCAGAGATGAAGCAAAGCCAGTTCACACTGCCCCACTGCTCCATGTCGAAGCCGATAAGGCAAACCCAGACACCCGACCCTGCACGCAATGCAGCAGAAATGCACTGCAGTGACTCAGCAGTAATCATCATCAGGATCTCCGCATCATCTACACACTGCATAAACCTCAGGCATGTGAAACTGAAGCTTTGGTTTAGATTTAGCTTACCTTGCCCATGATGTCTTTACTCGAAGGGTCTCACTGGAATGAAAAATGGACGACAACCAAACCTAAGGAAGAAAAAATATATATTTAATTGATTTAATATGAAATCATGCAAAGAAATAAAATCAAAGGTACACAGTAAGATAATTGAATGTATGTAGTCATGAATGCAGCTTCCCTGGGAATCTCCGACAAACCTGTCTACCCCGACCCTTACTTTGCAACTTTTACCGCTCCTCTATAGACAGCCTTCTGACCTACTGCTGGACAGTGTGGTTCAGCAGAGGACAAGCAGGCCTTTCAGCCGGTGGTGAGGACGGCAGAGCAGGTAACTGGAACTACACTAGGCCCCCTCAGTGACATTTACACTGACAGGCTTCAGAGACGGCTCAGTGGAAATATCAGGGACCCCGCCCTTCCCCCCGCCCCTCAGAAAAAAGCTACAGGACACTCAGTACAAAAACTAATAGACTCAAGAACAGCTTTTATCCACAAGTTGTTAAACATGTAAACCCCACCCACCCACAAGTACCACCAACACCACCATGCAATACGCATGTTTAAGTTTCAGGTGCGATACCCATGTTTAGAGCAGGTCTTGAACATCATAACATTTTAGCATCATGTACGGTACCTTATAATTAAAAGCCCCAGCTCTTACCCGGTGTATATCTGCACAATCGACTATCATTCACCCTTCTTCTGTGTATGTGTGAACATGTGAATGTACATATTTATAGGTATGTGTATATATACTAGTATATATGTAGGATATATACATGTATGTGTGTGTAGGTCTGTGTGTATATGTAGGATATATGCGGGTATACGTGTATCTATAGGTATGTGTATATATACTAGTATATATGTAGGATATATACATGTATGTGTGTGTGTGTGTGTGTGTGTGTAGGTCTGTGTGTATATGTAGGATATATGCGGGTGTACGTGTATATATAGGTATGTGTATATATACTAGTATATATGTAGGATATATACATGTGTGTGTGTGTGTGTGTGTGTGTGTGTGTGTAGGTATGTGTGTATATGTAGGATATATGCGGGTATACGTATATATAGGTATGTGTGTATATATATATATATATATATGAGTATATATGTAGGATATATACATGTGTGTGTGTGTGTGTGTGTAGGTATGTGTGTATATGTAGAATATATGCGGGTATGTCTGTCTTCCTTTCGGCTTTTTCCCTTTCACTCAGGAGTCGCCACAGCGAATCATCTTGATTCGCACATTTGATTTGGCAGAGGTTTTTACGTCGGATGCCCTTCCTGTCACAACCCTTTTAGCAAGGGACAGAAACACGCTGACGACTTTGCAGCTACTCTTTACAAAAGTCAGCAATGGTTCTTTTACAGGTCTCTCACCATAGACAGTGACAGACATGGCCCGCCTTTGATAACCCAGTTAGCTGCACTGGGGGGGACAGTGACAACCTTGTGGAGAGTGGGACTTGAACCCCCAACCTTTGGATCAGCGATCCAGCGCCCTATACCACTAGACCACCACTGCTCCTTTACATGTACATGTAGGATATATGCGGGTATATGTGTATATATAGGTATGTGTATATATACTAATATATACGTAGGATATATACATGTGTGTGTGTGTGTGTGTGTGTGTGTGTGTGTGTGTGTGTGTGTGTGTGTGTGCAGGTATGTGTGTATATGTAGGATATATGCGGGTATATGTGTATATATAGGTATGTGTATATATACTAATATATATGTAGGATATATACATGTGTGTGTGTGTGTGTGTGTGTGTGTCTGTGTGTGTGTGTGTGTGTGTGTGTGTGTGTGTGTGCAGGTATATGTGTATATGTAGGATATATGCGGGTATATGTGTATATATAGGTATGTGTATATATACTAATATATATGTAGGATATATGCGGGTATACGTGTATATATAGGTATGTGTATGTATGAATATATACTGTATATATGTATATATATATATATATATATATATATATATATATATATATATAGGATTTTCTGAGTAGATCCTTCCGTAGGAGAGTGCTTCTTCTATAATCACCTGAAGCGAGAGGATGGTTCACCACCCCTCGAAACAGATCTGTAGTGATAAATGGAGTTTCAACAGAAAGTCTTTGTCCTGTCCTTTTATTATTTTTATATATATATATATATATATATATATATATATATATATATATATATATATATATATATATATCTAGGTTATATGTATGTATATGTGTGAATATGTGACTCTGGGTGAGAGCAGAGAACACTATGGCCAGTTTGCCAGGCCATCGCAGGGCAGAAACACGCTCACAGCTATGCAGCTTCTCTTGAAAGACAGCAATGGTTCTTTTATATGAACCTCACACCACAGACTGTTGAGACATCGCCGGCCTTTTATAACCCAATTAGCTGCACTTGGGGGGAGGGGGAGGGGTCAGTAGTGGCAACCTGTTGATAGTGATTCTTGAACTTTCAACCTTAGGATCAGTAATCCAGAACCTTACCACCAGGCCACCACTTCCCCAGACTGAAGTCAGCGCATTTAATTTAGCAAATCAGTCAGCAGAGGAGGCATCTCAGGTTTATTATTATTATTATTCATTCATTTATTCATTTTCTAAACCGCTTGATCCTAATTACGGTCACGTGAAGGCTGGTGTACATCTCAGCCGACTCTGGGTGATATCGCATGTGCATACTCACACCAAGGGGAGATTTGAAACAGTCAATGAACCTACTGTGCATGTTTTTGGACTGTGGGAGGAAACTGGACTACCCAGAGGAAGCCCATACAAGCAGAGTAAGAAAAAAAGGTAAGCTTTTAGACAAACCCCAGTGGAGACATCTGGAAAGGTTTGATGAGGATGACCCAACTTTTTATTGATATATTGAATAGAAATTGTTGGGTATGGAAGAAAAAAGAAGAAAAAAATGCAGAAACACTCAAGGCATAAGAAACATTTACGATACCTCATGATGTGACCCAACTTGGAACGCCAATAATTTCTTTTTTTATATATTCTGCATTTTTGAGTACATGGATTGCAAGCAACTTCTGCTGCAAAATTTGGCAGATTATCTATAATATTGTCTGAGATACTGCAATTCAAACAAAGCTTTCAATAGCTGAGGGTTAAAGTCTCAAGGTGATTTTGTCTCAATGTCCTTATCTGTCAGAAATAATCAACAGTTTATCAACCACGGTTAAAATCACACTGATCACACTGATGTAAAAGTGAACCCAGGTACGTAAGTTGTCAGTTTATTTTGATTTTCAAGCAGAAACCTGTTTTCATTTAAATTCTTCTTTCATGAAAGCCATCATTCATTGGGCTTTGACAGTTTTTTCTGCAAAAATGAGTCAAATGCTGTAGTTCCCTCTACGGGGGGTGGGGGTGGGGGGGTGATGAGATTGGTCATGAGTATCTGTCTGTCTATCTGTCTGTGTGCGCGATAACGCGAAAACTAATAAATGATTTTCAATCAAATCTTACATAAATGTCAATCTTGGACCAAAGAAGAACCGATTAAAGTTTGGACATGATTTGAATTTGGATCCAGGACTACTGAATAGAACATTTTTTAACGTCGTGTGATCGTGCAAGGAGACGATCACCTAAAATGCACCAGGAGGAAAAAAAAACGGAGCTCAAAAATAGTTGAACACATGGGGGCCCATAAGTATTACATGCCACGATAACCCATATAAAGAACACATTGCATTACCTTGGTCGAGGCTTGCACTCTCTGAGTGCATTTGTATTTGGATGATATTCCTTCTGAATGTAGCAAGAAACCATAATGACTTAATTTAACACAGATCATCAAGGAACAACAAGCACAGTTTCGTAAGTTATTTTATGACTCTGGCCCGGTTTCACAAACTTACAAAGAATAAAAATATATGATCTAGTTTTACCAAGTAGTAAACATTGAAATGTTTATTGTTACTGTATGCCTCCAGAGATGTCAGAGACTATTGAGTTCACGATGTGGACTTCTGACTTGAATGACTTTTCTGTTGTTGAGTTCTGAGTACAATGAGTTTTAATTATTAAATCTTAGGACTGCAAAGTGTAGAAAAATGAGATTCCGTCTGCCCAAGATGCCTGCCTTCAAAAATTAAGAGCATTTAGCTACATTTTGGTCATCGTCATTAAGGATTCCATGGGATACAAATCTTTGATTCAGAATCAACATGATGTGCGCGAAACAAATTCAAATATAAAGAGCACTTATTCAGAGATGAAAATGTTGAGGTTCTCTTTGGAAGTAATGAGGATGGATAGGATCAGGAATGAGTACATCAGAGGGACAACCCATGTAAGAGGTTTTGGAGACAAAGTCAGAGAGGCTAGATTGAGATGGTTTGGACATGTACAGAGAAGGGATAGTGAGTATATTGGTAGTAGGATGCTGAGGTTGGAACTACCAGGCAGAAGGCCTAGAGGAAGACCAAAGAGGAGATTTATGGATGTGGTGAAGGAAGACATGAAGGTCGTTGGAGTAAGAGAAGAAGATGCAGAGGACAAGGTGAGATGGAGGTGGATGATTTGCTGTTGCGACCCCTGAAGGGAAAAGCCGAAAGGAAAAGAAGAAGAAGAAAAAGAAGAAGAAGAAGAAAAGGGTCTTTTGTAAGGTGAGAGGCATGTAAAAGAACCATTGCTAACTTTCGTCAAGAGTAGGCTGCATAGCCATCAATGTGTTTCTGTCCTGTGATGGCCGGTGAGCTGTCCAGGAGGGATTTTGCCGTCGCTAAGAGACAGCGGATACATGCAAGGGCCAGTGATGACGCATGTCTACACATCAGTAACCAGTATTTTCTTGTTTTAAAACCAGAGTTATTCAGTCAGTCATTTATTCAAACTCCTTTATCCTTATTGACACTCACTGATTACGTAATTTATCAAACTGAAAGAACATGTCTACGTGTATTCATAGAGAAACTCCGTACCAAGGAACCTATCGACTTGATTTTTTAAATCTCTCCGGTGTCCATATGCATAGCAATGATTACCGGGTGTTATAGAACACAATGCTGACTGGATGTTCACTCTTTGGCAGGAACTTAGTGTGTCATAAAATCCTGGAAAGTAATCCCCCCCAAATTTTCTACTTAATTTATTCGTATCCAACTCCCATCCATCAAGTGTTGCCTTCCCTATTGCACAAAAACCAACCAGGGAGGGAAGAAAGCATGCACACTCCACCTCCATGATATGCGATGCTAACCACCCGCCTGTTTTCAAACTGTGACACCATTACGGTGGTACCTCACCTTACGATAGTCCCAGCAAATGAAAAATCCAGGTTACGAAAAACATTTTCTTAAATTTTTGTTTCTGGATACGAAACAAGCTCACTTTACGAAAACACCCATCTCAAAAATTCAAACAATACACGAGTTGCTCTCCCATTGACTATCTCCCAACATCCTTCTCCACTGGCCTCCCATTGGCTCTCTCCCAACATCCCGCTCCACTGGCCTCCCATTGGCTAGGAGGGATGATGCAGCTCCCTCCTATTGGCTATCTGCCAACATCCCACCCCACTGGCCTCCCATTGGCTAGGAGGGATAAAGCAGCTCCCTCTCATTGGCTATTATGGAGCTGTATCTCCATAATACCATGATGCTTTTCATGTAAAGGACAGAGTTACTGTTGTGTCATGAGTTTTTTCGAGTGTGCTCATTGCAACTTTATTTTTTGGCTCAGGCTTTTAACCTTGCATAAATATTTGTAAGATTATAACTCTGCTAAGAAGACATGGTCAACATGAAGTAAGTACCTTAAAAGGTATGCTTTTATCATTTTTAAAGGGTTTATGGGATAGTATTGGGGGCCTTGGAACGAATCACGCGTTTTACATGTAAAATGCGGCTCTACTTATGAAAAATCCAGGTTACGAAACTGCCTCTGGAACAGATTAATTTCGTAAGGTGAGGTACCACTGTATTTCGTTTCGGTCTAACATCCTTGGAGGGAAAGCATATGACTGAGTCCATAGACGCTCATGACTAGCTGGAAATTGCTGTAAATGACAGGGAAAGTGTATGCCATCCCTCCCTTCCGTAAGAGCTCGGCCACCTCTCATGGAGTCCCGGTCACGGATGGCTCATTAACCTGGATTCAAACTTGCGATTTCTGGGTTAATAGTCACACACTTTGTTGATGTTCCACTCGAGAGTCCTGAAAGTATTTCTATACAAAGGCAGTTTTTGTTTGCAAAAATTTGAAAGTTGACTTTTATTTTTTACCAAACCAGTATCCAAACAACAATGAATAAAAATGGTTTTATTTTTAACTGATAATTTTACAATTATTTTAAAACACTGAGAGAATAATGAGATAATCATGAACGAAAAAAGGATCACAGCCCATGTAAATCTCATAAGAACATTTGCTGTGAGACCACAGGTGTCAAGCTCAAATTCCGCCCTCCAGAGCTTTCACAGAATATGATTCTCGTACATGCTTTGCATTGACCGGTACCATGAAACATACTTCATCATCCTTCCACTAGGTGGTAGCAGCCTATTTCAAGTGTACAGGTAGTCATCCATGACTCAAGCAATATTCCATGTGAGCTTGTCGCTGTAAAGTGTTGTCAAGAAATGCAAGTGAATAAAGGAAAAGAGGAGAAATACCTAAACAATTTATTTTTCATGTATATTTCATGGTTGCCCTTTTGGACTAGATGTTCGGCCTAGTCCTTGATCACCTTTAAATTTAGTGACGTGGCACTCAGTAAAAATGAGTTTAACACCCCTGTTTTATGCAGCGCTTAAATCTATGTGGTTGAATCCTCCAAATATTCATATCTGTATCAGATTTGAACCCAAAGTAGACGTGGCACTGCAGGAAGCATTTTGTTTGATTGGTAGGGTTTTTCCCAAATTAAAAAAGAAAACGAAGGTAAAATGTCTGAACTGTCAGCAGTTTATTAGTGTTAGGCTGGTAGATTTCATAACTTTTTTTTATTGGCTCATTTACTTATTAATTTATTTATTTACTTATTTTATGTTTGGTTAAGGCCACGCCCATTGCAAATGAAACCTACATAAATGCATACAGTATATTTGGACCACTAAATAAATACAGACTAAGTTGTTTATAGATTACAGTGTAAACACCATTACTGAAACATGTCACTATGTTGAACACAGAGATTCAGAATTGGTTTATTTATTTACAGAAAATAAGTAATTTGGGAACAGCACACGTACGAATTCCGCTGTCAGGAATATCTCTTCAAATCAGCTCCATGGTTTATCGTGGTACACTGTGTACGTTTACTCTGGAGTCTGGAGTACCGCTTTCATGGCCGAGGTACCGCTGCTGCAGTACATCTGTGTTTATTCATGACTCGGCTGTAAGGAATGTAAGGAAAAAGTAAAAAGAGAACCTACATGGTTTCATTAAACGAGCGTGTTTAGCCATGAGATCTTCAAACTCTAAATACAGTACAGTGAGTGCACAAAGCCAGAGATAGCTTCCCCCAAAACACTGCCACTTGGCCTCCCCACAGGCCGACACGTTGGTGGAAAATGTTTCTTGGACTTGAGCCTCGTAGTTTAAGGCAAGGCCACATTTTCCACAGGACGGAGACTCTAATTCCCTTAAAACGTAAACGACGTGCTTGTTCCCGCTGATACCCAAAGGTATGACTGAGCTCTGAGTGCTGCAGGAAGACAACATGAACTTACAGATGGGTGAAGGAAATAGAAACAGGGAACCAGTCACGAAAGCAATGCGAGTTACCCTCAGGACCTACACTCATCACTACAGTCTGTATATACACTATATATACATACATATACATATATATATATATATATATATATAATATACAATACACTACAATTATTTATATCCTTATATATTGATCTGATCATGGAAAGGTAATAAAAAAAAATCAACATGTGGGTTGTGAGGATATTATAAAGACAAAGGACAAGCTGTCATCATAATATACTACAACATTGTTTAAGTGGAAATCAAATTCCAAAAATAGGCATAGAGAGAGAGAGAGAGAGAGAGAGTGAGAGCGAGAGAGAGAGAGAGAGAGAGAGAGAGAGAGAGAGAGAGACATGTCCACTGCCACACCCAGGTGGTCTCAAGCCATTTCCCTAGAGATTAATATACACCTAACACTCAATAATACACCTTTCATGATGTCATTCTGTATGATCTTCTCTATATTTTTTCTTATACTCTACTGAATATACATTATAAATCCACTGTATGCATGACAGGCATGATACAACTTCTAAATCAAGTTATTTGTTAGCATATTATAACATTATAGAAAATAAAAAGTTATTAAATATGTATTAAAGGACGGCACTTTGTATCCTAAAGGTCAGAATTGAAAACTAACTTTTTCTTACGTCATCATTCACACACTCCCGTTATTCCGTCATACAATAAATACAATAACGAAAATAAATGTAATAAATACAGCATGCAAGAGTGTGAACGCATTGTGTGTGTGTATATATATATATATATAGTGTGTGTGTGTGTGTGTGTGTGTGTGTGTGTGTGTGTTACCTACCTCCTGTATGACTTTGCTCTCTCGTGAAGTTCACACTCACGGGTCTCTGTGCTTCACACACACACACACACACACACACACACGCAGAGAGAGAGAGAGAGAGAGAGAGAGAAACACGCACACTCCACCGCCGCAGGCCGGGCTTCGCAATGACAGACCGCCCAAAGGCAGCTGCGCTGTTCTCTGGCGGTCCTGCGTATTGATGACGTCATCACGGCGGCGCGTCAAACTCCCCTTCAGATTTTGGGATTTTTTTTAACCCCATTATACACTATGAATGAGTGATTGAATATACAGTATACATACATACATACATACATATATACTGTATATTCATTCATTCATTCATTCATTCATTCTTCCCTTAACCTTAATTAGGGTTGCAGGGAGGGATAGCAGCACTGGGGGTTTACTTCAACTTAAGTCGTTTTGAGTTAAATAGTTCTTAATTATACGTGAGTTTTAAAAAAACGTATGGGAAAAAAAAGAAAAGAAAAAAGTTTACAGTATTATAATCAGATATAGTATTATATATTATATTATACAGAATGCAGCCATGAGGTGGGGGGGGGCACTAACCAGTGTCTCTCCCCCTCATGCCGGTCCCAAGCCCGAAGAAATGCAGAGGGTTGTGTCAGGAAGGGCATCCGACGTAAAACCAATGCCAAATATCTATGATGCAAATCAGAAGTATTACCCCCATACCGGATCGGTCGAGGCCCGGGTTAACAACGACCGCCATCAGTGCTGTCAATCAACAGGGTGCTGATGGAAATTGGACTACTGTTGGTCGAAGACGTCGAAGAAGGAGAGGTGGGAGGCGTGTCCGTAGGCAGAGAGAGAAGAGGAAAGGCATGAGTCTAGGACTGAGAGTGGGGACTTTGAATGTTGGAACTATGCAAAGAAAAGGTAGAGAGCTGGCTGACATGATGCAGAGGAGGAAGGTGGACATACTGTGTGTTCAGGAGACCAGGTGGAAAGGTAGCAAAGATAAAAGCTTAGGAGCAGGGTTTAAGGGTTCATATGCTGAGGTTGGAACTACCAGGCAGAAGGCCTGGAGGAAGACCAAAGAAGAGATTTTTGGATGTGGTGAAGGAAGACATGAAGGTCGTTGGAGTCAGAAAAGAAGATGCGGAGGACAGGGTGAGGTGGAGGCTGTGGCGACCCCTGAAGGGAGCAGCCGAAAGTAAAAGAAGAAGAAAGAAGATATTATATTATACAGACTGTATATTTAGTATTTAGATTTTGGCATACAGCTCATGAAAACCCAAAATTCCTATCTCAAAAAATGAGCATATGATGTTCAGGTAGTCTAAACGAGCTATTAACCTAATCATCTGAATCAACCAATTAACTCTAAACACCTGCAAAAGATTCCTGAGGCTTTTAAAACCTCCCAGCCTGGTTCATTACTCAAAACCGCAATCATGGGTAAGACTGCCGACCTGACTGCTGTCCAGAAGGACATCATTGACACCCTCAAGCAAGAGGGTAAGACACAGAAAGAAATCTCTGAGCGAATAGGCTGTTCCCAGAGTGCTCGATCAAGCCACCTCAGTGGGACGTCTGTGGGAAGGAAAAAGTGTGGCAGAAAACGCTGCACAACCAGAAGAGGTGACCGGACCCTGAGGAAG
>CM045742.1:41347500-41370000 GCA_024760905.1 Plotosus lineatus | reverse complement strand
ACTGTTTACAAAGTCGGGTCACATAACAAAGGGAGTAAGAAGTGAATTGCAGCTTTTATATCCAATACATGTCTCTCTGAGACCGCTCTGGAGCTGAGAATGAAGGCTTTATGAAAAAAAGGTGGCTTGCAGAGAGAAAGATTTTTTTGTCCCTAATTCTGCAGAGTGGGAGGGACAAACAGACCACAGTTGTATATTAATGTAAAAAAAAAAAATCACTTTCCTTCAGCAGGGTAAATAGACCTGATCAACAGACCATACAGAACAGAGACGGTAAAGGAACCTGTTTATTTTATATAATGTCATTTATAGATCAGATTGGATTAGATTACATTTGATTAAACTTTACTGTCATTACGCATGAATAAATGCTGAGTAACAAAAAACAGATTAGCATCCAATCAGAAGTGCAGAGAGCAGCAAGTGCAATATTTACTTATAAATATGCAGCATTTACATTACAGTTATGTACAGAGAAGCGTAAAGGTGAGAATAGTCACGTCCAGATTATGTACAAATAGAAGTAAATAAAATTCATTCTCAAATAATTAATTCATATTATTTTATATTATTATTTTATGCAATCCTTTCTCAAATATTTGATGTATTTTTACATGCAGATTTATGTAATTTTTTTTCTAACATTTTGTTTACTGTCATATCTGTTTGCTTGCTTTTTTTATTGTTTGTTTTTTGTTTGTATTTCTTTCAAATTTTAGTTGTTTTTTTGTACACATTGTCATATAATGAAACATTTATTTTATTGTGATTTAATTCATATATTACTCATATTCATTTTATTCATATATTTATTCATATATTATTCTTGCATGATATTTTTTTTAATGTCATATTAATACTTTTTGAACATATTACCCCGACGGTGTCATGTGATCAGCCATGTTTAAGGGTATAATATACTGAAATGCACATCCGATGCATAATTCCCACATGTTGAGACTGAGTGCATGCAGAAATATTTCATGTTTCATGTTTGTGAAAGATATGGGAAGTTGAATGGAAAAGCGTGTTGAGTGCTGTGGCGCTGCTGTTGGTGTTGAGACACACTGTAGTGTGTAGAGCATGCCGGAGCAGATTCCACATAAGATTAGGAGGGCCATAATGGGACGCTGGAGAAAGCTCAACCACAATGAGCAAGTGTACACTGCTGCTGCTGACAAACTCCTGAAAGCAGCTTTGTTTCGCTCGGTCCATTGTTCTTAGGACATCAGCCAAAATATGGAGCTATCCACTGGGTCCTACAGCCAGAGACTCGAGTTCTGGACACTCACAATGTGGGCTATTGTTTACAACACTGAACAACACTACAGTCCAAGCAGTCCATTAAAGGAGCAGTCTGGGTTTATTTTTCAATAATTTTTGTACAATATTATCAGTAGCAGCTTTTAGACTAAAGGATGATGTACAGCATGGCTATCCCATCATCTCGCAAAATCTACCGTCTCGAAAAGAGAACCACTGCAATCAGGACACGCAGATGAGTCATTAAAAGTAATTTAACTTAATGTGCATTATTAAAGTACAAAAGGAGAGAAGAAATCGAGAAAGACGGTGGGGGGGGTCAAGAAAGAATGTCAGAAACCAAAAAATTACAAACAAACCAACAAACAACAACTGAACAAAAAAGTATTAAAGAAAGAAAAATAAATATAAGAAAGATGGGAAAAAAAGAATGAAAACAACAAGAGAAAAAAAGAAAGAAAACCACAAAAGAGAGAGAGAGAGAAAGAAAGAAAGAAAGAAAGAAAGAAAGAAAGAAAAAGAATGAAAAAGGAATAAAAGAAAGAAAGAGAGAAAGAAATGGCAAAAAGAATGAAAACCACAAAAGAAAGAAAGAAAGAAAGAATATAAAAGAATGAAAACCATAAAAGAAATCAAGCAAGAAAGAAAGAAAGAAAGAAAGAAAGAAAAAGGCATAAGAAAGAAAGAAAGAAACAAACAAACAAACAAAAAAAATAACAAAAAAGAATGGATGAAAAATTAATTAATTTTCTATAACCACTTTATCCTAATTAGAGTCGCGGGGAGGCTGGTGCCCATCCCAGCCGACTTCGGGTGAGGGGAGAGTACACCCTGGACAGCTCACCAGGCCATCACTGAGCAGAAAAACACTGATGACTTTGCAGCTGCTCTTGTCGAAAGTCAGCAATGGTTCTTTTACATGAACCTCACACCATAGAGAGACACGGCCGGCCTTTGCTCAGTTAGCTGCATTGGCGTGGGGATGAAATAAAGAAAAACAAAAAAGAAAGAAAAACCAAGAAATCAAAATAAATATAAGAAAGAAAGAAAATTTGACAGAGAAAATAAAATAAAAGAAAGGAAGAACAAGAAGGACCAGACAAACAAATGCAAAAACGTTGTCCAAGCTAAAGAGTGGAAAGAAAGAACAAATGAACGCAAGAAATTAAGAAAGAAAAATATAAGGAAAGAAAGAAGGGCGGCATGGTGGAGTAGTGGTTAGAACGTTGGCCTCAGAACAAGAAGGTCATGAGTTCCAGGTGTTTCTGTGTGGAGCTTGCATGATCTCATGATGCTTGCATGGGTTTCCTCCATGTGATCCAGTTTCCTCCCACAGTCCAAAGACGCTCAATGGCTCAATGGCTGTTACACATGGCTTTCAGATGTGAGTGTTGGATGGTGTGTGTTACCCTGGGATGGTCTGGCGAGGCATGACAGAGGCTCCTGCCGCCATGTGACCCTAGTAGGAAAGTGGCTCAACAAATGAGTGAGTGAGTGACAGGAAAGGATGATGATGATGATGATGATTATTATTATTATTATTATTATTACAGACTCTCCCCGACTTATGTTCATTCGTTTTATGTTTTATCGATTTTACGTTTTTTTTTTTTGTTGTTGTTTTTTAAATTATGTCAAATTTTGAGTTTAGCGTGCTCTCTGTGGTATGAAACGTACCTACGTAGTATGCTGACATAATGACGCAATAACGTAATGACGCTGCGTCCATTGTTTACAAATGACAAACTGAATGTGCCCCTCTTCTTCCCAGTTACCCTTGTGTTAAGACAGGGGTCGGGAACCTATGGCTCGGGAGCCATATATGGCTCTTTTGATGACGGCATCTGGCTCTCTGAAAATTTCTGAACGAAACAAATCAATCAATAATTTTACTAATAATGTTACTTTAGCAAAATAAATAATAATAATAATAATAAAGTCAGAAAAAAACATGTCAAAAAAATAAATAAATAAATACACACATTTTAATTTATATATATTTTCACCTGCAACTTTTCGTTCAGGCACGCAGCTAAGAGCCAATCTGTGCTCCGGTGAGCGGGAGGGTCCGCTACCCGGAAAGTCTAATTTTAATGGATAATTTACAACAACCTGCACAAGTCATTTTGAAGCAAAGAAGTAATATTTCCTCGTTTTTGGTTAGCTTGTTTATGCAGAGTAAACCCTTCTAATCAAGAAGATGACGAAAAGGAAAAAAGATGAAGATTACCGTACGTTTCAGCAGGAATGAACAGAGCAATTTGCCTTTATTGAGAGAGCAGGTCGTGCAGTGTGTCTTATATGCAATGATAAAATTTCCTCGATGAAACGGTCAAATATAAAGCGACACTTCGACACACGCCATGCCACATTTGCAGCGAAATATCCAGTGGGAGACAACAGAAAGAAGGTCTGTCAAGAACTACTTTCCACAGTCCAGGCTAGTCAGCAGCAGCTCCGTGTATGGGCCAAACAAGGTGATTTTAACTCCGCTAGCTTTGCTGGTTCTTTAGCAATTGTGAGGAGCGGGAAGCCGTTTACAGATGGCGATTATGCCAAATCATTCATGCTTGATGTGGCCAACGAGCTTTTTGACGACTTTAAGGATAAAGACAAAATAATCAAACGGATAAAAGATATGCCTCTTTCAGCAAGAACTGTGCACGATCGTGCCATCGAATCAAGTGGAGAAAAAACAAGTGAATGACATAAATGCAGCGGAGTTTTTTTCCCTCGCTTTGGATGAATCAACAGATGTCAGTCATTTATCCCAGTTCAGTATTATTGCACGCTATGTTGACGGTGACTCGCTGCGTGAGGAAAGTCTTGCCGTTTTGCCACTAAAAGGGACAACGAGAGGAGAGCATTTATTCAAGTCTTTCATGGAGTTTGCAAATGAAAAGAATCTACCAATGGATAAACTTATTTCTGTGTGTACCGATGGTGCTCCGTGCATGGTGTTGAAAAACAGAGGATTTGTAGCGCTGCTTCGTGAGCAGGAGAACAGACCCATCCTCAGCTTCCACTGTATTCTACATCAGGAGGCACTTTGTGCGCAAATGTGTGACAAGCAGCTTGATGACGTGATGTCACTGGTCATTCGGGTGGTCAACTTTATTGTTGCCCGAGCTTTAAACGATCGCCAGTTTAAAGCACTGTTGGATGAAGTGGAGAATAATTATCCCGGTCTTGTTTTGCACAGTAATGTGCGTTGGCTGTCAAGAGGGAAGGTGCTTAGTCGTTTTGCAGCTTGCCTGAGCGAAATCTGGACTTTTCTTCAAATGAAAGGCATTGAGTATCCCCAGCTAGCGGACACTGAGTGGCTCCTCAAGTTTTATTATCTTGTGGACATGACTGGACATCTGAACCATCTCAATGTGAAAATGCAAGGCATTGGAAATACAGTCTTATCCCTTCAACAGGCAGTCTTTGCATTTCAAAACAAGCTGGAAATCTTTACTGCGGATATTGAGACTGGTCGTTTACTACACTTTGAAAAACTGAAAGTATTTAAAGATGAGTGCACAGCAAGTGACTCCACTGAACATTTTGATCTCCATCAGCTCGCAGTTTTCACATCTTCTCTCCTGACGTCATTCAAAGCACGCTTTGGGGACTTTCGTGAGCACACTAGTCTTTTTCAATTCATCACTCATCCGCACGAGTGTGCTGTGGACAAAGTAAACCTGAGTTTCATCCCCAATGTCTCTGTCAGAGATTTTGAAGTAGAAGTTGCTGACCTGAAGGCCACAGACATGTGGGTTAATAAGTTCAAGTCACTGAATGAAGATTTGGAAAGCCTTGCACGAGAACAAGCAGAGCTGGCAAGCAAACACAAATGGACAGACATGGCCAGACTTCAGCGCGCAGACCAGCTGATTGTCAAAACCTGGAACGCGCTTCCCGTCACGTACAAAACACTGCAGCGTGTGAGTCTTGCTGTATTGACCATGTTTGGATCTACATATGCATGCGAACAGTCGTTCTCACACCTAAAACACATCAAAACCAACCTGCGATCACGTTTAAAAGATGGAAGCCTAAACGCCTGTATGAAGCTGAACCTCACCACCTATCAACCGGACTACAAAGCCATCAGCAAAACCATGCAACACCAAAAGTCGCATTAATAGTAAGTCAGAAGTACTTTTCTTATTAATACATACCTTTGGTCCGTATTGGTAACAGCAGCTCGGATTCGTTTCCGGTGGGAGTTGGAGTCCGCCAAGGCTGTCCTTTGTCACCGATTCTGTTCATAATTTTTATGGACAGAATTTCTAGGCGCAGTCGATTTTTGTGAAGTCCTTTTGGCTTCATCAAGTCGGGCCCTCCAGCTCTCATTGGAGCGATTCGCAGCTGAGTGCGAAGCAGCCGGGATGAAGATCAGTACCTCCAAGTCCGAGGCCATGGTTCTCAGTCGGACAATGGTGGAATGCACCCTCTGGGTCGGGGATGAGGTCCTGCCCCAAGTGGAGGAGTTTAAGTATCTTGGGGTCTTGTTTACGAGTGAGGGAAGGATGGAGCGAGAGATCGACAGACAGATCGCTGCAGCCTCTGCTGTTAAGCGGTGCCTGTACCGGTCCGTCGTGGTGAAAAAGGAGCTGAGCCGCAAGGCGAAGCTCTCAATTTACCAGTCGATCTACGTTCCAACCCTCACCTATGGTCACGAGCTTTGGGTAATGACCGAAAGAACAAGATCACGGATACAAGCGGCTGAAATGAGCTTTCTTCGCCGGGTGGCGGGGTTCTCTCTTAGAGATAGGGTGAGAAGCTCCGCCATCCGGGGAGAGCTCAGAGTAGATCCGCTGCTCCTCCGCATTGAGAGGGGCCAGTTGAGGTGGCCTTTGCTAAGGTTGCTGACCCCGGACTAAGCGGAAGAAGATGAGATGAGAGATGAGACATACCTTTGATTTTATTTTGAACAACATGTTATAACTGAGTCTTATTATAATATATATATTGTTGGTCTTCTTCGATTTAGATAAGAAGTTGCTGACCTGAGGGCCTCAGACAGCGGTGAACAAGCAGAGCGGGCAAGTAAACATGGACAGATATGAATAAAACCTCAGCCTGCAGACCAGCTGATTGTTATAATTATAAATAATTGTTAGTTTCTTGTTATTAACTTACAATGTTGTTGCTATTAAGTTACAATGTTGTTCAAAATAAATTCTGTCTTATTATACTATAAACTCGTTGATTTTCCTCTTCCATTTAGCTGTTTTTGGTATTAAAATATACATATGGCTCTCCTAGGATTAGATTTTAAAATTTGGGTTTTTTCGGCTCTCTCAGCAAAAAAGGTTCCCGACCCCTGTGTTAAGATGTCGTCTCTGTGATTTTTGTGTTTACACTGTTTTGTGGACTTTTGTAACCATAAGCAAATATGATTGGTCAGAAGCGTAAGCCTACTAGTATGGGTGCGAGTTTTCAGGCATATGCTGGAATTTCTGGTTTTCCCAAGACTGAATTAACTATCTGCTCAGATCAGCGCCATCTACCATGCATACTCAGTTAAGCAAAGAGAGTTGTAAAATGAATGAAAACCCGAAACCAGAAAAGAAAGAGAACTCTCCACTCTGCTGGTGATTCAGATCAGTGCAGGCTGAGTACTAAACAAGTATTCAACGGCACCCTTGCTCACTTGAAAGACCAGAAGTCCAGATAACCTGCACTTTGCCTCAAGCACAGCAAGTGAACTACTTTCAGTGTTGAGCGCCTCACATATTGTAAGCGTTGATTGGCTGTTTAAAACTTCATGTAAAGTGACTCGGCTCAGCTTCATGTAAAGTGACCATCCGTCGACCATCGGAACCATTTACAAGCAGAAAGATCGCATCATAGAGAATGTTAAATGTTATATTTGATACTGTATTTGATATTTGATGAGTGAATTTGATTGAAATGTATCTATTTGAAATGATTTTTGCTTGAATTTAATTTATTTTAAATTACTGTTGATATTATTTTATATATTTTATATTATTTTACAATGTTATGTTTATAATAATTGATTTAGGGGTGTTTTATGAGATACGGTAATGGTATTTATGGATGTATAGTACCGTATGAACCTCATACGACACTGGAACATACAGTAACAACTTACTTTTTTTTTTTTTTTTCAATTTACGTAAAGCCGTCCGGAACCAAACAAAACCATAAGTTGGGGAGCATCTGTATATTAAAAGCTTAAAATGATATAGAGTGAATGGTGTGTGTGTTAATGTAATGCTGTTCATTCATATCCTGGAAAAAAGACACTAAGCAGGGCAGTGGTGGCCTGATGGTAAAGAGGCTGGATCACTGATCCCAAGGTTGTGGGCTCAAGCCCCACTCTCAAACGGTTGTCTCTGTCCCCCCAGTGCACGAACTGAGTTATCAAAGGCCGGCCATGTCTCTCACTGTCTTGGTGTGAGGTTCATGTAAAAGAACCATTTTGTCAAGAGAAGCTGTATAGCCGTGCGTGTTTCTGTCCTGCAATGGCCTGGCCAGCTGTCCAGGGTGTACTCTGCCCTCGCCCAGAATCGACTGAGATGGACGCCAGCCTCCTCACAATTCTAACTAGGTTTAAGCGGTTCAGTGAATGAATGAACAATCCTAACCAAGTCCATGATGACGTGTGTTTCAGCTACATGAGGAAACATATTTATTCATTTTTTATACTTCTCGCTTTAGTAGGTCGAGTAGTAATAATGTTGTAGTATATATTTCTTTCTCACTCAGTTTTTACTCTTACTGCATTACAAGCATGTCAAATAATAACCCACGTGTTTTAATCCCTACAAGGCATGAGCTCGAGCTTCATCAAGACCGTGAGCACCGTGCAACAGCGTGAGTGTCATATTTATTCCATTCCCTGCTTACAGCATATCCATATATATTACATGGGAATGGGGCGTTCTGATTGGTCTGCTATTAAATATTATTCCGAGTGGATAATACTTTAATTATTATCATGTTATCACACTTCATAAAAAACTTCTGCTTTTTGTTTGTGTTTCCACGGCGTATTCGCTAAAGCACTGTTACAGCTTTCCTTCTGTTTCTGTGTAGTATATACCAAACTCTTCCGGAACTCACCTGCCTCAGTCATGCAAAAATAAATAATAAAAATATTAATGTAGTTCATGTTTTATGTTTTTGTGTAGTATATCCAAAAACATTTATGCTAACATTTAGGCTGATTTTATTGAAACATATTTTATTCATTGAAGAAAGGGATTGGGCACAAGTTATCCAACTTAGTGAAGCCCTCGCCGCTTCGGCTTTAGGCTCAGTAAACGTCACAGAATTTATGGAATATTCCACCTCGCATTCAACATATAACTGTTATAACATGAAGCACAATATACACTGCCTGGCCAAAAAATGTGGCAATTTTCGTGAAGAGCATTTAGTCTTGATCATAGCATGTAATCTCCATTATGTCGTTACTTCAGTTGGTCCGGTCGAGGCTCAGCAACATTAATGTGGCAATAAAATGAAGCAGCTGATGATGAATGTAACTGCATGTGGAGGTGCAGGCTCGGATATAAAATGGAGACTCAGATAATAAAAGAGTGGTTCAGAGAGCATGAGGAATCATTTTCACATAATGACTTGCCCGCCACCCCCCCCCCCCCCCCTCCCTCCCAGAGTCCTAACTTGAACCCTATTGAAAGTTTTCGGGATGTGCTGGAGAAGACTCTATGGAAGGGTTCAGTTTTTTCAACATGATTCAAGACGTCAGTGAGAATTAGTGGTTATTTTTTTCATAAGATTGTTGAAACAATAGCACGATGATTATGTGGTGTAAACAAGGTTAAATGTGGAAAAGGAACATATTCGTGTATGCGACTTATATTTTGGACAGGTGGTGTTTAATGCAACTCTTAAGATCATTTAAGGCTCCACCCCCATGTGACTCCTGCCATTAGCAATCTCATATCATTCTAGTGATAAAACATTGCTTATATATACATATATGACCTATTAATCATAATAATAACATTTTCTTTTCTTGTAGTCACTACAGCCTAAGAAATACAGGTAAACCTCTTTCACATCAAATATATATCTATTTTTTCACGTTCTTTTCATTTGTATATTTTATATAAAATTATTGGGGTGCCACAGTGGCATAGTGACTAATACGTCCGCCTTACAGCAAGAAGGGTCTGGGATCCGGGTTTCTGTGTGGAGTTTGCATGTTCTCTGAACGCTTGGCCCCCAGTTTCATCATGCTATACCAAAGACACGCAGGTTACTAATTATTAATTGACTCTTCCAATTGCCCCTAGGTGGGAGGGTGAAGAAATGTCTGTGACGGTCAAGCTGTTCAGGGTGTACACGACCTTCACCCAGTGTGGGCTAAGATAGGCTCAAGACTCCTGTGACCTTACTAGAATTAACCATTTTGGTTAATGAGTGAGAGCGATGATTATTTGAATGCATGTTTATAAGAATAAATATTGTTTTGCAAAAGGAAAAGATAATAGATTTTAAAAAATAATCAGTGTGAATGGCCAGATTATTTGTTTATTCTAAAAATGAATACTTTTACAATTTTGGATTATTTTTATTATTTTTATTATTTTTATTATTATTATTATTATTATTATTATTATTATTTTAAATCAGACATTCATTTATTCATTTTCTGAACTGCTTAATCCTAATTAGGATCCCAAGGAGACTGGCACCCATCTCGGTCACCTCTGGATGAGGACAGAGAAAATCCTGGATGGCTCACGAGGCCACCGCAGGGCAGAAACACGCTGACGGCTGTGCAGCTACTCTTGACGAAAGTCAGCAATAATTCTTTGACAGGAGCCTTTCACCATAGATAGTGAGAGACATGGCTGATCTTCGGCAGCCCAGTTAGTGCACTGGGGTGAACAGCAGTGGCAGCCCGGTGGAACTGGGGTTTGTACCCCCCCCCCAAAAAAAAAAAAACCTTGGCTTTGGTAATCTGGGCCTTTACCAACGCCACCACTTCAAATCAGGAATTTCGCATTTAATTTTTTTCAATATTTCTAATCTTTGAATATCTCATTTTTATTATTGTGACACAAATATGAATTGCAAACTGAAGCATACGATGTATTTTATGGTCTTCATGACTTAGCCTTTCATCTTACACACCCGACAGGAAACAGCCAAAGCATTATGCTACCTACCACCAGCATGCTTTACAAACATAGTCACAATATGTTCCACTTTATTTCAACTCTATGCAGTGCACTGTACAGGGATCCCTCACTTTTTCCGCAGTTAATTGGGACCGAGATCCCCACACGACCATCAAAACCCACAAAATAGGATTACACCCCTCCCCCCCGACTAACGTATATGTACATGTATATGTGTATATAATATCAATAAATACATACTCAATGCTATAAATGATTATAATTACAATTAAACATTAAAAAAAAATGACATAAGCTGTAAATAAAATATAAATGCACACACATACAGATGGTATTGCATGAGAAGAAGACGACACCCATACATACGTGTGCGCACACGTGCACAGATGTGCGTGCACACACAGATGCAACAATGTAAGTAGTTTTGATGGGAGATTTTGGGTTGTTTTTAGTTTTGTGTTGGTTTAAGGGTTTTGGGTTTTTTTGTTTTGTTTTTTTTTGCAAAATTGGCCTTTTTTTTTTAAACCACGATGCACTGAAGCCTCATGAACTGAAGTAGCGAGGGATCCCTGAATTTATATTTTAATTTCCCCCTGTGATCCATATTTTATCGCCCCATTATATTAATTAATCTTGTCTCGGGTGTTACCTCATATATATCGCTGATTTTACGCAAACAGGACAATGATAGACTGAATGACACACATCACTGAATCCCTCTGTAGAAGTGCATCATGTCCTGGCACAAGATCAGTTTGTTCCTGCGTGGACTCTCCCGAAGGAAGCCTCTAGAGCCAGAAGGTGAAGTATCCACATTCCGGCGGTGTCTCAGCACCATCGACCTGGTGGCTCTTGGTGTGGGCAGCACTCTGGGTGCTGGAGTCTATGTGCTCTCGGGTGAAGTGGCCAGATCTCTGTCTGGCCCCAGCATCATCATCTCCTTCCTCATCGCTGCACTGGCATCCATCTTTGCTGGACTCTGCTATGCTGAATTTGGCTCTCGTGTCCCCAAGACAGGATCAGCCTACCTTTACAGCTACGTTACTGTGGGTGAAGTGTGGGCTTTCACCACAGGGTGGAATCTACTGCTCTCCTATGTGATAGGTGGGAAACTATTTTAATTTTTAAGTAATTTTAGATCTGGTTGGTTTGTTTGATTAGCACACGTCTGACTCACGTTCGACTCACATCTGACAAAGACCTTTGTGTGGAGTCTACATGTGCTTCTCATTACATTTTCTGTTCTTTGCATGTTCTTCTTGTTGCCTGTTCTTCTTGTTGCATGATCTTCACGTTGCATGCTCCTCCCATTACATGTTATTCTCATTGCATATTTTTCTTGTTGTATGTTTTTCTCATTGGATGTTATTCGTGTTGCATGTTCTTCTCAGTGCATGTTCTTTTCTTTGCATTTTCTTTTCTTTGTATGTTCTTTTTGTTGAAGGTTCTTCCTGTTGCATGTACTTCTCATTGTATGTTCTCGCTGCATGTTCTTCTTGTTGAATGTTCTTGTTGCATGTTCTTCTCAGTGTGTGTTCTTTTCCTTGCATTTTCTTTTCTTTGCATGTTCTTTTTATTGGATGTTCTTCTTGCTGCATGTTCTTCTAGTTGAATTTTCTTGTTGCATGTTCTTCTTGCTGCATGTTCTTCTTGCTGCTTGTTCTTCTTGCTGTATGTTCTTCTTGTTGCTTGTTCTTCATGTTGTTCGTTCTTCTTTTTGCCTGTTCTTTTCTTTGTATGTTCTTTTCTTTGCATGTTCTTCTCATTACATGTTCTTCTCGTTCCACATTCTTCTCAAATTTAGTTATTGGTTATTCTGACTTCTGTACAAAATGTGATATCATTTCTTGGACTCCTGCTAAAAGACTAAATGGTCATTGGTGGCTTAGCTGATAAGGCTCTGACTAACTGCTTCAAAGGTCCGGGTTCAAGCCCCAGTCCCACCAAGCTGCTAATGTTGGATCCTTGAGTAAGGCCCTTTACCCTCAATTGACTTGTTGGATAAAAATTACATTATATTTTGTAAGTTGTTCTGGATAAAAGCATCTGCCAAATGGAATAAATATAAATACGTTCCTCGAAAGTAACCCGACTCTTCTTTCTGATGCAGGTGCCTCCAGTGTGGCCCGAGCATGGAGTGGCACTTTTGATGACATGCTTGGAAATGTGATGTCAAATTATTTTAACAGGCACGCAGCTATGGGTTTGCCAGGCCTGGCCCCTTACCCAGACTTCTTTGCAGCTGGTCTCATCATGCTTCTTGCTGGTATGAAAAGCGAATTCAATTCACCTGTTAACTATAAACCAAGCTGCTGATACCAGTCAAACCAAGGCGTTAATACCGGTTCTTCTGTTCCACAGGTCTTCTCGCATTTGGAGTGAAAGAATCAACAACAGTCAACAAGATCTTCACAAGCATGAACATACTGGTGTTGGTGTTCGTCATCATCACAGGTTTCATCAAGGGGAAACTGGAGAACTGGTACATCAGCGAGGAAACATTATTGAACTTCACAGCAAAACTCGAGTAAGCCTGAACTCCTGAACAACTCAATAAAGATAAACAAAGGATATAGGAATCACCATACACACATCTACAGTGCTTTCTTTACAGAAACTTGACCTCCACAACCAACGAGACTTCCAAGTTTGGGCATGGAGGGTTTTTTCCTTATGGCTTTGAAGGTACATTGGCTGGAGCTGCAACTTGTTTCTATGCATTCGTAGGCTTTGATTGCATCGCGACTACAGGTACACTATGGGTATACAGCATGCATTGTATTATATATACTGTGTGTTGTATTGTGTATGGCATCTATCAATGTACATTTTATATATATCTATATATAGTCATACCTCACCTTACGACAGACCCTCTTCTTCTTCTTCTTTTCCTTTCGGCTTTTCCCTTCAGGGGTCGCCACAGCAAATCATCCGCCTCCATCTCACCCTGTCCTCTGCATCTTCTTCTCTTATTCCAACGACCTTCATGTCTTCCTTCACCACATCCATAAATCTTCTCTTTGGTCTTCCTCTAGGCCTTCTGCCTGGTAGTTCCAATCTCAGCATCCTACTACCAATATACTCACTATCCCTCCTCTGTACATGTCCAAACCATCTCAATCCAGCCTCTCTGACTTTGTCTCCAAAACCTCTTACATGTGCTGTCCCTCTGATGTACTCATTCCTGATCCTATCCATCCTCGTTACTCCCAGAGAGAACCTCAACATTTTCATCTCTGCTACCACCAGCTCTGCCTCCTGTCTTTTCCTCAGCGCTACTGTTTCTAAGTTATGAAAAGCTTTTACGTAAAATATTTGTATCTGAGTACGAAAGAAAATACAAGTTACGAAACGCATCTTGTACTTTTTTTTTTTAATTGGCATGATAGAGTTGCTCTCCCATTGGCTACACCCTTCTGGCCTCCCATTGGCTAGGAGGGAGCTGCATCTCCATAATACCCATGATGCTTTTCATGTGGCTTCGACCCTTGTTCGTCACAGAGTTCGAACACACGTAATATCTTGGGTATAGTTGCCCAACCCCAGTGGTAAATTATTTGCATGTCTTATTCATTTTAATGGTTTAATAAAGAATTTTCTTTTACTTTTAACACATATTTCATAAAAAATTGGAATACTTTTATAAGTTTTAAAGGGTTTAGGGGGTAGTATTGGGGCCTTGGAATGAATCAGGCCTTTTACATGTAAAATGCAACTCTACTTACAAAAAAAATCATGTTACAAAACCACTTCTGGAACAAATTAATTTTGTTAGGTGAGGTATATATATGTCTGTCTTCTTTTCGGCTTTTTCCCTTTTACTCGGGAGTCGCCACAGTGAATCATCGGATTCGCACGTTTGATTTGGCAGAGGTTTTTACGTCGGATGCCCTTCCTGTCACAACCCTTTTTAGCAAGGGACAGAAACACGCTGACGGCTTTGCAGCTACTCTTTACGAAAGTCAGCAATGGTTCTTTTACATCAACCTCTCACCATAGACAGTGACAGACATGGCCCGCCTTTGATAACCCAGTTATATATACATATATATATATATATATAAAAACAAAAGGACAGGACAAAGGCTTTCTATTGAAACTCCATTTATCACTACAGATCTGTTATATGATAAATGGAGTTTCAATAGAAAGCCTTTGTTATTTGCTCTACCAAAAAGTATTGAGCACTCTCCTACGGAAGGATCTACTCAGAAAATCCTATATATATATATATATATATATATATATATATATATATATATATATATATATATGTATATATGATTTTCTGAGTAGATCCTTCCGTAGGAGAGTGCTCAATACTTTTTGGTAGAGCAAATAACAATAAAAATAAAAGGACAGGACAAAGACTTTCTATTGAAACTCCATTTATCCTATTTCTATCCTAATATCTATTTATAGATAAATGGAGTTTCAATAGAAAGTCTTTGTCCTGTCCTTTTATTTTTATTATATATATATATATATATATATATATATATATATATATATATATATATATATATATATATATATATATATATATATCTGTTGGGCAGCCTAGTGGCTCATCAGGCCGGTGCTTATCCCCGGATTCTTTGCGTGAAGCGACTAGGAGGACAACTCCTATATATATATATATATATATATATATATATATATATATATATATATATAAAACAATATATATAATGGCCACACAGTGTTGTAGTAGTTAGCACGTCCACCTCACAGCAAGATCTCAAAGGAAGGTTCGATTTCCAGTTTGCCAAGTTTGGGCGTTTCTATGTGGAGTTTGCATGTTCTCCCTGAGTTTGAATGGGTTTCCTCCGGGTTCTCTGGTTTCTTCCCACAGTCCAAAAACATGCCCAGTAGATTAATTGGCTGTTCCGTATCACTCCTAGGTGTCAATGTGAGTACGAATAGTTGTGAGTGTTGGCCCTGCGATGGCCTTATGAGCTGTCCAAGGTGTACCCCGCCCTTGCTCTGAGTCATACCCTGTGAACCTAATTAGGATTAAGCAGTTCAGAAAATGAATGAGTACACACACACACACACACACACACACACACACACACACACACAAACACGCACATACACACACACACACAAACACACACACAAACACGCACATACATACACACACACCCACACACACACACACACACACACACACACACACACACACACACACACACACAGGCCTCCTGGGGATTGGGTGAGACAGACTCTAGCCTCCCAACAAAAAAAAACATTCATTTGTTTAATCCTACTAGGGTTGCATGAAGTCTGGATCTACCTGCAATGTGACTTTGGAAGTAGACAAGGAACATCTTGGACAGCTGGCAAGCCCATCACAGGGCCAACATATACACACTCATCCATACTCACCCACACAGTAATTTGGAGAAATTTGGAACAGCCAATTAGCCTCATGTGCACATCTTTGGACTGTAGGAGGAAACCGAAATGCCCAGAGGAAACCCATGCAAGCATGCTGAGAACATGAAAACTGTAAACAAACGCACCCGAGCCCAGGACTCGAATCCAGGACCTTCTAGCTGTGAGGCGGACCATCTTACCACTATGATCCTGTGCCACCAACTACACATCCAGCAATGTTTTGTTCATTGTTCAATAACTATCACCCCACAATAACAAAAAACTGCTGCATGAAACTAGTTTAAAGAAATATCTGCTCAGGAATATATAATATACTGTACAAAACTATAAATATAAAAATAACACTTTGGGCAAAAAGAAATAAACTTTGGAGTGACATGATAACCTTAACTACAGGAAAATTACAAGTTGTATCCTATACTGTATTCCTTTGCGCTTACTTCCCAAATCCCTTAATCCTACTATTAGGGTCACGGGAAAGCTGTGCCTGTCTCAGTTGACACCGGGCAAAGGCGGTGTACACCCTGAACATCTCACCAGTCTATTGTAGGGCCAATGCGCACAATCATTCACACTCACACTCACACATGGGGGCAGTATGGAGCAATCTTACATGCCTTACACGCACGTCTTTTGACTGTGGGAGGACACCGGTGTACCCAGATGAATGTTCTTCTCATTGCACGTTCTTTTCTTTGCATTTTCTTTTCTTTGCATGTTCTTCTTGCTGAATGTTCTTCCTGTTGCATGTTCTTCTCGTTGCATGTTCTTCTCGTTGCATATTCTTCTTGCTGCATAGTCTTCTCATTGCATATTATTCTTGTTGCATGTTCGTCTCGCTGCATGTTCTTCTTGTTGAATGTTCCTCTCGTTGCATGTTCTTCTTGCTGCATGTTCTTCTCACTGCATGTTCTTCTTGCTGCATGTTCTTCTCGCTGCATGTTCTTCTCACTGCATGTTCTTCTCACTGTATGTTCTTCTCGCTGCATATTCTTCTTGTTGCATGTTCTTCTCGCTGCATGTTCTTCTTGCTGCATGTTCTTCTTGCTGCATGTTCTTTTCACTGCATATTCTTCTTGTTGCATGTTCTTTTCTCGCTGCATGTTCTTCTTGTTTAATGTTCTTCTCTTTGCATATTATTCTTGCTGCATGTTCTTCTTGCTGCATGTTCTTCTCACTGCATGTTCTTCTTGTTGCATATTCTTCTTGTTGCATGTTCTTCTTGCTGCATGTTCTTCTCGCTGCATGTTCTTCTTGCTGCATGTTCTTCTCGCTGCATGTTCTTCTTGTTGAACGTTCTTCTCACTGCATGTTTTTCTCAGTGCATGTTCTTCTCACTACATATTCTTCTTGTTGCATGTTCTTCTTTCTGCATGTTCTCATTGCATGTTCTTCTTACTGCATGTTCTTCTTGTTGCATATTCTTCTCGTTGCATGTTCTTCTTGCTGCATGTTCTTCTCGCTGCATGTTCTTCTTGCTGCATGTTCTTCTCGCTGCATGTTCTTCTTGTTGAACGTTCTTCTCACTGCATGTTTTTCTCAGTGCATGTTCTTCTCACTACATATTCTTCTTGTTGCATGTTCTTCTTTCTGCATGTTCTCATTGCATGTTCTTCTTACTGCATGTTCTTCTTGCTGCATGTTCTTCTTGTTGCTTGTTCTTCTTGATAACAAATTTTTCATTATCATTCATCAGCATCTCATTTTTTTAAATAATGTAATGAAAAAACTGTCCTGAAAACTTCTTTGAGCTCTTCCTATCCTGGGAATATCAAGCATTAGGTGGGATGGCAGTACACTGCATGGCAAATTATTGGTGTTGTTTTTAGTTTGGTTTAAACTAGAGAAAGATTTTTGAGCACTGTCAATAAATTGTGAATGTGTTATTGTAGGTGAGGAGGTGAGGAACCCTCAGAAGTCCATCCCCCTGGGGATCGTCTTTGCACTGCTCATTTGTTTCCTGGCTTATTTTGGCGTTTCAGCCGCTCTTACGTTGATGATGCCCTACTACCTGCTGAACATACATAGCCCTCTGCCTGTTGCCTTCGCTTATGTGGGCTGGGCTGCAGCCAAGTACGTCGTTGGTGTGGGATCCCTGTGTGCACTCTCTACTAGGTAAACCAAATTATGACAAATCACTCCTGATTCATAGATTCGTGTTGATTGATTGATTGGTTCATTGATTGAGCGATTGATCGATTGGTTGGTTGGTTGGTTGGTTGGTTGGTTGATTGATTGATTGATTGATTGATTGATTGATTAGCGTAATAACCACTCGATGCATCTACAGCCTGCTGGGATCCATGTTCCCAATGCCTCGGGTGATCTTTGCCATGGCGAGAGATGGCCTTCTCTTTAAAGTGTTGTGTAAAGTTAGCTCAAGGAAAAGTCCCGCCATGGCCACCCTCACCTCCGGCTCTGTAGCAGGTGAGAACCTTTTCTTGTTAACATTCTGAAAGACTTTAAAAAGCACCCACTCAGTGATATTTTACGCTTCATCATATGGAAATGCTGTATAATTCGATGTAAACCGATTTCCGAGTTTAAAATAATATTGGCACCTATCACAGGTAATATTTGGGGACATCATTTCCTGTAATGTCATGGAGCAGGATCTCAGTCCAGTCCGATTTGAGCATGAGTATCTCAAACCACATGCTTTAAGATTGGATCACTCACATGTTGGCATGCAGTTAAAAAAAAAAATCGAAGCTAGCAGAGCACCATCTTGGTGAGACCTTCTGACTGTTTACTCCAATGGTATAAAATTATGTTGGGGGGAAAATATGGAAACAATTATATCATCATCATCATCATCATCATCATCATCATCATCATCATCATCATCATCATCATTTTCTTCCTCCGCTTAATCCAGGGACAGGTTGCAGGGGCAGCAGTCTAAGGAATATGGTCTAGACATCCCTCTCCCCAGTTACTTCCTCCAGCTCTCCCAGAGGGGGGACACCGAGGCATTCCCAGACCGGTCGAGAGACATGATCCCTCCAGCATGTTCTAGGTCCACCCCGGAGTCTCTTCCTGGTTGGACATGGCTGAAACACCTAACCAGGGAGGCGTTTGGAAGGCATCCTAACCAGATGACCGAGCCATCTCAACTGGCTCCTCTCAATGCACAGGAGCAGCAGTTCTACTCTGAGCTCCTGCCCCCCTGATGGCTGAGCTTCTCACCCTATCTCTAAGGGAAAGCCTTACTACCCTGCGAAGGAAGCTCATTTCAGCTACATGTTTCCATGATCTTGTTCTTTTGGCCAGTACCCAAAGCTCATGACACACTGTGAAGTATGGGGGGAGGATCGGTGATGTTGTGGCCTGTTTCTCTTCCAGAGGCCCTGGGAACCTTGTTGGGTGCAATGCATCATAAACACTTTGAAATACCAGGGCATTTTAAATCAAAATCTGGTTGCCTCTGCTCAAAAGCTGAAGATGGGTAATCAGTGGGTCTTTCAGCAAGATAATGACCCTAAACATGTGGCCAAATCTACACAGAAATGGTTCACCAAACACAGAATCAAGCTCCTCCCATGGCCATTTCAGTCCCGAGACCTCATTTCCATTGAAACCCTGTCCAGTGAGCTGAAGAGAAGAGCGCAGAGGAGAGGACCCAGGGCGCTGGATGATATAGAGTTGGCAAAAGGCTGTTGTACAAAAGTATTAACATCAGGGATCTAATAATTGTGGCACACAGGATTCGATGTAAAATAATGATTTCTTAATGTGGGATTTTTTTTTTCCCACTGAATAAATGCACTTTAATTAAAAGTCAGATGTTCCTCTATTTGCATTGTGGTCCGATATCATTGAGAAAAAAAAAGAATTTATTAGAGTCTACATCTTAACCAGAGGTTCCATTAATAATGTAGGCCTCCGTCAGTCCCGAAGGACTATGGCCGTGCTCTGGCTGGTATCCCGGCTGGTGATACTCTCCAGTGCGCCTAGCCAGGGTACGGAGTAATGGAGGACAGGCTGTTACCCAAGCAGCAAATCCTCCCTCTCGGCGCCACCGGAATGATCCAATGGAAGGGCAAGTGCCTATACGACTGGGTTCCAGTGCCGCTGCAGGAGTTACCAGAACGTTACTGTGAACAAACTGCCTGAGGGGACTCCGACTCCTGATTTGAAACACGCCGACAGCTTTGCAGCTACTCTTGTCGAAAGTCAGCAATGGATCTTTTACATGCTTCACACCATAGACAGTGACAGACATGACCGGCCTTAGAGAACTCAGTTAGCTGGACTGGGGGGACAGTAGCAACCTTGTGGAGACTCAAACCCCAATCTTAGGATCAGCGATCCTGCGCCCTAACCACTAGCCCACCACTGACCACAATAATAATGGAGAGCGGTGTAACTGGGCAATCAAAGACCGGCTATGAAAACTCCGCACAGAAACATGTATAGAACCCAAGACCATCTCACTGTGAAGTGGATAGTAGCTCAGAAAAGTGTAACAGTGGAGAGCAGGAAAGGGGGAAAAGGGAATGGTTATACTGTACTTCACCCTCTCAAACTAAAATGGCATTAATAAGAATACAAAAATGTTTAGAATAAGAAGAAAGAATGTATTGTGCGTTCTGCTTTATTCTCAGCTATAATGGCATTGCTCTTCGACCTGAAGGCGCTGGTTGATATGATGTCGATCGGGACGTTGTTCGCCTACACACTCGTAGCTATTTGTATTCTCATACTGAGGTTAGTGTTCCCACTGAATGACTCGAACACACTCTCATTACTCAACATCCATTTTATTTTAATATTTATATTTACATTTATGGCATTTGGCAACTTACATGCCTTATTGTTAATATAACTGAGCAGCTAAGGGTTCAGGACTTTGCTCAAGCTCAGGATGGTGGTAGTGGGGATTGAACCCTTGACCCAGTAAATTGGTCTAAAACATTGAGCCACCACTACCACTATTGGTGATATCAATCAGATATTATTGTTTATTTTTGCTATTTCTCTCAGCCAGTTGGTCTCTCTTCAGGTACCGTGAGACTGAATCTACGGAGAATGAAATCAACTTCAATCCAAGGTCAAAGTTCAGATTTTTAAAACCTCCATCATACCCAACCAAGGAAACATCAAAGACTGTCAACATCTGCACCGTGTTTATCAGTACGGATCAGACACCATCATCACAATCATAGCAGTATTAGATACTTCAGCTCTACTCACATATACAGTGTATGTATATATATATATTATACACAAAACTGTGGGTGGAGTCTACAGTGAGCTGGGGTCATACTTAACTGTGTTGAAAAATGGTTCTGGGTGACCCAGGCAGGAACTGCGAGTGGACTTAAAGAAATTTGATGGCCTGTGTGATTTGTGATGATGTTGCTCTCATAGCTCTCTGTCTGGTTCTCTGCAGTCGTCATGGTGATGGTTCTGACTGTCCTGCTGTCTAAAGCCATCACATCATTAATGCTGCTGGAGGTCTGGAGTCTGGTGTGTGTGTCTGTGGTCCTGTTGATTACGCTGCTCTGCACCCTGCTAATCTGGAGGCAACCTCAGAATCCCACGAAAGCAGCCTTCATGGTGCAAACACACAAACACAAACGCGCGCGCACACACACACACACACACACACACACACACACACACACACACACACACACTCACTCACACACACACACACACACACACACACACACACACACACACACACACACACACAAGCAATACGTCTCCTTATAGAAACTAATTAGTAATTATAACTTTCTGCACTGGTCTGTTCAGGTGCCTTTCCTGCCTTTTCTTCCTGTGGTGAGTTCATTCATAAATATTTACCTGATGGTTCAGCTTGGAGGCGCCACATGGATCCGCTACACTGTTTGGATGGCTGTGGGTAAGTGCAGTTAGAGGTCAGGGGTGACCGTGTTTCTTGTTTTCAAGCTGTATTTCTTCTGAGAAAAATTACTGTCGAGCTTTGTGTGTGTGTGTGTGTGTGTGTGTGTGTGTGTGTGTGTGTGCATGTGCGTGTGCGTGTGATGCTCTACAGGACTCCTGATATACTTCGGTTACGGTGTCAGGAACAGCGTCCAGAAACAGAGACTTCTGGGAAATATGAGCAGCATGGAACCTGCAGAGGAAAACTCACAGAAAGACATCACAAAAGGACAATACACACACACACACACACACACACACACACACACACACACGCGCGCATATACACACACATGCACGCACACACAGAGATAAACATACATGCATATACATACACACACACGCATACACACACACGCATACACACACACACACGCGCACGCACATACACACACATACATGCATACACACACACACACACACACGCACGCACATACACACACACATACATGCATACACACACACACACACACACACACACACACATATACACACGTATACACACACACCAGCGTATAATATTTAAATAATACTATGTTTAGTTTTCACCTAAATGTTTAACAATTGTTACAATAATAATTTTGATGTAGATATGATATAGTTATGATGTAATGATGTAACATCGTATAGTTTATACAATATGTGCTATTTAGACATATTTCTCAATTTGAGCAGAGCCATTGACACACTGTGAGCTGACAACTGATGATTTAATAAAAAGCATTGCCTCCCAACCCCCCTCCCCCCAAAAGAATAAATATAATGATAATATTTTAACTTAAAT
>CM045742.1:41295000-41342500 GCA_024760905.1 Plotosus lineatus | reverse complement strand
AGCATGTATACCAGCAGATATTTATCACATGATCACATCTCGCAAAGCATACGGTCCCATAAATGGTTTATAAGTGATCGCATATGTGATTTTCCATAAGGGAAGTCAAAGTGGTTTATGAATGTTTTGTTAATTAGGACGGTGCAACGTGAGAGATACAGCTCGCTGATTTTAGTCGATTCCTCCGGAGCAGACACGGGAGGTTACGCCTGCTTCCCGCTTTACTGCGAGGAGTCGGAGTGCAGGAAAGAGCACAGTAAAGCCGTCAAAGTCTTCATCTTCTTCCCTGGTAATATAAACATACCCTGTTAAACATCTCTCAGGAATTACCTATATATGGATAGTTTCTGTGTGGCGTTTGCATGTCCTCCCCATGCTTGTGTGGGTTTCCTCTGGGTTCTCCGGTTTCCTCCCTCAGTCCAAAAACGTTCACACTAGGTTAATTGGCTGTTACAAGTTGCCCCTGGGTGTGAGTGTTGACTATGCGATGGTCTGGCAAGCTGTCCAGGGTGTACCCCGCCCTTGCCTAGAGTGGGCTGAGATAGGCACCAGCCTCCCCTCGACCCTAATTAGGTTTAAGTGGTTCAGAAAATGATTGAACGAATATACACATATATACAGTGGTTCTATGTGTAATGAGTGTCCCTTATAATGAATTTTCCATGATACGAGCTTTGAACCCACCAAAAACCTGTCCCATCCAACGAGCAAATTTTCACTTTACGGGCTATCCTCCAAATGGCTTTTCTGGGCTGATTATCCTTGTATTCTTCCGCATGTATTCCTCTGCGCTCCAAGAAGGCCTTGTGAGGTCCTTCTCAATTATTTTCTGTGACACCCCCTCTAGGAAGAAAAACACATACACACACATTCACACACACACGCACATGCACACACACACACACACACACACACACACACACACACACACACACACACACACACACACACACACACACACGCACCCCTGCGCCCCACATGCAACTATAAATAGTGTTTACTGCACTTCATATCGTTTGCTTAGTGCTTTTTCCCCTACACCATAGCGCGACAACAAGAGCACCACTACCAACTACTGTACTGGATGTGCAATTACACTTAATTCTAGTACAGTATGGCAAAAAGTATGTTCCTAAGGGGCATATTGCACCCCCCCCTGGCATCACACCGCATGCCCCTCCACATTATTTGAGAAGTACTTGTCTTGTAGGAGATCACTACGAGTCTTTCATCGCTGGCATTAGTAGTGTGCACATGCACAACATTCTCCTCCTCCTCTGTTACGTACCACCTCCTGCCTGCCCACGTGACATCTTTGCTACAATTGATGATCGGAAGAGTTAGTTGGCTTACAGTATTGCTTATTCTTGTTTTATTATTATTTATTATTAATTATTATTAATGTTAATATACATGTATTATTATTATTATTATTATTAAATATTTATTGTCTTTACATGTTTATCTTTAAAATATTAGGTCAAATATACATGTTTGTGGCAGGTTATATGAGTTTGGGAGGGGCTTGGAACAGATTCATTTGTTTTCTGTTATTTCTTATGGGAATAATTGTTCATCTAACGAACATTTTGACTTAAGAGCTTGCCCTTGGAACAGATTAAATTCATTAGCTGAGGTATCTAATATCAGATTAAATTAATTAGCTGAGGTATCACTTCAGCTAATGAATTTAATCTGGAAACTTGAGTGAAAAGTTGATTGAAACAGTTTTATACATGAATATAAAGAATGAAAAGACTTGTTTCTCATAGACCCTCAGGAGCTCTTTGTGCCATCGACGGATTATTACGAGGTTATCCAGCTCAGAAGCAACCGACCCACTGTGTTGCCGTGTCAGGTCACGACAGCACAGGCTAAAGTTACCCTTCACCGTGAATTCCCACCCATGGAGGTGAAGGTGGATGGATCTGAGATCTCATATGATGTGACACGTGGTTTCACCATCCACAAGCCCAAAGCTCATTATGCTGGCTCTCTGTATTGTGTAGCCAGCATGGGAAACCTGAAACAGAGCTCCATCAAGTACATGCTTATCTATGTCCACTGTGAGTACACACTTGTCTAATATATCCATCCTCCACGTTCAAACATTTCATCTGATACTTCGAGCGCCTTTTATATATCCAGCATATCCAACAAAAACAGCACAGCCAACAAGTCAAGCACGTTAAAGCTACATGTCTAACATGTACCACAAGTGCAGCATACAGTATCCAGTACATCCAAAATGTTCATCACATATAACATATCCAACAGTCCTACTAACACATCCAACACAGCTAACAAGACCAGCACAGAAAATACATCCAACACATCCAACATTCCCACCTGCATTTTCAACTTAGCCAATACATCCACCAACACATTCAAAACAGCCAACAGTCTCAGCAACACTTTTAAGACACAGCTAACACATCCAACACAGCCACACATTCAAAACGTCCAACACATTCAACATTCCCACCAGCACTTTCAGCTCAGCTAACACAGCCGATCCAACACAGTCAACACATTCAAAACATCCAACACATTCAACATCCCCACCAGCACTTTCAGCTCAGCTAACACAGCCGATCCAACACAGCCAACACATTCAAAACGTCCAACACATCCAACATTCCCACCAGCACTTTCAGCTCAGCTAACACATCCGATCCAACACAGTCAACACATTCAAAACATCCAACACATTCAACATCCCCACCAGCACTTTCAGCTCAGCTAACACATCCGATCCAACACAGTCAACACATTCAAAACATCCAACACATTCAACATCCCCACCAGCACTTTCAGCACAGTTAACAAGTCCAGCAGGGCCAACACAGCTTACATGTCCAAAACATCTAGCAAGTCCAGCAAGAATTGTGTAATTTGTGTTTACTTCCCTGTCTGGTCCAGACCCATCTTCTCCTCCTGCTCCTGTAATCCATGCCTCATCTTCATCAGTTGCCATGGGTGGGAACCTGCAGCTATCCTGCACAGTGGTAGGAGAACAGAAGGTGGCAGTGGACTTCACATGGGAGTATCCAGGACAAAAAGTCAGTCCACAGAGTGACGGCTCACACTTGAAATGCGCTGGGAGTTATTAGCAGGAGCATATGAATAGTGTGTGTGTGTGTGTGTGTGTGTGTGTGTGTGTGTGTGTGTGTGTGTGTGTGTGTGTGTGTGTGTGTGTGTGTGTGTGTGTTTTTGCTTAGATTGATCGACCACTCTACACACAGGAGACTGTGCAGACAGTACAGGTGGATGGACACAGCCGCCAACGCTCGCAGTCAGTCCTACAGGTGGATGAAGTGAGGGCGGTGGATGAAGGAACCTACACCTGCACTGCTCAGAACCTGCAGGGCTCACGGTCTGTCTCCACTAACATCAAGGTGCAGAAGAACCCAATTCCACTAAACCACACACAACCTTAGAGCTACATGAGAGACAATCGTTATTCGTCATTTATATGGTATCCGCCATATTAGGATTCCGAATTCCCTCTGAGTCTAATGACCTCTAATTTTCCAACACCAAATTCGGTTCAGCAAATGAGTTATAATGAGAAATGAAATTTCAAAAGTAAAAAAATAAACAAACAAACAAAAAACAATGAATTAATTAATAGCTTTTTATTTCTTTTCTTTTCTGGATGTTGAGCTGTGTTTAAGTGCTGTATCAGACCTGTACTCATATTTCATTTTTGTGTGCATTATCAATATTATTATTTGTGTTACGTATTATGTTTAAAAAGTTTTATAAAAGCTTGAAATGTAAGAATGTTTTTCCCTGATTGTTGATTGGCCTAATACAGTAATTATATTTTATAACGAGATCTTTAATTTTTTTTAATCAATTTGCTCATTTGCTATCTAAACTAAAACAATTGCATAACTAATATGTAATAATGAAATAATAACTAATATAAATATCTTCCAATCTGCAGAATACTGATACTGAGCACCAATAACTGTATAAAAGCTTTCCTACCACCAGGGGGAGACAACGCACTGCTCAGTTTTCATTTCTGCATCTATAACGAAATTAACAACAACAAAAAAACCTTAAAAGGCCCGAATTATTTTTTGCAGTTAAAAAAATATTATCATTAGTTTTTCCTAATCAAAAAGGCCTAAGAAAACACCCCGAACACTTTTTTTTAACAAAATTATAATAACACTAATAATAATAATAATAATAATTATTATTATTATTATTATTATTAGTAGTAGTAGTAGTAGTAGTAGTAGTAGTAGTAGTAGTATATAATTATATTTTATAATTATTATTAGTATAATAATAATAATAATTATTATTATTATTATTATTATTGTTATTATTATTATTATTATTATTATTATTATTATTAATTATTATTATTATTATTATTAGTAGTAGTAGTAGTAGTAGTAGTATATAATTATATTTTATAATTATTATTAGTATAATAATAATAATAATAATTATTATTATTATTATTATTGTTATTATTATTATTATTATTATTATTATTATTATTATTATAACAAATTATAACACGCTCATAAATTCGTGAACAACACAATCCTGTGCATTCAAGGTCATCTCAGAGCTCACTGAGGCCTGTGGGATCAAGCTGTGTTGCATCAGGTGACGCCACAACAAGTATAGAATGCGTCCAGTAGTTATTAGCATTTTTGAAACAGAACCATATGGTTCTGCTGGATGTTAATGAGTTAAAAAACTGTAATCTTGATAGCAAGACCCCCAAGTTTTTCTATTCCTCAGACTGTGTGGTGCTTTTCTGTTCCATATAGTACCTCATTCTGCAGTACTGTTGAATTCTGGATTCCAATTGGTTAGTCATGTGTAATTGTTGATAGAGTGACATTTTCTATAAGCAGAAATTTATTTATAGATGGAGTCTCCAGTGTCAGAACTTCTTCAAGACAGAGGTGTGTGCGCACTTCCCGGTTTCTCAGTGATAGCTGAAATTGTTATCGAGTGGAAAAACAGTTATCTATAATATCCATTCATTCATTTTCTGAACCACATAATCCTGATTAGGGCGGAGAGAAGGCTGCTGCCTATCTCAGTCGTCTATAGACGAGGGCAGAGTACACCCTGGACAGCTTGCCAGGCCATGAAGGGAAAGAAACACGCTGAAGGATATGGAACTACTCATTAGGAAGGTCAGCAAGGGTTCTTTTACATGAACCTCTCACCATGGACAGTGAGAGATATGGCTGTCCTTTGATAACCCAGTTTGCTGCACTGGGGGGGGGGGGGGTGGGGGCAGCAGTAACAACCCCTTACCTTGAATCAGTGATCCTGCACCTTATCACGAGACCATCTCTGCACCCTGACAGGTCATTCATTTCTGTAACTGATTAATCCTAATTAGGGTTGCGGAGACAGTGACAACCTGCTGAGAGTGGGGCTTGAACCCTCAACCTTGGCATCAGTGATTCAGCACCTTTACCTACTAGACCACCACTGTTGCTTAATGTAAAATTAATTTTATGTGATTTAAAAAAAATGAAAACAGAACTAAGGACACGTTTCTTTTAAAATTTTCTCCCTATAAGGGTAAAAAAAATTCTGCATTTGAAATAGGTAGAAATTTCTAATACTGTACTGTAATAATGAAATGAAGTGTAATTACAGATTGCGGCCAGTAGATACCGCTGTTGTATTCCAACTTCACCGAGCCTCTTTCCTGCGCTGTGATTGGCTGCCACTCGACCATTGTATTCCACTTTCAATCGTCATGGAAACCTTCAACGACAGTGCAACCGTCCAATACATCGAAGGGATTTTGAGTCGTCTAGCGAATCAAAGATTAAGAGGCGGGGTTATGGCACTGGCTGGGTGCTGAGTTTAAATGTAGGAGAGGGAAAGAGAGAGGCAGAGAGAGAGAGAGATTTCTTGTGGAGTCGCTCAGATATTTGTGCTCTTCTGTGTTTAGCGTCAATCTGGAGGGGATACTACACTGTATTTTACTTATAAGTTTTTTAAAAATTAAAATATCAAGATAACAGTGAAGAGATTTTTTGTCAATTGTTGGAATCGATAATGGTGAGTGATTTTGTTTATATTGTACTTACTTCCGGTTTCACGGTTCGTTTAATCTATTGGTTATAAATAATATTTATTTATTTATTCATCGGATAATTTATTTAAATACAAGAAGCATGTATTTACTTTCAACAATTAATTTAAAAACTGGCCCTTCCAGTAGTGCAGAAATGATTGCGACATTCTCTGTTATACTTAATTTGTATTTTCATTAATTAAGACAACTTCCGGTTAAAAATAGAAAATTAATGTATTTCAAATATATGTTTTCCATTTTTACAGAAAAATATTAAATGGCTAAATGTTCTTTGTGATTTAAACAAATCTAAATTAATTATTATTTATATATTATATTGTATTATAAATTATTAATATTCTCACCGTGGTATCAATAGCTGAAAAAAAACACCCAACACACACACACACAAACACACACACACACGTGGTTGATAAATAAATGAAACATCCTGTTTAAAAAATACATTGAAAATATATCTCAAAACAAAGATACACATTTATGCATTATAAAAAACGATTAAAAAAATAAATTGTTTAAATTAGCTTTTATTTTAATTTGATTGTATCAATTATACAAATATTTTTAAACAGTTATTCATTTATTTTTAGTTTATTTTGGTGTCTGCAGTATTTCTTTTTTCCCCTCAAATATATTGACTTTGCTCTACGCTTTTAAAAAAACATTTGCCTTTATGCATGTCTGTCTCATGTAAGTTTGGGTGCTGCATCTCAAATGGTTAAGTTTTGACCTATTGGTTGGTAAACATCACCCTAACTCTTCAGAATTGGGCAGAAGAAAACACAGAATGGAATGAGGCCGTGAAAGAGTGAGTAGTGAAATTAGGGCTGATTTTTTTCTAACCCAGACTGTAGACTCATACAGCAGTGGTGGTCTAGTGGATAGGGGGCAGGATTGCTGATCCTAAGGTTGGGGGTTCGAGTCCCCCCCTGTTCCCCCCAGTGCAGCTAACTGTGTTATCAATGGCGGGCCATGTCTCTCACTGTCTATGGTGTGAGGCATGTAAAAGAACCATCGCTGACTTTTGTAAAGAGTAGGCTGCAAAGCCATCAGCGTGTTTCTGTCTCTTGCTAAAGGGTTGTGACAGGAAGGGCATCCGACGTAAAAATCTATGCCAAATCAAATGTGCGAAGCAGCTGATTTGCTCTGGCGACTCCCAAGAAAGGGAAAACGCCGAAAGGAAGGAAGGACTGTAGACTCATACAGCATATCAGCAAGTGTGCTGCATTTTAATTGTCTGAGCATGACCAACGTTCAAAATACGGCCTCTGTAGCAGAGGACTTGTGCACAACAGACCGGTCGGGCTGAACATCTTCTCCTTTCTGGTATTGTTTGAAATTTACATCACAATTGAATTTTAGATCCATATTCCTGAGACTGGAGCCAAATTTCCCATCTCTCCCCTTTAAAATTAACATGATTTCTAAATACAGTGATACCTTGACTTAGGAATTTAATTCATTTCGAGGGCAAGCTCGTAAGCCAAAAAGTTTGTTAGATGAAACAATTATTCCAGTAAGAAATGCACGCTACGATTGCCAGCAAGGAAAGGCTTGTGGTGAGCTCCCACAAGGCCAGTGCTTCTCAAATGGTGGGGCATGGCCCCCAAGGGGTGTGATGACAGAGCGGGCGCGTATGACCCTTGGGAACATACTTTTTTGCCATACTGTACGAGAATAAAGTGTAATTGCACATCCACTACAGTAGTTGGCAGTGGCACGCTCTTTGTCGCACTACAGTGTAGGGGAAAAGCACCAAGCAAACAATATGAAGTGCAGTAAACACTATTTATAGTCGTTTGCGGGGGGAGGGGTCTTCTTTTTCCTAGAGGGGCGTCACAGAAAATAATTGAGAAGCACCGCACAAGGCGTTCTCGGAGTGCAGAGGAATACTCATGGAAGAATACGAGGCTAATCGGCCCAGAAAAGCCATTTCCCTAGCAGCACTCATAAATCAAAATTTTGCTTGTTGGATGGGGCAGATTTTTTGGCGAGATCGAAGCTCATATCATGGAAAATTCAATATAAAAAGCACTCTTAAGTCAAGGTACCACTGTAAATAAATTCTAGTGTTCACAATTTCCCCAAAATCCTTTCATAGTTTTAACTGGAACAAAAAATAATAGAAACTGAACTAAAAAAAAATTTTAGCCTCAAACTATTCACATATAAGGAAACACACCTCATGTTTGCCATCTGAGTTTTCAGCCACAGCAGTGATGTAATGTCATGATTGCGTGTTTCAGCTTGTGCAGCAGACGGAGTGCAACCACAGCAGCTGACTCAGAAAACTGAAGCTATTTGCTTCCACAAGATTTTAATATCACGTGCTTTTGGGCAGATAGTCTTCAGTTGCATCTCTAACACCTCATCTGCAGAAATTAAGAATATCATCTGTACAAACTGAAATGTTAGTAATTCTTTACACGATATTTTTATTTTTCATTCCGTGTTCCTCAGTTCGTGTACCGGTACATGTACTTTGGATGCTTTTACAATAAGAAATACGCCAACGAGTACCTGGATCATTTCCGCAGAAAATGTTATTACCCTCAATTGACACCTTATTGGCTACATAACAGAATGTCAGGGACCACCGGCCTATTTTTAGCCAGCTGGACGAGTGCTTGTCATGCACGCTGATGGTGATGTAGTTTGTATGTGACATGAAATATTATTGCAGACAAGTGCAGAAGAAAATACATGCCCCGGGACTTGTTTTAGGGGTTTCCACTGAAACAACAGAAAAGTATGTCCAGAAAACTGCGAGCTCGAGACTTGTACACAGGGAGCCCATGATAGCCGATTGGCTGGACTTTCATGGAAGGAGGGATGGCATACACTTCATTCCTTTTTCCTTACAAGTGACACTGACCAATCAGAGGTGTCCCTGATGCATGTGTATGAAAGACGGTCAGTGCTGTCATTGAAGTGTGTGTTACGGATGGGAAAATTTAGAAAATGGAAATTGCCCTGTGAAACCAGGAAAGCACGACAGACCACAACATAAACTATATACAATTTAATAATATGAACATAATAAGAAAAAATTCATAACTTACATCTTAAAGCTAAACCACATACAAATTAACAAAGGGTCCCATAGTCACCAAGCACCCGCAGTAGGGTAAATGTTGAGATGGCGCATGTGCTGGCGGGGAAAGGCTTGCTATCCTGCGTGTCGGACGAAACAAATGATGACCATCCTCGCGTGGGCTGTGTGTGAATGTGGATGATGGACTTTGACGATGAAGTCCCGAACAACGAAACTTAGGTGAAGCGTGTTCCATGGTTTTATTATTATCATTATTTTTATATTTACATTCACACAAATATTTACATGCAGGTAACAGTGTGTTACCTGCTGTGCGAAAAAATGTTGTAAGGTAGTATCACATTCCTCAGGGGAAGCTTTTGGTGATCTCACCCTCCCAGTTGGTCGCCACTGCCTGAGAGGGAAGTATGACTGCTGGGTAGGAACTGAATATGGGTAAATTTGTTTCCCTATTTTTAAAAACGAAACTGGCAGATGGGTCCTGAGTGGTGCATCGAAAAGGTACGCGACTATTAGCCCGGAAATCACAAGTTCGAATTTGAATTAATGCCACAGCCGTCCGTGACTGGGAGTCCACAGGAGTTAATTGGCTGAGCTCTCCAGCAAAGACTTCAGATGCTCGCTTCCCTGCCACTCACAGCAATCGCCAGCCAATCATGGTCATCTTCAGTTCATTTGTACGAGGGGAAAGCGCTTTCCCTCCAAGTGTGTTAGACCACGGCCAAATACGCATGCACAGCAATTTGAAAGGACGCGGGTGGCTAGCATTGGATGTCACTGAAGGGGCTGTGCATGCTTTCGCCTCGTCCTAGTCGGTGGTGATCGTGTGATCGGGAGGAGTTGCTTGGTCTATGGCTAAAATTCGGGAGAAAATGGGGCAAAATCAAAAACAGGAAAAGGAGCTTGTCAGTTTTTTCTTGGTAAATAAACAAATTGCGGTATTTGATCTGAGACAGCACTACCCAGTCGAGAATTCAAACACTGTGCATGTGAAGTGTGTAACGCACATCGTGTACGAACAGAAATAGAGACATTGAGATGCAGCGCTTGTGATATATTTCTCAACACTAAGCCGTAATTGTGCACTTCATCAGTTCTCGTATTTAATTTTTTTCCAGTTTGGGTCATGGCCCATTTTCTTAAACAAAGGTGTTTATTTCCTGAACGCAAAACACAAAACGTGTCAATAAAAAGCTGTTCTGGTTTCAATACATAAATAATTTACTCATTAAATAAAATAATTAAAGTCCCAGGATTGGTGAGGGAGTTTCTGTGTGGGGTTTGAATGTTCTCTGTGCTTGGTGTAGGTTTCCTCTGGGTGCCCTGGTTTCCTCCTACAGTCCAAAAACATACAGATTAGGCTAACTGACTGTTCCAAATTGCCCCTAGCTATGAGTGTGAAGAGTTATGTGTAAGTGTTAGTCCTTCAATGATCTGGTTAACTGTTCAGGATGTACACCATCTTCGAATTGAGATGGCTGAGTTCGGCTCCAGTCCCCCTGCAACCCTTGTAGGTCAAATGAGTGAGTGAATAAAATGATAGCAGTCTGTTTAATATTTTGAATAATTGGATTTTATTTCTAAATGTGCTACAAGCGAATTAAAAATAATTTGATCTCGATCTTCTCATCATGACACATCCTGCTGCTTTCGATTTGTTTTCACTGTAAAGAAGCTGAAGTGATTTTAATCATTGGATGAGTATCACTGAATAAATCAGTTTACAAATTCCTTCTTTTGTTTCTACAACGCCCCGTCAGAGGTGCCGCTGGTGCTTCATGTTCTGTACGCTGGTGGTCATGAAGTATTTACCCCCACCAGTCCTCACCCTCACACTTCATTCGTGTACCGAAGTTTATTTGCCTTGCCATTGGATGCCGTTTGGTGGAGATCTGTGCTGTTTGCGTCACTGCTTTCAACTCCCTGAATTGCTGGACAAAAGGGACTGCTGAAGTGTTGAAGTGTTTGCGACCTGCCTGCAGTAACCGTGGAGACCAGATGTCACTTCATGACCTTTGACATCTCTGGTTGAGGTGCATCATTGACAACTAGGGGGAGCTACTTCAAACGTTCTGTGTTCTTGCATGCACAAAAAGAAATAATAATTAAAAATTGTTTGTGCTGGGCCGCGGGGTGGGGGTAAATTTTTAAATATTGTTCGTGCTGGGGCGGGGGATGGGGGTAAATTTAAAAAAAATTGAAAAAAATGAAAGAAATTACTAAGATATTGTTCGTGAGAAAAATCATGTGATCAAGTCATGTAATTGCTCTGCATACTTTGTTACTCATAGTTGGTATAATTTTGAGTAAATTTATACGAGGTTACTCTTATGTTCTACACAACCATAGGGTGACATGATGGCAAAGAGGTTAGAATGTCCACCCCACAGTTTCTCTGTGGCGTTGGCATGGGTTTCCTCCATGTACAGTACTTCGGTTTCCTCTCACAGTCCAAAGACATGTACATTAGGCTAGTTAGTTGCTTCAGATTGTCATAGGTGTGTGTGTGTGTGTGTGTGTGTGTGTGTGTGTGTGTGTGTGTGTGTGTGTGTGTGTGTGTGAATGGTTGTGCTTGTGTTGTCCCTCCAATGGTCTGGCAAGCCATTCAGGCTGAGATTGGGGTGGTTATAGCATGGTGCGGACTTGTTGAATGTAGCTGTGGATACAGAGAATTTGCAGAACAAAGTAAAAAGTGTAGCAGGCGGTGCAGTGTTCATAAGGACCAGAGGGACACATCCACATCGTGGTAAGTGTGTGGTGTGATCTGATTGGTTGCAGTAAGAATGCTGTAAAAATACATTGGGTGTGGTGTCATCCATTCATTAATTTTCTGAATTACTTAGTCCTAATTAGGGTCACGGGGAGGCTAGCGCTCATCTCCATCAACTCTGGGCGAGGACATAGTACACCGTGGACAGCTCATGGGTGTGGTGTATGTATGAAGTTACTGGGAACACGTCAGACAAATGAAATTAAATTGAAATGCATTTATTTATCTATTCTGTTTTAGAAGGATTAAACAGACTGAGAGAAAATCTACATTGCCGTGGTAACACATTCCGCCATCTTGCTGTTGATTATTTTTCTTTTACAGCACACCTGAGAATGTTTGTTTGATTGCTTGATTTATAACTTAAATACGGTGTGTTAAGTGAGGAATTAGTCAACGGAATTAATGTCAACGAGGGATTAGTAAACGGTGTCAGTGTAGTCTTTGATTTATTAATAACTACACTGTTATTAGCATGCTAAGCACTTAACGAGGCGATATGATTCCAACCCTTGCATCCTGGTTATTCTTCTTCTTCAAAAAAAAAAAACAGATTATGAGAATGTGATTGTGGAAGAGGATGGTCTGGTGGTATGCAGAACTTGATGTCATCTGTAATCAGTGACATGAGGCGAGACATACATGTATTGACCTCAGATATTGTATGAAAAGCTTCTGGTTTAATCAGTCTTCATCTCAGAGACTTGTTGTACCATGCACACACACACACACACACACACACACACACACACACACACACACACACACACACACGCAAATGTTGCGCCAAATTAAATGACTGTGGCATGTGAAGCTTGATAGACCCTGAAGGAACCTTTTGGTCTTTTCCTTAACACTTTATCATTGCCACGCTGAGGTAAATTGGGGTTATAAACCAGGGCAATTGGGCGTAATAACAGCAGGACGATAGTTTCAAGGGTGTTCAAGCCATCAGGAAACTCAAGAGACCAATCAGACACATACACTGTCTGAGTCTGTCCTCCTGAGTACAGAGACCGGACATAAGTAATTAGAAATCCAAAATGTCAGAATGAATATGTGCTGGTCGGAGAAGAGGTTGATGCCTTGCTCAGCCATGATAGCCCATTTGATGATTAATGGTTAGTGAGAGGCACAACGTCAAAATCAAAGTCCCCCAAAACACAGACCATAACAAAAGGACATAAAAGAACAAGAAATGTAATAAATTGGATAAACAAAACAAAATGAGAAACATGCTACACCACAGTAAGTAAAATCACACACACAAATATTCGAAACATTAACTTAGGTACTGTACTGGAATAATAATTGAAAAAGACTTTAACAGTGGAGTGTTTTACAACAGTTCAGATGATTATTTTTCTTCAGGCACTTCAGAGGAAACTGTCGTTTCTTCCAAAGAAAGTCTTATTTCTTCAGAAGAGACGTCCAACGTCATTACCTTTTCCTGGTGCTTAGCAGGCGTTTGAGTGGCATCATAGAACTTAACTGGTAATTAAAACACACTAAAAAAGGCTCATTGACAACTTGTGCGCAAATGAGGAAAAAGGGGTATTACATCATCTCAACCAATCAGCAGGAAGGAGGACAGCCATTGGCTGAATTTGAATCATGCGAGTTAGTCGGCAGTCCGCGAATACTCAAACCGTGAGGGCAAAACCAAGAATAGTCACGGGCCTACTGTATTCCTGATTCCACCCTCTGACCTACCCAAAATTCTGCCTCTGAAAAGCTGGCAGTTCATGAGTTCCTTGGGGCAAAGTCCAGCCTGGATGGCTTGCCAGGCCATCACAGGGCAGAAACATGCTAATGGCTATACAGGCTAGTCTTGACAAAAATCAGCAATGGTTGTTTTACATCAATGGTTTTCAAAGTGGGCAGCACACCCCCCCCCCATATGGGGGCGATATGAACTTTCGAAGGGGCGCTAGCGAGTAAACCGTTGGATGGGGGCGTTGAAATTGTGACGGGGGCGTTGGAGCAATCACAGTAAAATCTGACGTTGGTGTGATCGATCCGTTTACTGCACCCAGCACAGAGGTGCCAAGCCATCTAGAAGAGGAACTTGTAAGTTTGAATCTGAAAAAGTAAGTAAATCTGTAAATTTGGATCTGAAACCAAAGTTCAAAACCTCTTACCAAGCCTTTTGGATGCAAACAGTGATCCCAAAACGCTACCCAAACCTGTGGAAAGACATCAAGTTGTTTTTCATTGCTTTTCCGACTTCATACCTGGTTGAGAGGGGATTCAGTGCTGTGTCAAGGCTCCTCACCAAACAAAGAAACAAACTCAACATAACAGAGCATGGTGATCCGAGACCGCTCCTGACAAACCTTCATCCTGATGTTGACCGTTTGATTGCAATGCACCAAGCCCACCCATCTCATTGAGCAGGGGAGTTGTTAATGATTACGCGTTAAGTTTTACAATTGATTTAATGTTCAGTTCAAGGTGTTTGTGATTGAAAAATAAATGTTAACCATTTGTGTTTGTTAAAATGTTTTTTTTATACTCTTTAAACTGTTTGTGATTGAAGAATCAACCAATTCTTAAGACATTTAACATTACTGGCGTTCGTTTGGGTGGGGTTCTGGCATTTCTGTCCGGCGGTGAAGGGGGCGGTAGCAAAAAAAGTTTGAAAACCACTGTTTTACATTAACCTCCCACCGCAGACAATGAGAGACATGGCCGGCCGTTGATAATCCAGTTAGCTGCACTGGGGAGACGGTGACAAAATGTTGAGGGTGGGGCTTGAACCCCCAATCTTGGGATCAGTGATCCAGCACCTTACCACCAGGTCACCACTGCCCCTGATCAAGACCTCTAACCCTTATTTGCTTCGTTGTATTTTTTACAAGTAAAAGGGTTATGCTAGATAAGGACATCTCCCAAATGTCATAAATGTAAACAAAAATATTGCAGGTGCGGTTTATTCCATATTGAGTTTCTGTGTTTAGTGACTCTAGTGTTAATATTAGTAATTCATTAATTTTTGATTTCTAAGATGCTTAATCCTAATTAGGGTCACGAGGAAGCTGGCACCCGTCTCAGCCAACTCCAGATGGGGGGCTACATCCTTTACAGCATTCTAGGCCATCACAGGGCCAACACTCATACAACCATTCACACTCGCACCTAGAGGTGATTTGGAACAGCCAGTTAACTTGGTGCATGTTTTTTCTACTGTTGGAGGAAACCAGAGTACCCAGAGGAAACCCACACAAGCACAGGGAGAACATGCAAATTCCGTACAGAAACACCTGAGCTGGGAACTGAACCCCGGACCTTCTTGCTATGAGGCAGAAGTGCTAGAATATTAGTGATATTAAATAAAACATTATTTTCCACTATACTGTATTAATCTCACAAAGAGAAATTATTGCCTCTGCATTTAACCAATCAAAAGTGAGCACACACAGTGAGCACACACACACACACACACACACACACACACAGGCCACCACCCGGAGAGCAGTTGGGGGTTAGCTGCCTTGCACAAAGGCACTTCAGCCATGAAGGTGAAGGAGGAAAAGGTGCTCACTCCCACACCACCACACATTTTTCCTGATGGTTCGGGAATTGATCCAGCATCCTTTCTGTCCCAAAGAGCTTCTTTACCCATTGGGGTACGGTTGCCCCCAAAAAACCAAACTAACAACTCTTGCTTTGTCTAAAGGAAATCTTGAGTTGGTGGACATCAATTAAAAGTTGTGTTTTTCCACTAGACTCTGGATGCATATGTGTGGGATGTTAAGAAAGTCGAAATGGGTGTGTTTAAATCCCTCACTAATATCCTTGGTGTCTTAATTGATGGTTCTTCATTTACAACACCATGATGGCATGTACATTTTCCGAGTGAAGCACGCTATCCAGTGATGAGTAAACCGTGTGAGATGCTACATACGCAGGAGTGTCAGCATGAAGCAGTATCACCTATATTTAGTTTAGTTCCCAGGGCTTTAATCAATACAGAGCCAGCCTACATTATGGCATAATTTCTTCTCTTCATTGGCTTGTGCTTCATCATTTTGTGTACTAGTGTGAGAAATAGTCTCATGCAAAGGCCACTGCTGAGATCCATAACCAGTTCCAGTAAACAGATATTCCTGAATATAGTACCTCGGCGCTCCAAGAATCGGCAGATATGCAACTCTGATCCGATACTGATCCTCTTAGTCATAGACTGACTTTCTGTGATCCTTTGTTGGCAAATTATGTCTAGTATCAGAGGCATGATTGGTGACAAGTTGCATCCTGTTTTTACGTGCAAGCCCTTACGGTCTCGTCATTGTGTCAGTCAATACAACATGCAGCTCCTGGCAGGAAATAAGTGAATCAGCAGATGTCCAAAATCTGATACAGGCACTGGTGCTGACAGCAATATTTAGCAATTTGAACACCATTAATAATAAATAACAGTGAGTAGCTAGTAGAGCTAGATCACTTTGCTCATTTGTCATCGATTCACAGCACAGAAATCAAGCAACTAATTAAATATGATTCCAAACCCTTGTGTGTGACTTGTGGCTCTGCAGCCTCCAACATATTGCAGTTCAGGAATGACTGCGTGCTGTCTAACAAGCCTCGAATATATATGATAAGAATATATACATAGTCCTTCCATCGCTCCTGTATAGATCAGAAACCTGACCAACTTTCGTTAGTTCTAGCCAGTGAGTGCCTAGAATTGTTCCAACCAGAGATCCAGAGATCACCTTGCCTTGATCTTGAACATCAGTGTGTGTGGCCAACTTCGAAGTCTTGAGACGTGCTTGTACGACAATAATAGAAACAATGCATAGAGGCAACGGGATTTGCTGGCTCGGTCGTATGAGGCGAACGAAAAGAACCCCTAAACACCCTTGTTTGTCCAAAGAGCTCAAACATGGAAAATGTACTGAGGGACCATACAAAACATGAGGAGACTTTTTCAAATCTTCTGGTTTAATACCTAGTACTAATTGTAGTCATGGTACTAGTTGTCAATGCGTCATCAAGCCTGGTGAAACCAGCAGCATGTCTTGGAGCAGCTGTCTGAAGCTAGTCTAAGAACCTGAGCAGACAAATTAGACACAAGTGGCCCGAAAGATGGATCCTCCATCACTAGAATTTGTTCCTCCATTGGCCGAACCTTTTAATCCTTGTAGAGTTGCTCTTGGCGAGCTCTGGGTGAAGGCGGGGTACACTCTCAACAGGCAATCACAGGACCACCTCAAACACACACACACACACCCATCTAGAGCAATTTGGAACAGACAAAGAGCAGTCCTGGGACTATTAGAGGAAACTGGATAACCTGGAAGAAACGCACACAAACATGCTGAGAACATGCTAACTTGTTGAGCCCAGGACCTTCTTGTTGTTAGAAGGACATGATATGCCATGATGCTGCCCCTAGACAGAGGCTTTGATTATTTATTCATTAATTTTCTGAACCGATTAATCTTAATGAGGGTCGTGGGGAGGCTGGCGCCAATCTCAGCTGACTCTGGGCGAGAGCGGAGTACACTCTGGACAGCTCACCAGGTCATCGCAGGGCCAACACTCTCATACTTGCATACCTAGGGGTAATTTGGAACGGCCAATTAGACTACCGTGCATGGTTTTGGACTCTGGGAGGAAACTGGAGTACCTGGAGGAAACCCACACAAGCACAGGGAGACTATTCAAACTTGTTGAGCCCAGGATCTTCTTGTTGTTAGGAGGACAATGATCCGCCATTATGCTGCCTCAAGGCAGAGGATTATTTATATATATATATATATATATATATATATATATATATATATATATATATATATATATATATAGGATTTTCTGAGTAGATCCTTCCGTAGGAGAGTGCTCAATACTTTTTGGTAGAGCAAATAAACAAAAGGACAGGACAAAGGCTTTCTATTGAAACTCCATTTATCACTACAGATCTGTTTCGAGGGGTGGTTTCTGTCCTTTTGTTTTGTGTGTGTATATATATATATATATATATATATATATATATATATATATATAGGCAGAGGATACGATAATGTAAAATGGCACCTGTCAATAGTATGTGGACATCTGACCATCGCACTAATTTGTGGTGGCCACAAAGCTGAAAGCTCACTATACTGTAATTTATTATTTCCCAAAGACTGTTCCAGCATAAAACTGCTCCTGTGCTCAAAGCCAGCTTTATATCACGGTGTATTAAATTTGCTAGACAGTAGAAGAACTCAAGTTTTCTCCAAGAAGCTCTTGACCTCAACCTCACTGAACAACTTTAGAACCCAACCTCTTCACACCTCCTAACATCAGCGCATGATCTGAGTCATGCTCTTTTAGCTGAATGGACACAAATCCCCAGAGCCATGTCTTGAAATCTGGTAGAAAGCCTTCCCAAAAGAGTGCAGCTCATTATAATGGTAAAGAGGGAATAAATCTGGAACAGGATGTTCAAGAGTGCGATGATGATGATAATGAAGTGCCTCCAAATATATATATTTGTGTGTGTGTGTGTGTGTGTGTAGGATTTTAGTCATCCCTGATAGTGTAGAGCCTCGTATAACATTTGAGGTGAAGGTCTCATGTAGGACTAGGGAGATTCTCTTAGGAAATATCAACCGCGCAATGGCGCTGGTAATCTGATCTGTTGAGTAATGATTAACGTTAGATTTAAACATTGCATGTAAATCTGGTGTGTTGACCATGAACCTTTTTGATTATTCTGCACTTGCACCGAGCATTTTGGTTCTAAAATGACAAGATTTTTCAGTAAGATATTGTTCACTGTGGGGTCTCGTCTTAAACATGTATCTTGAGTAGATGGAAAGCTAACCAGTTTTTTCTCTGAATCTTAGCCAACTAAAAATACACATAATCCTAAAATAAACTGACACCATTGTTTGGGGGAGACCTGCCGTTCACGCTGTTTACTTCAGACACTATTGTTCATTGAAAAGGTAAAACAAACCCGGTTGTATTTTAACCATACGCTATTCAGACGTGGATTCGGGTGACATTTACTTAACCTTGACTGTTGTTTTTGTTTTCAACGTGCAAGTCTCGGTTGCAAATATGACTTTGATATCTTTCGCCGAACTCATTCTTGTGTCACATAATCTGCTTTGGGGTCAAACAGGCGGTAATTCTGCACCCGTTCGGCAACTAGAGTGTTTACAACATCACACAAAGCCTACATTATGAGACCGATGTGACCGAGATTTCTTTCTCAGAGCAGCTTTGCAGAGCACATCCTGAGGTTAAGAGTCAAACTTCAGCACTTTAAGATCTGCTATTTAACATCTTGAAAAATGGCTGCTTTTTAGTGGACAACAACTAGGCTGTATGACTCACCATCTCTAATGGACTGCTGACTAAGAGACATCAGTGTCTCTTCACTGACAAATTGACTGACTGATACTTTGTTATGGAGATGTGAATGTAGGACAGCATTACTAAACTGGTATTTTGGGAAGTAGATATTTTTAATTTATTTATTTATCCTAAGTGCATTAATGGCAAAGTTATATTATTAATAATTTAACACTAAATACACTTTGGGCTGTGCAAAGCAGCCACTTTAGTTCGGTAATTATTTCCTTAGATGTCATGGTGGTGCAGTAGTTTGCACATCTGCCTCACAGCAAGAAGGTCCTGGGTTCAGTTCCTGGGTTTGAGAGCTTCTGTGTGGTGTTTTCATGTTCTTTCTGTGCTTGTGTGGGCTTCCTCTGGGTACTCTGCCTTCCTTCCTCCCACAGTCCAAAAACATGCCCAGTAGGCTAATTGGCTGAGCGTGAATGGATTTATGTGTATTTGGTAGCCCTGCAATGGCTTAATAAGTTATTCAGAGTGTCCCCTGTCCTCAAGCATAGTCGGCTGAGATGGGCGCCAGCCTCCCTGCGACCCTAATTAGGATTGAGCGGTTTAAAAAATGAATGGGTTATTTACTTACGAAAAGTAGTTAAACTATCTTAATCCTAATTAGGGACATGGGAGGTTGGCGCCCATCTCGGCTGACTCCGGGCAAGAGCAGAGTACACTCTGAACAGCTCGACATGTCATTGCAGAGCAGACACACGCTGACGGCTATGCAGCTACTTTTGACAAAAGTCAGCAATGGTTCTTTGACATGAACCTCCCACCAGAGACAGTGAGAGACACTGCCGGCCTTTGATAACCCAGTTAGCTGCACTGGGGGGGACAACAGTGACAACCATTGCCAGTGGGGCTTGAACCCCGACCTTGGGATCATGATTGGTTCGCCAATTCAGGTTAATTAGTAGTTATGTACTGACGGCAAGGTGGATTTCACTGGATAAAACATCTCAAACTATTTAATTCGGCAACATCCCCAGAGCCGGATGTGCATAATTGTTATAGTGTACTCTACAGGGAAACAGAAAAGCAAGAAATACACTAAAGTGATATTTGTGTGGTTTATTTATTCATCATTTTAAATCATGATGAAATTAAGTGTACACAGGAGCAGGTAACTAACTCTCTTTCAGGATTTACGAACTGTATTTCGCGGGATATAAGGCGCACCATCAATGAACGATAATTGACCGGTCTGTTTTCATAAATAAGCCTTTATGAAGCAAAAGTCATATGAGTCAAACTTGATTCAACTCCTTCACAGTAACTCAACATTGCTCAGTTATAACAATATAAAACAATAAACTCACTTTTTCAGTTTATTCCTCTTCCACAAATCCATCAAATTCTTCCTGTTCAGTGTCTGAGCTTAACAGTTGCCGAAGTTGGACATGAAACCTGTATTTCTCGAACTTAAGACCTGTTGACACCAATATCTAGTGATTTGAACTCTTTGGTTAATCGGCCTGAATGATGGTAAGCTCTGAATTAGTTTGCTTCACTTGGGTTTTGACAGTATCAGTGAGATGGAGTCGCGCAGCTTCATTCATACATAAGACGCACCAGGGTATTAGGCGCACCGTCAATTTTTTTTTTGAAGATTAAAGGATTTTTAAGTCCACCTTATGGTTCGAAAAATACGGTACAGTGGCCCCTCGCTACTTCGTGCTTCAGTTTCTTCAGTTATGCAAAAAAAAAAAAGCCTCCAAACAAAAAACCAACCCAATAAAACTACTTACATTTTTATGAGGTGCGTGTTTGTGTGTGCATATTTATATTTTATTTACATCTTGTGTATTATTTTTGAATGTTTAGATATTATTATAAGTTATATCCCTGAATATGTATTTATTGATATTATATACATATACATGTACGTATATGTCAGTTAAGGGTGGTCGATCCTACTTCGTTGAAATCGGGGGGGGGGGGGGTCTGGGTCCCCATTAACCGCGGAAATTGAGGGTTCCCTGTATATGCAACATGGAAATAATGAAAAGCAAACTTAAATGAGATTAGTTTATACAGTGGAACCTTGGTGGCCAAACACAATTCATTTCGAAAAATATGGTCGATTACCGATTTGGTCAACGAGTGAAACAATATTTCCAATAAGAAATAGTAAAGTCAATTAATGCATTCAGTTTTTCTACTTGTGTCATTACAGTTGTATATCATTTGAAAACGAGGTGTATTTATGAAGCATATTGATATACAATGCGTACATTTAATGCACAAAAGAGTAAAATATAATACACAATTAACCTAATTATGTACTGTATTTGTTTACGTACCTTTTTGGCTGTGATGTGTCGGTGTATGTGGATGGATGGGGAGGGAGTGATTGGGGAGGGGTTATTGCTTTGAGGGGGAGTCCCCTCCATAAAATGACTGGGTAATTATCCTTCTGGTGTTTTTTCCTTTCTCTGTCTCTTGATCGCAGTTGATTCTTCTTCCTCTACAGTTGCCTTCTTGGTCTTTTTAACAAAGAACTTGTCCAATGTTAATTGTTTTTGTATTCATTGCAAAATTTTACTGACGAGCATCATAGCGTTCTCACTGTCCTCCCCCAATTTGCACACTCTCCCATCCCTCGTCCCTCATCTTCATCAGACGACAGATCACCAGCCAAAGATTTTGTTGCTATTCTTGCAGGTGTTGCAGATTTCCTGTATTTCATTTAATTCTGTGGCTTTCCAAATGTTTATGAATATTTGCCGGCTTTGTTTGAAGTCTATTGATTTGTTCAATCAGCAAGGTTTATTTTCCACATACTGTATTTTTTGATCGCACTTTGATTTGTTTGACCAAAGAGTCTTTCGAACATCGAAGTTCCACTGTATTTTCATATTCTCACCATGACATTGAGGCTGGTCCAGTGTACTTGTACTTTGAGTCAGCTAAAAGCTCTGTGTAGCTAACGGCGTGTGGTCTGGTCTGTTCAGCGTACTCATTTAAACAGGAGAGAACTGCACTGTGTATATGAGACACATTATAAACTAACAAAAATAAGGTCTCTATTGTTTATTTTACATTTTGATGCATGAACTGAATACACCGCTTGCTTCAAGTGACTGAGGTAAACTATGAGTCAGCTGTTATTGAATGAAACATTATCTACTCTGAATGATGACTGACATCTTCAAGATTCCGGGTCAATCAGACTGTGCCTTTCCTACGCACTACTTAGTAGATTGATATCACTGAATGGGGACCAAATGTCATGGAGACTGTTTCACAATATCCGCCATGCCTGAGATGAATGTTATAGCACAGACGTTCCCCGACGTATGTTTTTAATTGGTTCCGGACGGTCGAATGCAAGTTGAAAGTGAATGTAGGTTGTTACAGTGACGTGTGACGTATGACGCTCATACTGTTCTATACACCCATAAATACCATTACTGTATCTCATAAAACAACCCTAAATCAATTATTATAAACATAACATTGTAAAATAATATCAAATAATATCAACATTAATTTCAAATAAGTCACTTATTTATACCGAGTCACTTTACATGAAGCTTAAAACAGCCAACCAAGCTTACAATATGTGAAGCGCTCAATACTGAAAGTAGTGTACTTGCGAAAGTAGTGTACTTGTTGTGGGTTATATGGACTTCCGGTCTTTCAAGTGCGCAAGGGTGCCATTGAACTCGTTTAGAACACAGCCTGCACTGATGTGGAGCCAGCAGAGCGGAGAGCTCTTTCCTGGATTCGGATTTTCATTCATTTTATAACTCTCTTTGCTTAAACTGAGTATGTATGGTAGATCATGCCGATCTGAGCAGATAGTTAATTCATCTCTGTGTATGAGACTTGCACCCATGCTAGTAGGCTTATGCTTCTGACCAACCATATTTGCTTAGGGTTACAAAAGTTCACAAAACGGTGTAAACACAAAGATCACAGAGACAACGTCTTAACACAAGGGTAACACGCTATATAACTGATATATATATATATATATATATATATATATATATATATATATATATATATATATATATATATACACTGTAACTGAACTGGGAAGGAGGGGCACTCAGTCTGTCTTTTGTAAACAATGGATGCACGTCAGCGTACTACATAGGTACGTCTAAACTCAAAATGTAACTTTTTTTTATTGGGAAAAAAAAATCGAAAAAACGGATGAACGTAAGTCGGGGACTGTCTGTACTGTATATTCTACCTGGGAAAATAAGAGAAGCCACCTAAAGCCATATTTCTTGTTGATTTTTAAAAAAATTTTGCGAGACAGTGATCACATTCACTCCATTGTGGTATCTTTTGAAACTCATTTAAAATTTCACTAAAGTCCATTTTTGGAAGGTGATAAAGATCATAGCGCACAGTGCAGCTAGCTAACATCTAACTCGCGGGTCCCACAGAAACTAGACGATTTATTGCCTTCTCCATGACCAGTGACATTGCATGTACTGTCATTACAATAAAATGTTCATCTTTTTTGTACATTATTGTTGAATATATTTCTTTAGAGAAATGTCAGTGTGGTTTTGATGCACAAGGGTGTTTTGGGGTACATTTTAATAAATAATGATAGTTTACTATTTGTTACTTCTCTTTGGCAGATTTTTTACAGGTTAAGTTGCCTACCACCGCATCAGCACCCTACCACCGCAGTATTGGTCCTGTGATGGTCTGGCAAGCTGTTCAGGGTGTATCACACTTTCACCCGGTGTCGGCTGAGATGTGCTCCAGCCTCCACACCACCCTAGTAGGAGTAAGCTGTGAATGAGAAGACATTTCTCTGTTTACTTTAGCCGTGACATTCTTAATGGTTTGTCTCCATTGCATCACAAGTCTTAAACTAATCTACCTGAATAATCCGAATATGAAAAAAAACAAAAAGAACACAGAATGGTTGAGGTGGGCCAGACGAGTTTGAACCTGCTTCATCATATGTTCCTGACCAAAGAAAAATAACTCTGGAGGAAACTACTAGAAAAATACCAAAGGTTCCTCAGAAATAACATAGACCTGGGGGATTGGAATGAATGACTTGGTGGGTTCACTGTGATGGTAGCGTGCTGGTTTTCTGATTTGAAGGTTGGGGGTTCAAGCCCCACTGTCACCAGGTTGTCCCTCCTGTCCCTCCAGTGCACCGAACTGGGTTATTAAATTCCAGCCATGTTTCTCACTGTCTGTGGTGAGAGGCACGTAAAAGAACCATTGCTGACTATCGAAAAGAGTGGGCTGCGTTGCCGTCAGCGTGTTCCTGCCCTGCGATGGCCTGACGATCGGCTGAGATGAATTTAATTCGGGTCTTGTTTTTTTTTTAATTTTTTTTCTCACAATATTTTGAGCAATAGAGATATATTTCCTATTTCTTCATGCTTGTCTTAAAGTTATATTATAGATCACTGTCAGAGCAGCAAGATTGGACCAGTCATCTCTTATCACCAAGTCATTCATTCCAATCCTCCAGGTCTACGTTATTTCTGAGGAACCTTTGGTATTTTTCTAGCAGTTTCCTCCAGAGTTATTTTTCTTTGGTCAGGAACATATGAAGCAGGTTCAGACTCGTCTGGCCCACCTCAAACATTCTGTGGGGGTTTTTTTTGTTTGTTGGTTTTTCATATTCGGATTATTCAGGTAGATTAGTTTAAGACTTGTGATGCAATGAAGATAAGCCATTAAGAATGTCATGGCTAAAGTAAACAGAGAAATGTCTTGTCACTCACAGCTTCCTCCTATTAGGGTGGCGTGGAGGCTGGAGCATATCTCAGCCGACACTAGGTGACGGTGTGATACGCCCTGAACAGCTCGCCAGACCATCACAGAACCAATATACTACTACACAAGTATTCACACTTACATTCACACCAAGGGGTTTGAAGCAGCCAGTTAGCCTAATGCAGGGGTCACCGACCTTTTTGAAACCGAGAGCTACTTCTTGGGTACCAATTAATGCGAAGGGCTACCAGGTCAAAACACACCTCTGAAATTACAAATTTGCTCAATTTACCTTTAATTATATGTTATCATTAATAATTAATGATATTTATCTATGTGAAGATATTGATTTGATTTAAAATATATTCAAAAAAATTAGATGCAGCTCAATGGAGAGTGGCGCTATGGAGCTGTGGGCCTGTCCTAAAACTAGCAGTGAACAGGTCCGCGGGCAACTTATAGTGTCCTTGCGGGCTACCTGGTGCCCACGGGCACCACGTTGGTGATCCCTGGCCTAATGGGTATGTCGTTCAAGTTTGGGAGGAAACCTACACAAGCACAGGGAGAACATGCAAACTCAACACAGAAACGCACATGTCCAGGACCTTCTTGCTGCGAGATGGACATGCTAAGTACTACAACACCGTCCTGCCCAAGAAATCTCTTCTTTTGAAATAAAACTGAACCAAGTAGAAAAGTTGAAGATGAAGCGTAATTGTATGGAACAATATGAAAGTCGGAAGTGTGTCATTCATATTAGCTTTTTAATTTTTACATTTTTTTATTTTAAAGACTTCTAGTTGATTTATGTGGTTGACAAGTTGAAACATTGATAGTTAAACACCACTTTTATAACACCGTCCTGGTTTGTGCAAGAAATCTTTACACAGCAGGGAGTTGTAATTCTGTTGGGGATTACTTCACTAATTAATGCACCAAATTAACCCCGTAAACACACAGCAGTCACTTTAAGTAGTTAATAGGACTGACTCTCAGCATGGTGCTATAAACAGGTCTGTGCTGTAAGTGTTTCTAAGGCCTGGGCTTCAGCCAGTTCTAATGCCCTCTGGGTCTCGGTCCAATCTGATAATGCAGGGGACTGAAGGTGTTCCAGAAGCTGTGAATGACTCTCCTTGGCACTCCGAGCCTCACTTTCTCAGTCAGACAGAGGGAAATAAAACGTGTGTCTTGTGTTTTTTTTCTAAGAATTTGCCTGTGCCTTTGGTACGGTAACATTCATTTATCCTTCATCCACTTAATCCTACTAGGTTCATGGGGGGGCGTCTGTGTCATCTGACTCTCGCCTTAAAAGAAAGGAGTATAACCTGAAATGCTCACCAATCCACTGCAGGGCCAACACACACATGATCATTTACACGCTCTCCTAGGGGGCAAATTGGAACAACCAATTAGCCTTAGGTGTATGGTTTTATTTTTGGACTGCTGGAGGAAACCAGAGTACCCAGAGAAACCCACCCAAGCATGGGCAGAACATGTAAACTCCACACAGAAATAGTAGTGGTGGCTTAGTGGTTAAGGCAAAGGGTTACTAATCTGAAGGTTAGTGGTTCAATCCCCACCACCAGCACTCTTGTGCCCTTGAGCAAGGCCTTTCAATTCAATTTAACCCTTTAATTGCCTTTAACCCTGAAATTATCCGTTTTATAATAATTGTAAGTCACTCTGGATAAGAGTGTTTGCCAAATGCTGTAAATGTAGTATATACTCTCTCTAAGTGTAGGACTCGAACCCAAGACCTCCTTGCTGTGATGCGGACATGGTATGGTATCAGGGATACAAATAAAAGTGACTCCGTCATCATAGCCCATCATATTATTATTAAGTTGACTGTTCCTCAACAACCTTTTGACTATGTTTGTAGTCAGGGCTGCACAATGCATCTTCAGTACTGCTATAATCTTATTTTTTCGTGTATGTGTGTACCGTATTTTTCGGACCATAAGGTGCACTTAAAAGTCTTTCATCTTCAAAAAAAGCTGATGGTGCACCTTATGTGTGGGTGAGGCGGCACGACTCCATCTCACTGACACCGTCAAAACACAAGTGAAGCAAACTAATTCAGTGGCTTAACCAAAGAAATCCAACCGCTAGATATTGGTGTCCAGGTCGTAATTGAGAGGTATCCGGGCTTTATGTCCAAATACTGAGATAAAGCACTGCTACAGGTGTCCTCCTGAGACCTAAAATTAATCTTCTTGAATTTAAAGGTACACTGATACAGTTCCTTAAGAGTAATGACCTCCATTCTGTAATGAATACAATACTAATGCGCTGTCTCTTTAAGGGGACGTGACTGAGAGAATGTCACGACCCAGGAAGACTTCTAATCTTAGTCTCTGTTGATCAGACTCTATGTGCGAGGGAATAATAGATAAAATGTAAGAATAAAAAATAACAGAGGGATTTGGGCTTTATGTCCAACTCGCTCAACTTTTAAACTCCGACACTGAAGATGAATAATTTGATGGATTTGTGGAAGAGAAATGAACCGAAAATGTGAGTTTATTGTATTATTGTTACAACTTTTTGTTGTAATTGACCGGGGATTTAGCTCAGTTGGGAAAGTGTCCGCTTTATCCTCCAGAAGGTCGGCGTTCGAATCCAGCCGCGTCATACCATAAGACGTTAAAATTTGGTAGTTGTTGCTTCCTGCTTGGCGCTCAGCATCAAAGGATAGAACAACACAATAACTGGCGCCGCACAAAAAAAACCCACCAAAGAGCGCTTTGAGCAGAATATTCAGTATGGATAAAGCACGATATAAATCTACTATTACAATACAATACAACTGAGCAATGTTGAGAGTTATTTGTGAGAGTTGAATCAAGTTTGATTTATCTGACTTTTCTTTCGCTGAATGAGATTTCCTTTCGGCTTTTTCCGTTTATCAGGGATCGCCACAGCTAATGATTCGCACGTTTGATTTGGCATAGGTTTTTACATCGGATGCCCTTCCTGACACAAACCTTTTAGCATAGGACAGAAATTCAGCAATGGTTCTTTTACATGAACCTCTCACCATAGATGGTGAGAGACATGGCCGGCCTTTGATAACCCAGTTAGCTGCACTGGGGGAGGACAGTGACAACCTTGTGGAGAGTGGGACTCGAAACCCCAATCTTAGAATCAGCGATCCAGCGCCCAATACCACTAGACCACTACTGCCCCATGACTTTTGTTTCGCTTGATGCGCCTTATAGTCCAGTGCGCCTTGTGGTCTGGGAGACATTGTTTGATTCTGTTGGTATGTCTATCTCAGCCGACACTGAGCGGAGACAGGGAACCACCCGTACGGCTTGCCAGATCATCACCGGGAAAACACACACAGCCATTCACACCAACATTCACTCCTTAGGACAATTTGGAATACCCACTTAGTCTTCGATGTGCCTCTCTTTGGACTGCGGGAGGAAACCGGAGCTCCCAGACCAAAGCCATGCAAACACAGGGAGACTGTGCTAACATCACACAGAAATGCCCTTGCCAGGCACAGGACTCAAACCCAGAACCTTCTTGCTGTGATATGAACGTGCTCACCAACCACGATGCTACAATGCCACCGTGCTGCCCCACTAGTACTTGGTCTAGTAGAAAAACATCCCTCGAGAACAGGACCACCATTACTACAGAGAATGAAACATTTTCCACCAACATCTTGACATTTGATCCTGTTGATGAATGCAAGCACTGCAGCACAACTGCCCTCTTTACAGGAAGACATGGGAGCCTTTATAATACTAATATTTGTGTTATATAATACATTTATAAAACAGCTTTCTCAAAGTAGTGGTCGTACAAAGCACTGGATACAAACAAAAGCCATGTTTCAAATGTATAATGCATTCAGAATTGGCCTCCTGTTGCTAATCCCACATCTACAAACAAGGAGAACAGGTCCTGCCACACTGGCGTATATATAATGGCGCGCTTTTAAACGAGTTAAATAAGAGTAATCCGAGACGCGAGTCAGCACAGGGAAGTTTCTCAGGGATTTTTTTTCCAAGCCAAGGGCGACAGTCACACAGGGAGATTAATGCAAGAGCCAAAGGTTTCAAGGTTGGTGAAGTGTTCAGAAACCGAACAGGTGTAAGGACACAACGGAGGAGCAGAGACGGAGAGAATCGGGGGGGGGACGAAGTCGGACATAGAAAACACAATCCGCTTCAGGTGAGCACATTATCATATTCGAGTGAAAAATTTCAGTCAAGAATTATGATGTTACTAATGTGAGCTTTATTCATCAAGCTTTTATTGGACAAACTTGCTTAGCATTTAACATTATGGACAGACGTCCAAATTTGCTTTTCTTTTTAACTGTGTAAAGCTGCTTTCCAACACTGTCAATTCTAAAAAAATTCTACACAATTAAAATGAACTGAATTGAGTTGAGTTATTCACAGGTAAAATCATCGAAAGGGAAGTAATGTAAACTGTAATAAGTGGGAATTTTTTCATTAATGCTTTTCCGTCAGGTTATTTTACCTGTTTATCTCAAATTTGAAAAGTTATGTCAGAAAATGTGGCATCATTTTAAAGTAACTCACCAAAACCTGCCAGGAATTTTCAGCTTTAAAAAAATAAAAAAAAAGTATAAATAATTTCTGACTTAATACCCACTTTAATGTGTCACAACTGTAGATATAAACATGTAACTGAGGAATTTATATTCAAATTATATTAAATTATATACATAATTAAATAAGCCAATATTATAATGTATGATAATGATTTCATGGATAATATTAATTGTGACTGATGTAAAATGATAACATATAGTGTTAAAGCTGTTTGATTTTCAGGATACTGAAGTGCACATGAATGGTTTACTCCTATAGGGATGCATTTGTATGTGTAAAGTCCTGGTTTGGTTTTCTATTTTGCTGCAGTGCTCAGAGTCTTTGTCGTATTAGTCTTATTTATTTCACCTCTTCATGTTTATTTACTAAGCAGAGAGAGTGGCTGTGAAACTTATTTTAGTGCTTTCGATCTCGAGGAGCTGATTTGCAATTAAAATGAGTTTCGTGAACATTGTGTTTCTGGTACAGATGCTGGAGTGCAGCATGAGGCTTGTTGCATTGTTTATGTAAATGGACCATAATCATAACTTTAATATTATTAATAACAATATATTATTATTATTATTATTATTATTATTAAGTGTGAATGAGATCATAATCATGTGTTGCATGGCAAATGTTAATGTGATAATTAAATAAGCATAATGTCACTGAGGATATATATCTGTTTGGTCATGTGACCTTTCTGGGAAAATTTATGCTGATATTTATTATAAATATATGTATGTGGTGAAATAAAACAAATAGATACAGTATTCCTACTGTGAAGTTCCTATAAGATGACATCCAGAAGTTTGTTTCTCTCATAACAGTGACACTCAGTCAGTCATTCTGCTGATAATTTATCATCCCCACACTGACCAATCAGAATCGAGAATTCAGCAGAGGGGTAGTATAGCAGTTGATCAATGTTTCATACAAAAGCTGCAAATGATAAAGAGCTTTGTATACATTATATGTAATATTTACTAGTTGACGGAATATGAAGATGGCACGGTGGGGGGTGTAGTTGGCCCTCTCGCCTCACAGAAAGAATACCTTGGGTTCAAGCCTTGTTTTATCCCTGTTCTCATGTGGGTTTTCTCTGAGTGCTCTGGTTTTCTTCCAAAGTCCAATGTCAAGCACATTAGTCTAATTAGATATTCTTGAGCGCTCCTTGGTATGAATATGATTGTGAAAGTTTGTGTGTCTGTGTGTCCTGCTATGGGTCTGGTAAGCTGTTCATGGGGTGCCATGCCTTCATCTGGAGCCGGCTTGGATGGGCTCCAACCTCTCCGTGACCCAAATCAAGGATAAAGCAGTTTGGAGAACAAAATGAAAAAAAGTGTTGAAAAGAACTATCGGCAGACACTGCCGCAGTACCTTACGTTGCCTGTTAGCGTAAAGATTTCAGACAACCGCCATCTAGTGCATACTCCATAGGTACATTTTCACACACCGCTCACTAACTAACTCCACGCATATGGTTTTATACTTTAAATTATATTATAAATAGTCAGGTCTTGGTCTGTTGCTTGTTGGAGAAGAATTAGAAACTGAGGAAGAAAATAAGGAGAAACTGCGTGAAATTTATGACTTGACTGTTTTCCTGTGGTTGTCACATCCATCTTTTCTTATACCCTCATTCACTAATCCAAACAATCACTTAGCGTGATTTCTTTCACTAATGGACTCTGCCCTGAAAAAAAGGTTTTGGTGGACCACCAGTGCTGATATTTTGGACATATTTCAAAATTAAAAAAAAAAAAGGCTGGCAGAGGCCAGAGGCAGAGGTGGTGTAGTGGTTAGCACATCAGCATCACAGCAAGAAGGTCCTGAAAACATAAAGAAATTAATGTTTTGAAAAGGAAAGCAGATGCTGGCACTAGGAGAGCTCAAACCCTGCCAGGCTCAACAACCCCGTATATGAACCAAAGCCATCGTGGAGGGGGAAGAGGGTGCTTACCGGTTACCCATTACCCCCAATCCAATTTTGATAGGCTCTTGACCAATGCCATTGACCCTTAACTGCATAGTCACTCTGGATAAGGGCATCTGCCAAATACTGTAAATGTAAAATAAATGTAAAAATAAGTTTGTACATTTTACATAATTCTGCTAACAAGCACAATTGTACTACGTTGTACTAGAAATAAGTGTAATTGCACATCCACTGCAGTAGTTGGCAGGGTCGCTTTCATTACATTCTGTTACAGATTAAAAAACAATGTTAATGAAGTTTTTCTTTATTGTAAGCTGGATCATATTTCTTTCTCTTTTTTATTTTTAATGATAAAGATACAATGTGATGCAGAGATGTACTAATAATAATTTTATCGACAAATGATACTATTTATAGTTCTGCGCAGGGCGGTGGGGGTGTAAAATGTTTTTTCTTCCTAGAGGGGGCATCACAGAAAATAATTGAGACGCACTGGGTTAAACTATAGTCCACTTAGTACCTTACCTTTTAATATGTCAATAAATTTATCCCAGTGCATTGTTGTTACCGTAGTTACGGGATAGTAAGAGTTTCGACAATCTAAACAGGAAATGCTTTCATTCTAATTTGATTTGATTTATTCATATTATATTATTGACAGCGTTTCTTTAGGTATTTTAAATGAGTGTAAGAGCCAATCTGGTGAATTTAATTCCTCGTTGCTCTGCTTATCTCAGCTGTACGGCTCATAATAATGATTACCCGAGCTGTAATGTAAGGAATGCCATTTTCCACCTCACTTATCTCACTCTCTACCCATAAAGAATGCACGTGTCTACGCCAACTTTCAGGATCCAGTGGGAAAAAGAAACAGACGTTTAGTTATTTCTGTAGGGCTGCTTCGCAGAACAAAAGGCCGTAAAATCAGAGCACTGAGCTTCATGGTACAGCATTCAGAATCTCTGAGATCATGCTTAGAAATAAACCCAAGCTTTGAGTTTCAGGTGGGGTTTTTTGTTAGATCAGATGGTATGAGAAATTTGTATGTTTTCAAATGATGGTGATGTGCTTGGCTCTCATTATAATTTACATGAATTTACATAGAAAATGGTCAGGCCTGACCTTAATTTTAATACTGTGTCTTTTGCTAGGACTCAAGTTGTGTGTATTCGATAAGTTGCTAAGAAACTACTCTGGCACTTTACACTGTAAGAAGGATAAAGTTCCCTTCTGAGAATGAAATTCAATCAACTTAACCCTGCATTTTCTAGCATGTATTTATTTCTTTGGATGTGTGTGTGTGTGAGTGTGAACATGTGTGTTTTCTTCTATGTATCGCCCCAATTCATCACCTTTAAATTTCCTCCAATGGGACTTATTGGTTGAAACTTTGTTTGACTGAGGAACCCGATTGGTCGGGAGTCTGCTTGACTGATCATAGTGAATTTGGTCAGGAGTTTGCTCTAGTAAACTAGAGACTCAATTATTTATCAGTACATTTGACGGATAATACTGTTACCTGATTGGTTGGGAGTTTGTTTGACTGATCGTACTGATACCTGATTGGAGCTCACGTGACCGATTATACTGTTACTTGATTGGTTGGGAGTCTGCTTGACTGATCATACGCTTACCTGATTGTCCTACTGATCATATTGTTTCCTGATTGGTTAGCAGTTTTCTAGACTGGATATACCGATACCCAGTTAGTTGGAAGTATGTTGTTGGATCATTATGTTACCTGATTGGTTGGGAATTTTCATGACTGAAATACTGATACTATTATTACCATAACAATTTTAGATATTGTTACATAATCGATTTGGAGTCTGCTTGCCTGAGCAAACTGAGACTTGATTGATCAGGAGTTTGCTCAACCGGACAAACTGGGACCTGGTTGGCTATATTGGAGAGTTTGCTTCACTGAACATGTCAAGAGCTGAAACTGGTCTTATTTACTGTCAACACAATTTATATTAGTTACACAACACAAACACACGTGCCTCGTTATTATTATTTTTAATGCACTGTGGATAGGATCAGAAATGAGTACATCAGAATGGATAGGATCAGAAAGGAGTACATCAGAGGGACAGCACATGTTAGATGTTTTGGAGACAAAGTCAGAGAGGCTAGATTGAGATGGTTTGGACATGTACAGAGGAGGGATAGTGAGTATATTGGTAGTAGGATGCTGAGGTTGGAACTACCAGGCAGAAGGCCCAGAGGAAGACCAAAGAGAAGAGTTATGGTTGTGGTGAAGGCGGACATGAAGGTCGTTGGAGTAAGATGCAGAAGATAGGGAGAGATGGAGGCAGATCATTTGCTGTGGCGACCCCTGAAGGAAACAGCCGAAAGGAAAAGAAGAATGCACTGTATAAATGCACGTATAGTTAGCGTACAAAGCAAGTCAAGTTCTGGAAAGATTAGGAAGCATGGAAGCATGGTTTTAGGCTCTGTTCATTACAAAACCATGGATCAAAGTCTGACAGGATGAAAACCAGACCGATTGATTGTATGCTGAAGTTTCAAAGCCTTATATCTACCTTCCTGTTCTTGTAACCTATTAGTTTTACTGAATAATTCATGACATCGTTGTTTAGAAATAATTGAATTAAACGTTGAGTTATTCAACTCAGATCTGTTATCATTATACCCGGCAGGTTAGTTATCATTTATCGCCCCTCAGTTATCTTGACAGCAGAGATATTTAACAGTAATAATGTGATGTATGTGCTTATCTCATGTGTGCCTTAAATCCATTTTCTATTTGGAACGTGCTACAGTAGGCATGCACTGTGAGTACGGCTGTCTGGAAAACGTATTCGAGAAGACAGTCCATTTCATCAGACTTTATTCGCACAGTGATGGATGGGCCGACGAGCTGCCAGAGCCTCACTTTGGTAATGTGTGAGGTGATGTAGAGGGATGAGTCTTCCTCCCTACATCTGAGGAATGAAAAACGCAAAACTAGTGCTCCGGTGCAGATTTCCCAGCATGAAGTGGCTGTGCATTTTATCAATGAGGTCATTTTTACAGTGAAATTTAGACGAGCAAGCTGATCACAGGGGCATGGGTAGAGTGTTTCTGTGTGGAGTTTGCATGTTCTCCCTGTGCTTGCGTTAGTTTCCTTCAGGTCCTCCGGTTTGTTTCCCACAGTTCAAGAACATGCACATTAGAACGAGATGGATTTTCCAAATTTCCTGTACTTGTGTGTTTACTTGTGATGGCTGTACCCTGCCTTTGCTCAGTGTTGGCTGAGATAGGCTCCAGCCTTACAACAGCCAGATATCAAGCTGCAATTTTATTTTGTATTGTTGTTCCTGCAAGATGACGAAGCAATGTTACATTGGCTTTAACCTAGTTCAGGGAGAATTAAGGACTTTTTTGCTGTAAGGCGGATGTGCCATCCATTATGTCACTGTGCTACCGACATGAGCTACTGTTAATGCAATTGACTATATTTGTCATATTGGTAATACTGTACATATCACTCACTGACAGGATTCATTATGCATCTGTTCATATAGATACCAGCATGGTGCTTGCGGGAACCAAGTCGCCCGCAAGGACAACATGAATCACCCGCAGGTCTGTTCACTGCTATTTTTAGAACAGGCTCCATAGTGCCATTTTTTTTTATTGAGCTGCATTTATTAAAAAAAAAAATCAAATCAATAGCTTCACATAGGTGAATACCAATAATTTTTAATAATAACATATAATCAAAGGTAATTTGAGTAAATTTGTTATTTCGGAAGTGTATATCAACCTGGTAGCCCTTTACATTGGTACCCAAGAAGTAGCTCTCAGTTTCAAAAAGGTTGGTCACCCTCTTGCTATAGATATTATTCATTCATTCATTTTCTGAATAAACCCTGGATGGCTCGCATGGCCATCGCAGGGCAGAAACACGCTGACGGCTATACAGCTACTCTTGACGAAAGTCAGCAATGAGAGAAATGATCGGCCTTTGATAACCCAGTTAGCTGCACTAGGGGGGGACAGCAGTTACAACCTGTTGAGAGTGGGGCTTGAATCCCCAACCTTAGGATCAGTGATCCAGCACCTTACCACCAGGCCACCACTGCCCTCATATAGATACAGTGGTACCTCACCTTACGAAAGACCAAACAAATGAAAAATCCAGGTTACGAAACGCATTTACCCTAAATTTCCCAACATCTCCCAACATCCCGCCCCGCTGGCCTCCCATTGGCTATTATGGAGCTGCATCTCCATAATACCCATATGACAGCTCCCTCCCATTGGCTATTATGGAGCTGTATCTCCATAATACCCATGATGCATGAGTTACTGTTGTTTCGTGAGTTTTTCAAGTGTGCTCATTGCAACTTTATTTTTTGGCTCAGGCTTTTAACCTTGCATAAACATTTGTAAGATTATAACTCTGCTAAGAAGACATGGTCAACACACACGCACGCTCGCGCACGCACGCACGCATGCATGTGATTCCCAGTGAAAGTGATTCCTGGTGCGAGTGAAAAGAAGAAGCGGGCTTGTGGTATGCGGTTGGGTGATATGGCAAAGGAATATGGCCAAACCCGTCTACCATCGGTACGATATTAAAGCAAGAAGGAGGCCTTAAAAGGTATGCTTTTATAATTTTTAAAGGGTTTAGGGGGTAGTATTGGGGGTCTTGGAACGAATCAGGCTTTTTACATGTAAAATGCAGCTCAACTTACGAAAAAATCAGGTTACGAAACCACTTCTGGAACAGATTAATTTCGTAAGGTAAGGTACCAGTGTATCAGTAACTTCTAATTTCAGATTTATATATACAGAGATTCCTCACTTTCCGTGGTTAATTGGGACCGAGATCCCCCGCGACCGCCGAATTCCGCGAAGTAGGATCAACGTATACGACTGACGTATATGTACACGTATGTATATGTGTATGTTATATCAATAAAACACTATAAATGCTTATAATAATTAAACATTCCAAAATAATGCATAAGAAGTAAATAAAATATAAATACACACATACTGACGCATGCACACCTCACATAAAAATGTAAGTACTTTTCATTGCGGGTTGGGTTGGTTGTTTTTTGTTTTTATTTGTGCTTTGTTTTTGCGTAACTGGCCTTGTTTTGCGGCATTTTTCTTAACTTTTCCCCCTATTCTTCCTTAGTGTCCTTATTTTTTAATTCGATGATTTTTTTTTTTTTTTAATAAAAAAACCACGATGCACTGAAGCCGCATGAATTGAAGCGTGAAGTAGCGAAGAATCCCTGTATATATGATTCTGATATATAGAGTACAATACTAGAAGCGAATTATTTCTGATCGCACTATCCGATATCATGAGATCTTCTTCACTTCAGGATTGCTACCTGATGAGCTTTTAGAGAGTTTTCCCTGACCCCCATCTCCTCTGCCATTTTTGAGGCTGTGTCATGTTGAAAGCACTGCACAGTACCCAAAAAAAAAAAGAATTATTATAGCATGCATCTTTCATTCAAATTCTTAAGTCACGTGTGAGGGGAAACTAAGAAAGCTGATGTTTTAAATTATATATAAGCAAAATTACGTTGTCCAGACTCCCAACAGATGTAAATAACAGGCTTTGTGTCAAAGCGTCCTTTATAATAAACTCTGAGAAAGAGTACTGTTTATCTTTTACACGGTTTGCAGACATGCTGTTATCTTCCCCAGTTCAAAACATGCCGTCTCAGTATGTGAACAGCATTCTGTACAGACCGAGAGTAGTCTTAGAAATATGTGTGTATGGGACTTTATTTTACTCCAGTATAGTGATGATGATGATGATGATTATTATTATTTTCAGTATACAGACAGTTGTTGACTTACGACCGCTTTTGGTTCCGACAGACCGGTCGTAAAGCGACCAAGCGAGTGTATCCAAATACACTCATGCCAAACAAAAACAGATGAATAAATCTCACACATTTAAATCTATACATCTATTTTCAATTCCACGTCACTGTGGCACGCAGCGGAGAGCCAATCCTTTCTGTACTCCAAGTGTGTGGGTGGGTCCGATACCTTCAAACTCTAATTTTATTGGATTATAACAGCCACAGACTGTGCGTATTGTTTGAGTAAAGAGATAAATTTCCCTCATTTTGATCAGCTTATTTTCACAAAGCCAAGCACAGCTGGCAAGCAAACACAAATGGACAGACATGGAAAAACTTCAATCTGCAGAGCAGCTGATTGCCAAAACTTGGGACGCACTTCCTGTCACATAAACACTGCAGCGTGTGAGTCCAATAAAATTAGAGTTTCAAGGTATCAGACCCGCCCGCACACAGAAAGGATTGGTTCTCTGCTTCGTGCCACAGTGACGTGGCATTGAAAGTAAATGAATAGATCTGCTTTGAGCTCTGAGCAGTTAGAAAGTGAAGCTGCATCATCTCCTGCTTGGCCTTTTAAGATGCTGGCGCTGCCGGCAGCACAAACAACTGTCGCACGCAACACTTACACTGCACTGCCATGAATCATGCTTCACCACAGTTCCGGTCATAAAGTCGATCAGACGTAACTCGCGTAAGTCAACAACTGTCTGTATACCTGATCAGTACTGTGTGATTATCTCAAACTATCGCGTTTACCAGGTGAATAGTAATGATCAACTAGACCATAAAGACGCTAACCCCTTTCAGATAGTGTGGTGAGTTTTTGTGTTCTAACATTTTAAATAACTGCATTGATTAAATCCGGACATCCATCATGTTAGTGAATAAACAGCACACTATCCAAAAGGATATCGAGGTGCCGTGTTGCGATCATGCTCTTGTAATTTCAAGCAGGAGAAGAATGACAGCAACACATTGAATCTCGACCAGCTGTACAAGTTCCTCTAAATCCGTGTTTCAGGGTACAACATTATGCACTAGTTCAACCCTAAAAATGTGTCCAGGTGCTCTTTGGTGTAGGGAACAATTTTGTTGTTGTTTTTTTAAATGTATGAGGCCAATGCGCAGTAAATCCTGCTAGATGGGGGATTATGTTCCATGGAGAAGCAGCAGCATCAAATTACCAATAGGAAACTGAAAACGTCAGAGGGTAACATGGTAGAATGAACAGCCTTCTATTCACTAATAATAGCTTGAGATAATAATTGTGTAATCAGTGACACTGAGCTGATCGATGGAGCGTCACATGTTCAACTTTTCTTTATTATCTAAAGTCAATAAATGCCGATCCATTAGTGATCGGTGGGAGCACAATATACACTGTGTGATATGGACAGGAAACGCTGCGTATATCATCCACCCTGTTTTAACCCTGGTACTTATTTACCAAGCTTGTCGCACAAATGCAGATTCCGTGGTTTATTGTGCACCTGTGCTCCGACTCATGCGGTTATTGGACCCGTGGAGACCTTAGCAGCTGTTCAGCAGGACGTGAAAGTAATAAGGTCTTTCTGTTGTCACAAAATTGAGCATGAAAAAGGTGTAAACTGGGAGGTATTTGAATTATTTTAGAAATTGTGTTCAATATTTGTACACATTTTGATATGATTTTATCTCTCAGGGATGCACTAAAGATTTTGATGCAATGATTCACAAATAACCCACAATGTAGCTAACTGGGTTATCAAAGGCCGGCCATGTCTCTCACTTTCTATGGTGGGAGGTTCATGTAAATTACTGTCTTTCGTCAAGAGGTGCTGCATAGCCGTCAGCGTGTTTCTGCCCTCAATGGTCTAGCGAGTTGTCCAGGGTGTACTCTGCCCTTGCCCGAAGTCTTCTGAGATGGACATGAGCCTCCCCATGACCATAATTTGGATAAAGTGGCTCAGAAAATGAAGGAATGAATGAGTCACAAATAAACTTTGACATGGAAATATTTATTCAAGCTTGAAGTTGGAAAATGTGCCAGTTTTTTTTTATCAGAATCATGTAGAAAGATGGATACCGTAAGTAGATACCTACAGTGCTGTGCAAAAGTTTTTGCCCCCTTATTGATTGGCTCTGGGTGGTCAGGAAGTGCTTCTAGATGACTGGACAACTAAAGCTAATGTGATCAAAGAGACAGGTAGAACAGTACTTGGTGCATCTTCTGGAAGGAAAGTAGATAAGGAGACTTGGTAGTGGAATTATGAAGTGCAGGAGTGTGTACAGAGAGACACAGCATAAGGCGAAAGTAGCGGTGTCAAAGGCCAATCAGAGGGCGTATGATGACTTGTATGTTAGGTTGGACAGTAAGGGGGGAGAAAATGATTTATACAGGTTGGTACAGCAGAGAAATAGAGATGGGAAGGACGTGCAGCAAGTTACTGATTAAAGACAGGGTGGGAAATGTATTGACTGCTGACAGAAATGTGCTGGGAAGATGGAAAGAGTACTTTGTAGAGCTGATGAATGAGGAAAATGAGAGAGAGAAAAGAGTAGAAGAGGTGACTGTTGAGGAGCAGGAAGTAGCAAAGATTAGTAAGGGTGAAGTGAGGAGGGCATTGAAGAGGATGAAGAGTGGAAAGGCAGTCAGTCCTGATGACATACCGGTCGAGGTATTGAAGTGTCTAGGAGAGGTAGCAGTAGACTTTCTGACAAGAACATTCAACAAGGTCTTAGAGAGTGAGAGGATGCCGGAGGAATGGAGGAGAAGTGTGCTTGTGCCCATGTTTAAGAACAAGGGAGATGTGCAGAGTTGTGGCAACTACAGAGGGATAAAGTTGATGAGCCATACTATGAATGATTGGGAAAGGATAGTGAAGGCTAGACTAAGGACAGAGGTCAGCATTTGTGAACAACAGTTTGGTTTCATGCCAAGAAAGAGCACCACAGATGCAGTGTTTGCTTTGAGGCTTTGCTGCTTCAGGACCTGGGCGACTTGTCACGATTGTTGGAACCATGAATTCTGCTCGCCACCAAGAAATCCTGGCGAAGAATATTTGTCCATCAGTTCAAGACCTCAAGATAAAGCACACCTGGTTTTCGCAGCAAGACAATGATCCGAAGCACACCAGCAAGTCCACTTCTGAATGGCTAAAAAAGAACAAAATGAGGGTTTCGGAGTGGCCTCGTCAAAATCCCGACCTAAACCCTCTTGAGATGCTGTGGCGTGACCTTAAAAAGGCTGTTCGTGTTCGAAAACCATCCATTCTGGTTGATCTTAAACAATTCTGCAGAGAAGAGTGTGCCAAAATCCCATCACAGCGATGTGAAAGACTCATCGAATCTTATCGCAAACGCTTCACTGCAGTTATTGCTGCAAAAAAGTGTTTCAACCAATTATTAGGTTTAGGGGGCCATTACTTATTCACACGGGCCCTTGTGGGTTGAGATATTTTTTTTCCCCTTTTTTCCAATTGGCACTGAAAACTGCATTTTGTGTTTACTTGAGTTTTATTTTTGTATAATGTTCAGGTTTGCTCGATCTGAAATGGACGGCAGTGACAAACATGCAAAAAATATCAGAAATTTGTCAGGGGGCAAAAACTTTTGTACAGCACTGTACATACAGTACATGCATTCGTATACTGTGTGTCAACTTTAGCCAGGAACAGAAACCAAACAGCACATTTATGTATATGTGCACCCCTCAGCCTCAAATTTGTGACAAGGGGGACCAGAAAGTCATTAATTTATTAATTTTCTAAGCCGCTTAAACCTAATTTGAGTCACAGGGAGGCTGGTGCTCATATCAGCCGACTCTTGGCAAGGATGTGGTACACCCTCGACACATTCGCCAGGCCATCGCAGGGCCAGCACACACACACACACACGCACACACTACCATTCTGTGTCGTAGCCCAATGTTCTGAGTCTGTGTACTCTCTGTTAAATGGGTTAAATGCAAAGGCAATAATTTCCCTTGCAGGATTAATATGGTATAGCAAAATCCAAAAAATGTGTCGGCTCCTACATGGCTGTAGCATTGCCTGTGCTGTTCAATATTGCAATGTCAACAATCGAGTTAATGCTTTTCTATTGTGCTCCTCTGAAACCTCAGATTCGTTTAATAACCAGAAACTGGCTGTCATCCCAAATCTTTAAATCGATACTGGAATATTACAGTCTCTGACTCTTCCCATTTGCCAGAAGCTACATTTCGATGATTTTAATTAGAAGAACCATAATAATGAAAGTATTATTAAGCTATAACCCAGAAGGATATTAAAAGAGACTTATTTAAGTAGCTTTCATTTCATTTTAAACTACGACGTGTATGTATGCTGCTTGTCGGTCATGATTCAGTCCTCAGAAACAGAAATACTGTATATTTTGCATTGGCTATACATATCTGTCATCAGTAAACTCTTGACAACAAATGGAGGTGACACACTGCTACATGATGTGCACACACCCAGAAGCTTCTGATTAGCTTTGGGTTGTCCTGCAGAATTGATCCACACTAGGATTCATATCTTCAACATGTTTTCAGTTTCCCCTTCACATCAAATCAATCAGCAGATGCCTCACTGGATCCGGAATGTCTTTCCTTTACAGTGTCGGCTTCCAATCATCATGTCATTTGACCTGACAAACTCACAACGACCAATCGATACCAATGGCTTTTTTTTTCTCTCCAAGGGTAAACAAATCATCTTTGGCGGAGCTGGCAGCTGATTTGACAGGCGGCATTTACAACAAAGAGGCAATGAGTTGAAGTATTGGTTTCTTAGAGAAGCGGCTGAATCACTTCTTCTTGGGTGTTTTGATTAAACATGTCAGTGAATTTTTTTTAGAAAGCTTTTTTTTCACAAGGGTTTCTTGGGAAGGGAAAGAAAAGTAAGGAAAATTTGAAAGCAAACTTTATATACAGTAAATACACACCAGGAAGTGAACACTGATATTTTTAGAAGAATCTGACACCAGTAGACTGTGAAGCAATACTGGGTGGCATGTTTTAACTCGTTTTTTTTTTTTTTTTTTTTTTTTTGGAAACGTGTGGAATTCGATTGACTTCATGCACCACTAGACTTGAGGAACTTCTGCATTTGGAAAGATGCCCAAAATCTTTTGGGGATTATGACAGTTCTCATATTGGAATTTTGATATATGGTCAGCGGTGTTGTAAGACATTGAGCAAACAATCACTGATGCTTAAATCACATGTTACATCCACTGAGTTCCACTCAAATCTTTTCATGTTTTGCCTCACATGTGCAAAAATTAATTTTCCTAAAGTGACCTGAGCTGCACCCAGGAGCTGCATGCAAGACTGAGTTTTACCAACTGATCAGAATTCATGGAACAGTCGATCCATTATTAAACTGTAACTTCACCCTCAGCTCTTGACACCAGAAGGGGCAGGGGTGGGGTGAGGGGTGAGGGGACGGGGACAGGGGGGACGAACATAGCAGTGCTCAGCTCTTATTAAACAGCATTCTTTTTGTTTTCCTTGTTCATGCCAATTAACCACAAACAGATGAAACAAACAGTTGTTTCCACATCAAAATTGCCTTTACAAGGGTACAAAGACATTTTTGACCTGTATATGGCATCCTGAATAATTTTCATCTCATAAAATGCTGATCTTTATATATACGCAAATACATATATATTTACAGTAGTACCTTGACTTACGAGCTTGTCCTCGGAACGGATTAATTTCGTAAGTCAAAATGTTCCCCAGCTAAAACATAAATTCCCATAGGAAATGATAGAAAACCAATTAATCCGTTCCATCCCCCTCCCAAACTCATATAACCTGACACAAACACACATATTTCATTTAATATATTAAAGATAAATATGTAAAAATAATAAATATTTCATAACAATAATAATACATGTTCATTAACATTAATGATAATGTGACCCTGGGGAACATGTTTTTTTGCCATACTGTGCTAAAATTAAGTGTAATTGCGCATCTTCTACAGTAGTTGGCAGTGGTGCGCTCACTGTTCCCTATGGTGTTGGGAAAAAGCACCAAGCAAACGATATGCAGTGCAGTAAACACTATTTATAATCGCGTGTGGGGCGCTGGGGGAGGTTCTTCCTGTAGAGAGCATCACAGAAAATAATTGAGAAACATTGCATAAGGTGTTCTTGGAGCACAGAGGAATACATGCGGAAGAATACGAGACAAATCTGCCCGGAAAAGCCATTTCCCCAGCAGTGCTCGTAAATCAAAAATTTGCTCATTGGATGAGGCACATTTTTGGTGGGATCGAAGCTCATATCATGGAAAATTTATGATAAGACACTTGTAAGTCAAGGTACCACTGTATATAGTTACCATCAGCGCCAGAGTTTTTGTGCTGTTTTGATTTGCAACAAACCAGGCATGAGATTTTTCGGCTTTTTGGAAGAAATCCGCTTTTTCTGACCTACAGAGGCCATTTTTTTATATTATTCCAAATCCTTTAAAATGTTTTTTTTTTTTTTTCGGGGAAGGGGTTGTTAAGGGTTGAACTCCTGCCCTTCCGAGTGTGATGAAGTTGTGTGATACGATGTTCCGACAAACATGTACATTTTATTAGAGGCTTAGTGTTAAACAGGAAGTTCTCGCAGTGAAGTCTCGTCGTCTTTGTGATTTGTGACACGCTCCACCGAAAGTAGGCGCTTGTCGCAAGTGACATACGGAGCTTGTGAGACAAAGCGAGGCTTATCTGGACTTCCAATCTTTCAAGTGAGCAAGAGTGTTTAGTACTCAACCATCACTTGCTCACTTGGAAGATCGGAAGTCCGGATAAGGCGCGCTTTCTCTCACAAGCTCCGTGTGTCACTTTCGACAAGCGCCTACTTTCGAGCCCGTCACATTTTAGTGAAATCATCTCACTACTGTGCTATTACAATTGTCATTTTACTAGCGAGAGCAACACATGCGTAATTTCAAAGTGTATTTGCTTCATTCCTATTGCTTCATGGGCGCCGCCATATTGTAAACAAAGTCGGATATACTATAGAATCATTTGGGTTTTTTTTCTTATTCATTCAAATAAGAAAGCGACATACATGTGTATAATAAGTGATTTGTATTTTATAAAAACGATTTTAGCAAGCAAAAAAGAGCGAGGTTAGACCATCAGAAGGAACAGGAAGAGAAAGCACAGCGGAGAGATAAAAAGAAGGAAAGAACAGCCGAGCTCCTCTCGCTCGCAAACATTAAGCTTAACAACGCCGAGATTTGTACAGAGTGTAAATATTGAAGATAGAAGGTAGTGTAAATAAACTGTTTTTCTCAAAGACACAAGTTTTAAGAGAGATCCCTTCATCTTGAAAATTTGTAATAAATACATATAATCTATTGTATGGATTTAATAACAATGTAGGAACATCGAACATCATCTGCACATCTGCTTTTTCTACTTATATCTGATACAGCAACACCATTCCTTCTCAAGAACTTTAACCTTTCAAACCCTCCAAGAGTTATGAAATTACTCATCTTTTGGAGAGAATTCCGATATGTTAGATATTTCTCGGTTCTTTTTATTATTATTTTAATTATTGTAGAAATAATTAAGTATTAACATAGTTTGGACACTGAGATTGTGTAAGAGTACAAGAATAAAGAATACACATGTAAAATATCATTATATCAGTGGGGACTTACAACTCTTTAGATATTTATTCTAAAAAAGTGAATTATTCAATAACATTATAAATGTTCCAAAGCTTATTTTGAAATGCATGTTATACCACCATTTAGTATTCCGTTTTTCAAAATTTGAAACCCCCCCCACGTTCAGCTTTTTTCATCCATGGCCAATCTCATGCCTGATTTAACGGTGCATTACCTTCATCATGAAATCAATAACTAACCGCAATTCTGAGAAAGTTAACCTGTAATCACATTTTTTGATAATGTGCACCTCCTCGATCACAAAATCCTGGCATGGGATGTGATAAAAATTCTGATTTCATGCCGTCTTTTTTTACTCACTGCTAAATACTTTACTTGCCTTTACAGAACGCTGACACTCAACAATTTATTACATATTAATCCATCAAGACTTTCTGACCAATCACATGAAAGAATTCAACACTATAGCCCTATTGTATGATGACAGCATATTTAAGCTTTGAGAGGGAAAAAAACTAGAAGGAGGGGCAGTGGTGGTCTAGTGGTATAGGGCGCCGGCTCGCTGATCCAAAGGTTGCGGGTTCGAGTCCCACTCTCCACAAGGTTGTCACTGTCTCCCCCAGTGCAGCTAACTGGGTTATCAAAGGCCGGCCACGTCTCTCACTGTCTATGGTGTGAGGCATGTAAAAGAACCATTGCTGACTTTCGACAAGAGTAGCTGCAAAGCCGTCAGTGTGTTTCCACCCTGCGATGGCCTGGCGAGCTGTCCAGGGTGTACTCTGCCCTCGCCCCGAGTTGACTGGGATGGGCACCAGCTTCCCCGCGACCCTAATTAGGATGAAGCGGTTACAGAAAATGAACTGAACTGAAAAACTAGAAGGGGCACTCAGAAAGCGCAAACCTCTGCCAAAGTAAACATCACCCACCCATCCCCACCCCCCCTTTGGTCCCCTTTGTAGTACTTCATGTTCTGGCTGCTCACAATGTTAAAGGATCATTACAAAAATTCCTGGATGCAGAATTTGATCCGGATCATTACCAAAAACATCTCTGGAGTGTTACTTGGGCCGGAGTCAACCCCTCCCAAAAATTCCACAAAATCTGCTTCTAAGTTGTTGAGTAAAGTTGATGATAAATAAATAAATAAACAAACCAATGCAGACCAAAAATAAATAAATTGTAACCTCGTTGACAGACATCATTATAGCTTCACTGTTGGACGTCGTGATGCTTTCAAGGCCACTATCAGGTTAATCAGGTGTTCTTTAAGCCCATGAGCACAGCTTTCCCTGAAATTAAGTTCAGTCTCTAATTAAAGCACTTCCTCAAAGCAAATCTATAATAGCGCACGAGGGGAAGGAGGCCGTCTGGGGTTATAAATCAAGATGCAGTCATTGGCGGCTCTTTAGCTTCGACAGCATTTACAGCTAGATGCAGCATTTTTGAAGTCGTGAAAGATTTGTTGCTGCTCTTTTAAGGTCTTCCTTCATGTTCTCCTCCCTCCCATTGCTTCATTCCAGGCTCCAGGATCAGACCCATACCTGCTTTATACGTTCCAACAAAATCAAGAGTTTTCGTCAATGGGGATTTAAGCCATGCTGGATCCTTCACCTGCCATGTGTTTTCCTTTCATCAAGGCCGAAATGTATAAACAGGAAAAATCGAGATGGAAGACAACACCAGATATTATTAGCCTTCTTTGGCTTTGACTTAGAGAAGCTCAAAACTTGTTTGACTTCATTTCCTAATATAAAAAGGGGCGGCACTGTGGTCTGCGGCGTAATGGTTAGCATGTCACAGAAAGAAGGTCTTGGGTTTGATTCCCAGGCTTGGGTGTTTCTGTGTGGAGTTTACATGCACTCCCCATTGCTTGCTTGGGTTTCTTCCAGGTATTCTGGTTTCCTCCCACAGTTCAAAAATGAGATGCAGGCTCGGCGAGGGCGTTTCTGTGGAGTTTGCATGGGCTTCCTCCCATGGTTCATAGATATGCACATTAGGCTAATTGGCTACTCCAAATTGCCCCTAGGTGTGCTGTGTGAGAGTGTGAGAGTGAGAGAGTGAGTGAGAGAGAGTGTACCCTGCCTTTGCCAGACTCCCCGATGTCGTAGGAAGAAGAGGTTGGTAAATGAATGAATTTCCTCACACAGTCCAAAGACATGTGCCTTCAGCGAATTTGCTGTTAAAAAGTGTTCGTAGTTGTGAATGGGTTCATGTGCTGCCCTGTGAAACTTTAACAAGCTGTCCAGGGTGTACCCTACCTTGACCCAGTCTTGGCTCCGCCCTCCCAGCAACGCTAATGGAGATGAAGTGGTTCAGCAAATGAGTGATGAGTCAGATATTTGATTGATAAGAACTTATATAAGAAAATGAAATGTTTTCAGTATATACATCATTATGATTACTATTACAGTATTATTATTATTTTTTTTTAAAGATATAATTTGAATAAACCAATAATTTGGCTCGGGTCCAGCCAGGTGATTTAATCTGTTTGTCTTTTCTGTGATGTCTGTACGGATTGTGT
>CM045742.1:41240000-41290000 GCA_024760905.1 Plotosus lineatus | reverse complement strand
GTCTGGGAAAGCACTCAGGGTCTTGTTTTGATGTATAGTTGCAAGTAATCTAGGCTTTGTGAGTGCAAGCAGCGGCATGTACATGTACACGTGGCCTTGTAGTTTTGTTCTTCTCGTTATGTGGGTGCCACTGCAGCTTTTCATTTCAGAGGTCTTTACTGCCTACACAGCTGTGCTAGATCAAATACACCCACATACCGCTGCCCAGGTTCTGTATTACCTAATAATTATATTTATTTGTGTAGCACCTTACTCACACCCAGTAATACAGAAATGCATTTACATAAGAATGTACAATCTGGTTGAAGATAAAAGGTGTTTGGTTATAGTTGGCTGTCAATCATTGTTGCGTTTGTTAATTTTGATGAGTGCAAAGCATGGCAGTGTAGTGGTGAGCACTCACCACCCAGCAAGAAGGTCCTTGTGGTCAGAGAAAGTGTTTCTGACTGGAGTTATGTTCTCCCCATGCTTGTGTGGGTTTCCTCCCACAGTCCAAAGACATCCACTTTAGGCTAACTGGATATTCCAAAGTGGCCCTAGGTATGAATGTGAATGGTCATTTCTTAATGTTGGCCATTCAATGAATGGGTGAGCTGTTCAGGGTGTACCCTTCCTTTCGCCCAGAGTCGGTTGGGATTGGCGCCAAGCATCCCTGCAACCCAAAGGGGATAAGCGGTACAAATAATCAATAAACAAATTGCATTTAATTCTTTATGTCAGCAGAAATTTTCCAGTTGTTGGAATGGAGGTCATGTGAAACTGCAGGAATAGGAATATAATAAAGTGAAGAGCACGGTATCTTTCATATGAAAGACTGAGATCATTAAAGTGATGCTTATAGATGCACAGTCTCCATTTTGGCTGTTGGTGTGGGTTGTATTCCATATGTCTACTCTTAATATATTATTGAGAACATATAATGTGAAGATTGACCTTAGTCTGATTACTGAGGCAAGACTTGGCACTTCTTTGGTTCGTCATAACCTTTTACCTTCTAATTCCAGACTTCCCCTTGGCACCAACTGATCCTGTAACCAATGGCAACAGTCCAGGCATTGCCTTTGACCCAACACCCCAGCAAGAGCATCAGTGCCATTTATCCAGCATCCTCTTTGGCATCCGCTCACTGCGTTATGGGTAGCGTGGGCAGTCTGATCGAGAAGCACGAAGTCTCACCCACCAAAGGCAAGAAAGCTGTTCCTCAAGTCCCACAACGGCAGAGTAACGGACAGAACAAGAAGGGCTTCAGTCAGAGAGAGCTGCTGAACTACCTGAACATCACCAGGAGGGAGCCGAAAGCAGGAAAACTCATCGTCGGCGGCAACCCAACCACAAAGAGGGAGCATTCCAGAGAAGAGGAGAACCTGTACGCCAAAGTTTATCATAAAGATGGCAAAGAGGTGGACCTAGGCAAGAATTCTCTTCCAATAGGTGGAAAATTTGATAAGGTACAAAAGAATAGATGGATTTTTATTGTAAGCACGCTGTTACAAGGGTGGGCTGAAAAGTTGATACGCTGATTACGGTGGAGTTATGCCAGTGCAATGAAACTTGAGAGCTTTGATTCCAAAAGAATCCAATTGCTGCAACACTGATGGAAGTAGTATATAGACCACTGGGGAGACTGTGGTGGAAAAATAAGCCACATTTGGTAAATTCAACCATTCCATCATGGTCAGCGTGTGAACTTTTTATAATCATAAATTTCAGCTCGACATTTTCCTGCGAAAGGCTGCGTGGGTTCAAGTATTCGACAATAAATTCATTCATCCATTTTCTAAGCCACTTAATCCTAATTAAGGTTGCGGGGAGGTTAGTGCCCATCTTAGCCGACTCTGGGCGAGGGTGGGGTAAACCCTGGACAGCCCACCAGGCCATCGCAGGGCCAATGCTCACACAATAATTCACACTTCTCACACCTCAGGGCAATTTAGAACAGCCAATTAGCCTATTGTGCATGTTTTTTTTTTGTTTGTTTTTTAACTGTGGGAAGAAACCCACACAAGCACAGGGGGAACATGCAAAATACAGAAGTAATTTGCATATGAATAAACAGTGGGACGTACCATTTGTTCATGTAAGCAGACATTTGTCTGATGCAAATATACTGTACTATGATGTGTAGATTTGCCTATTGTTATTCTATTCAGACTTTCACGAGTTCATGTCTGACTTGATAGTTTAATATCCCATCCATTCATTTTCTGAACAGATTGACCCTAATTAGGGTCACTGGGAGACTTTCGCCCATCCCAGCCAATGGAGTACACACTACACTGTCTTCCTTTCGGCTTTTTCCCTTTTACTCAGGAGTCGCCACAGCAAATCATCGGATTCGCACGTTTGATTTGGCAGAGGTTTTTACGTCGGATGCCCTTCCTGACACAACCCTTTTAGCAAGGGACAGAAACACGCTGACAGCTTTGCAGCTACTCTACAAATGTCAGCAATGGTTCTTTTACATGCCTCTCACCATAGACCGTGAGAGACATGGCCCGCCTTTGATAACCCAGTTAGCTGCACTGGGGGGACAGTGACAACCTTGTGGAGAGTGGGACTCGAACCCCCAACCTTTGGATCAGTGATCCAGCGCCCTATACCACTAGACCACCACTGCCCCCCGATGGAGTACACACTAGACAGTTTAATACCTGTATAGTGATATTTTTGCCGTTATCTTGCCTTATATGAACTGACATCCACGCCCTGTTCGTGATTTCATGCGCTCACAAGAGTCAACTGGAATCCAAATGGCAACCTTTTGAAACTGGCTAACGCAGACTTACTGAACTTATTTTAACAGATAGCAACTTCGAAAATGTAAGCTAAAACCACCTGATGATGAAAATATAGTGGTACCTCGTCTGACGAGTGGCCCTTATAACAAATTTTCCATGAGACAAGCTTTGAACCCACCAAAAATCTGCTCCATCCAACGAGCAAAAATTCACTTTGAGCTCTCCTCGAAATGGCTTTTGCGGGCCGATTAGCCTCATATTCTTCTGCTTGTATTCCTCCGCGCTTCGAGAATGCCTTATGCAGTGCTTCTCAATTATTTTCTGTGACACCCCCTTAAGGAAGAACAAAAAAAATAATAATAATTTCACACACACACACACCCCACCCCCGACTATAAATAACGCTTATGCATTTCATATCATTTGCTCAATGCTTTTTCCATCCACCATAGCATGACAATAAGAATGCCACTGCCAACTACTGTATAGAATGCACAGTTACATTTAATTCTAGTACAGTATGGCAAAAAAAGCATGTTCCCCAGGGTCATACGCACACACACACACACCCCCCAATTTTGTATGAAATATGTGTTAAAAGTAAAAGAAAATTATTTATTAAACCATTATTAAACATTTTTATTAACGCACACACACCTCTCTCTCTTCCTTCCCCCCTCTCTCGTGCTCTCGCTCTCGGGGACGGAAAAACTCAAGAAAATGTTTTTCGTAACCTGGGGATTTCGTACAAAGGGGTCTTCGTAAATTGGGGGCCAACTGTAACTTTTTGACTTACGAGCTCGCCCTCGGAACGGATTAAATTCGTGAAACAAATGTTCATGTGTAACAGGAGAGTATCGTTTCATTTCACTTTGAGGTCACAGTTTAACCTGTTGCATGGAAACAAAGTATAACACCTTGTATCTAAATATAAAATTTAAACTTTATCTATAATAAGACAAAATATTTCGTGGGAATATCTGAACCGAGTTCAAGTATCTTTCTCAGGTCAACAATGTTTCTACCAAGTTTTAAGAATGGATTTCATGTTTGTCCTCTGAGCTGGAACGGTGTGTTTATACAGCGCTTGCACTACCAGTATAGATTGTACTGCAATCGTTTTTTTTATTTTTTTTTAAAGATAAACGGTACACAGTAGAGTTTTACAGTTGAGCGCAAAAATTGTATTTCCAGTCAAAATTATTTTATATATATTCTCGATTTCATGCCCACTCAGACAAAAGAAAGCAACTTGAAGTGAACAGGATGGTGGGCGGAGGCTGACATTTTCCTTATATTAGTTTTCCAAGGCTGTAAATAAAATGTCCAATCTGCCTGAATATAAATAAGCAAGAATAGTGATCTGAAGGGAGCTCCGATCGCCGAGAGGCTTCACCATCCTGCATCAGATAAGTAAATCATGTAAACTCTCCACGTCTGTGCAGCCCTGTCTGCCATACGCGGGAATTAATCGAGTTCTGGAATCAGACACTGCAGCAAAGTTAGAGTGTGAAATATGCAGTAAAAATGAAGAATACTGTATGTGAAGAAGCAAAAAGTTTGTGATGCTTATTCGTGTCATTTGTCATCATTTCAACACATGATCTTTAGGTGTCTTACTGTTCTCAATTACTCAAGACACTAATGGAATTTTTACCCTCCAAAGGCTCGTGCCAGATCGTCTGCCTTTAAGCCAGTGACGCCAAAGAGCTTTAGCTCCATGCAGAACCTTTACCCATCCAAATCCGAGGAACTGATGAATGGCAAGCACCCGTTCTGCTCCAAGACGTCCAAATCTCTATCCACATCCTCCTCTTCCTCTTCCCCTTCCCGCGTGGGCACCAGCGCCAACAAAGGTGTCTTGGCAGTGCCCCATGAAGAGGAAACCGCCTCAGACTCTGGCCACAACTCCATGAGCAGCCTGCCCCCATACCGCCCTCCGTTCCGCCCCCATTTGGGACAGATCAGCGCCTCCATGGGTCATATAGAACACATCGGCTCCCTCGAGCGGACCTTGGCAAGCACTGTGGGCGTCAGTGCTCTTGGTACTGCACCAGAGTCCTACGAGCTCTCACACTCTTTGGAGGATGTGGTCAAAGACCTGGAAGAAAGACTACAGGAGAAAGAGCATGAACTGTGGCAGATGAGGAGGAACCTTGATGAGAGTGAGGGGGCCATTGCACAGGTGAGCAGCCAATCCACCTCTCATACAGGCAGTCACTCATTTATTTGCCTGACTGTCTTATTTCCACTTGGGTATCTGGCCGAAGGCGGGGTACTCCCTGAACGATTTGCGAACACGTACACACCTAGGGACAATTTGGAACAGCCAAGTAGCTTATTATGCATGTCTTTGGAGTGAGGGGGGGGGGGGGGGGGTTGGAGTACGCGGTGGAAACCCTGAAAAATACCCATTGTGTAATCAGTGCCAGAATATTAATTGGAAGCCCACTAGAGGGAGACATTTCATTATAGCTGTGCCGGGTTCTGGCAGCAGTACCTCTGAACGCCCCAAGGATTTTTTTTGATGTAGGTCATTATTCTCCAAAGGCAGGGTGCAAGTCGCTGAGAATTCCCTGCGACTGAACATTTAAAAATCAATTAGAAACATCCGCCAAGCAATAGGTGAAGAATTGTTTTTATTGTATAGTACACAGAAACAAAGTAGAGCAAACTCAAATGAGATTTTGTTTACGTTTCCATTTTAACATGTCATAATAACGACTCCGTCTGTTCCCGGTGATCATGATAAACCGTCCTTCATTTTGATTCATTATTCACTCATAATGAATAACCTTTAGCATTACATCACTGGTTGTCATGGAAATGTAATAACCCTTACATACTTCTACGAACAGTGGCTTGTCATCCTCGCATGTGTACGTATTGTATATGCAGGTGTTTGAGGGGAAGCAGCGGCTGTGGGAGAAGGAAGTGTCCGAGCTGAAGCAGCTCTACACCACCAAGCTGCGTCAGGTATCCCAGCACTCTCAGCGTTCCCAGCGTGCCCTGCAGCTGCAGCTCTATAAAGCTCAGCACGAGCGCAGCCGAGTAGAGGAAGAGCTGAACTTGTTACATCGGAAATACCAGAGCTTGCAGAAACAGGGCGGAGTCACGCGTTGCAACGAGCTCCAACCACAGCTTGAAGAAACCCAGTGGGAGGTACATGCTCAAATCTGTGCATGAAATAAATATAGATATAAAATCTATAAATATATCCGTTTGTAATCAGTTAAATTTAATGTCAAACAAGCACCCTTTTAATATTTGTTAATTTTCCATGGATAGTTTACGGGAAGCATTCACATGATGTACGTGTGTGTTCAGGTGTGTCAGAAGGCAGGTGAGATCTCACTGCTGAAGCAGCAGCTCAAAGCCTCCCAGGCCGAGGTGACTCAGAAGCTCAGTGAGATCTTCTCGCTAAAGACGCAGCTGCACGACACCCGTCAGGAGCTGAACATGAAAGATGGCCAGCTGGACATGCTGCAAGTGGCACTGCAGGCCTCCCGACGCAAGTGTGCCCTGGTAAGACTGTCAGGATACCATGAGGTAAACATACCGGCATTGTTCCTCTCTTATAAACCTGTCCCTTCTCGCAGGGGAAGTCAGTGCAGAACCTGTCGTCCCAACAGACTCCGAGTGAGGACTGCGGGATGAGCAGTACCACAGAGGAGCGCCTGCGGGCCGAGCTGCTGCTGGAGCGGCGACAGAGTGAAGCTCAGGCCACGGCCTTCGACGCCGAACGCAACACGTGGCAGTTGGAGAAGGAAAAAGTGCTACGCTATCAGAAAGAGCTGCAAGCCAGCTACTTGGAGATGTTTCACAAGAATGAGAGACTGGAGAGGGAACTACAGCAGCTCAGAGGAGGAGGGGCTGTGGCTAAGGTGGGCGGGGCTGGAGCTGAGCACTCAGGTCTACCCTGGATTGAAAGGATAGAGTCTTCTGAAATTTGAAAATATATATATATATATATATATATATACACACACACACACTGTACAATATGTGTCTATAATATGTGTATAATATAAATATCAGAATAAATGTACAAAACTGAAAGACTTGAAGTGAGCGAAATAAAAGCAATGCAGTTCTCCATTTTCTTGATGTTTATATTCAGACGAATGTGAATTAGTTTGAATTTGTGACAAAATACAAAAAGTGATTACCGTATTTTCCGGACTATACGTCGCTCCGGAGTACAAGTCACATTAGCTGAAAAAAATGTATAAAAAAGAAGAAAAAACATATACAAGTCGCACTGGACTATAAGTTGCTAACTCTCGGAAACTGTCCGTCCACCTTGTCTTGGAAATCCGCTGGCAGTTTTTGTGACGCTGTGGTCCTCGCTCTGAGAGAGAGGCGGTTGCGTTGCATGAAGCAAGGAAGGTCCTCCCACAAAGTCATTTATATTCATCTCCCTGACAACTACCTGGGCGTGGAGACAACTACACTGTTGACAAGCCCCTCCCTGAAGCACGTTGCTCAAGCACCCATGTGCAAACTCATTCCTCCAGCTGTGACCATTTAGCTTTTAGCCCGTGATTAGCTCTTTTTGCAGTAATAATAATCTCTGCTTATCTCCAGTCCCTCAAGTTTCTCGTTCACTCCAAACTTTCTTTCTGCTGCATATTTCACTACTTGCAGGTTGTAATCCGCAGAATAGGATTTTCTTTTTAGGGACATTTCTTCAGTAGTACAAGATGAGCAGGGAATGGTACCCAGGCCTAGAGTGCCCTCTTGAGGTTGACTAAAAATAAACATGAAATTATGTTTGTTATTATGACGAACAGAATTACAGGGACACTTTCCACGGTTAATTGGGACCGAGATCCCCATCTGACCATCAAAATCCATGAAGTAGGATCGAACCCACCACCCCCACCACCACCACCACCCCCGACTGACGTAGACGTACGTGTATATGTGTCTGTCTTCCTTTCGGCTTTTTCCCTTTTACTCGGGAGTCGCCACAGCGAATCATCTGATTCGCACGTTTGATTTGGCAGAGGTTTTTTTTGCGTCGGATGACCTTCCTGTCACAACCCTTTTTAGCAAGGGACAGAAACACGCTGACGTACACGTATGTGTATATAATATAAATACATATTCAATGCTATAAATGCTTATAACAATTAAACATTAAAAAAATAAAATGTAAATAAAATATAAATACACACGGTATTGTATGAGAAGAATTTTTTTTTTTTTTTTTACATGATTGGCCTTGTTTTTGTGGCATTTTCCTTAACCTTTTCCCCTAGTCTTCCTTATTTTTTTTTTTAATTCAATGAATATTTATTTATTTTATTTATTTATTTTTTTTTCAAAAACCGCAGTGCACTGAAGCCGTATGAATTGAAGCGCGAAGTAGCGAGGGATCCCTGTATATGTAATAATTTCACATATAAATCACTCTGGAGTCGAAGTTGCACCATCAGACAAAGTATGAAAAAAAAGTGTGACTGCTCGTCCGGAAAATACGGTATTTCAGTGTTGCGTGTGCCAGATGGATTTGTGAAAATTAGACTCTATATGCAAGATTTTATTTCAGTGTATTTTTCATTGTAATTTCCAAACAATACTTTACCGTTCACACCGGGGTCGTTTTTACCAGAGGAGGTTTGATGATGGACATTTTGTGCGTTGAAAAATGACTCACTTTCACCAAATAATTGGAATCAAATGTTATCCTTAAAATGCCACAGCTATCCTGAAATGACGCGTCACGTGTACATATGAGCCGCCGCATAATAAAAAGCCTCATGACCAAACATCACTATTACTGTCATCATCCTTTACAGTTCAGTAATCTGATCGATTTCTTGGTCTTGTTGTCTTCTCAGAATGGTGTAAAACCTCGGAATGAAATGTTTCAGTGCAGAACTCAAAGAGGAGCATAAATCTTTGGAAAAGAAAGAAATTACTTTTTGATATGCCAAATAATAATGCAGAATAAATCAGTAGCTTCTAGGGCCAGAAATGATACTTTTGAGTATGACAAAAAAAAAAAAGATTCACAAACTTCCTTCACAAAGGTTTTCAGCGATGATTTCCAGAAGCCTCCATGCAGATTCAGCTACTTTCTTCAAAATACCCTGCAAAATCTTCAATGATGTTCATCAATCTTCTTCAGGAACCTTCAACACATCCTAGAAACGAACCTTCACAAATATTCAACACATCCTGCAATTTTCTACGAAGACTTTGAGTCTTGCTGCATCTTCATGGAAGGTTCCTGGATGTTTTGAAGAAAGTTTCAATGTATTCTGGAACCAACCTTCCACAAAGGCACAGTGAATTTCTTTAAAACCTTACGGAACTTTTTTTGAAGCTCCCAGGTGAAAGAAGGTTGCTGCATATTCATGGAGGTCCAATTTCAGGAACCTTCGTTAAAAGAAAACTGAAATCGGACCTTCACGAATATTCAGCATCGTTGCTCATCACACTCTGCATTCTGAAGTATTCTACAGAGACTCTGCAACTTTTTTCAGAACTTTCTGGAACTATTCATGATACAGTTGTGTTCAAAATAATCTCAGTCAGACATCACGAACCTGATCAGTGATTTAGTAGCAATGATACTTCATCATCAGTTCATTTTCTGTATCCGCTTCATCCTAATTTGGGTCGTGGGGAGGCTGGTGCCCATCCCAGCCAACTCAGGGCGAGGGAAGAGGACACCCTGGACAGCTCGCCAGGCCATCGCAGGGCGGAAACACGCTGATGGCTTTGCAGCTCCTCTTGTTGAAAGTCAGCAATGGTTCTTTTACATGCCTCAAACCATAGACAGTGAGAGACATGGCCGGCCTTTGATAACCCAGTTAGCTGCGCTGGGGGGGGGGGACAGTGACAACCTTGTGGAGAGTGGGACTCGAACCCCCAACCTTTGGATCAGCGATCCGGCGCCTTATACCACTAGACCACCACTGTCCCTACAATGATACTTCTGTGATGGCCTGGCGAGCTGTCCAGGGTGTACTCTGCCCTCGCCCGAAGTTGGCTGGGATGGGCAGCCTCCCCGTGACCCAAATTAGGATTAAGCGCGTACAGAAAATGATGATATCAATGATACTTCTACGTGGTAAATAATTAACTATCAGGTAGAAGTAGTAATAAAATCCAAAAATCCTGACCCGCATGCTGCTGATTCTGTGTAATTGAATCAGTAATTGAAAGGGGTGTTTTCAATATAATAGCAGTGTCGAGTTGAATTAGTGACGTCACTATCATTCGTTTAAAAAAAAAAAAAAAAAAAAAAAAACAGGTGCCAATTCTTGTCTTTATTGAAGGAATGAAGGCAGCAAGTGTTGTACCTGCTGGTTCTAAACATTTCTCTCTCAAATTCTGAGGAAAATGGGTCGTTCCAGACATTGTTCAGAACAGCAGCGTACCTGGATTAAAAAGCTGAGAATGAGAAGCTTCTCAACGATAATGATCCCAAATGCTTTAAAATGAGAACTGAAACCTGAAAGCATTAAAAACGTGGAAGAAAAACTACCATTCGAATGGATGAAGAGCCAAAATGGTGAGGACTCGGCCAACACAGCTTCAGGAAGATCAAAGTAGGTCTGAAGTTACCTGTGAGTCCTGTTACTATTAAAACACACCTATGTGAAGCTGAGCTATCAGCAAGAAGCCCCGCAACATCCCACTGCTGAAATAAAGACGTGCTGAAGAGGTTACAATTCACCAAAGGGTACACTGACCGGCCTGAAGTCAAACAGAGCAACATTCTGTGGACTAATGAAAGTAAGATTGTTCTTTTTGGCTCTAGTGGCCCCCTAGACGAGCCCCAAACACTGATTTGAAGCCCCAGAACACGGTGAAGACAGTGAAGCACGGTGGTGGCAGTATCATGATATGGGGATGTTTCTCATACTACGGTGTCTGGATTATTTATCGCATGCCAGGGATCGGAGACAGTGGCCCTGGGGAAAAGACAGGAGTCAGAGTTGGAGGTAGCCGAGATGAAAATGTTGAGGTTCTCTTTGGGAGTAATGAGGATGGATAGGATCAGAAATGAGCACATCAGAGGGACAGCACATGTTAGATGTTTTGGAGACAAAGTCAGAGAGGCTAGATTGAGATGGTTTGGACATGTACAGAGGGGAGATAGTGAGTATATTGGTCGTAGGATGCTGAGGTTGGAACTACCAGGCAGAAGGCCCAGAGGAAGACCAAAGAGAAGATTTATGGATGTGGTGAAGGCGGACATGAAGGTCGTTGGAGTAAGAGGAGAAGATGCAGAGGATAGGGAGAGATGGAGGCAGATCATTTGCTGTGGCGACCCCTGAAGGGAACAGCCGAAAGGAAAAGAAAGAAAGAAAGAAAGAGGGATCGGAGTCATGCTGAAGAGGAAATGCCCTTGTAATGGGTTCCAGCAAGACAACAACAAACACACCACTAATTGGATCACATTTTGGTTCCAGCCCAACAAGATTGAGGTTATGCAGTAATGGCCCATCCCTGGACCCTAATTCAATAGAAAACTTGTGGGGCAACATAAAAAAAAATTTAAAAAAAAGTGTGACTGCTGTTACCTGTGAGCAGGTTTTCCAGCCCAGGATGACTGGACTACATTCCACATTTCTTCTGGATTTCTTGGTTTTGCCTCAGAAGTTGGTCGACTCTGCGGAACACAGATGTGCAACAGTTCTCAGAAACAGTGTTTATACAAATAAATATTAGTTCAGTCATTCAAAAAAAAAAAAAAACTAAATCTTACATCTTTCAGTTTACACAGTGAACATTTGAGGTTGTAAAGAAGAAAACAGACAGTTCTTATTGAACACATTAATATTCACTTTTCTTCAATTTCTTTAAATTAATAACACGTTTGCTATATTTTTATTTTGATTTGGAGGAGAATGCATTGTGTGCCCAATGCATTTTTGTATGTGCAAAGAAAACCTATTGTAATGATTTTGAGCTGTGTTCACTTTTTTTAAACACGACTATTATTTTGAACGTGGAGCCGGTGGTGTAGTGGTTAGAGTACTGGGCTCATGATCAGGAGGTTGTGAGTTCAAATCCCACTGAGACCCTCACTGTGCTAAGACCCCTGGGCAAGGTCTCAACCACAAGTGTGCCTCTGTTCACCCAGCAGTATAAATGGGTACCAGTAACAATATACTGGGAAGGTAACCTGCGATGGACTAGCGTCCCATCCAGGAGGAGTTCAAGCACCGGCCTGATGAGCCGCTAGGCTCGGGTGTAAAAAAAACACAAACAGTTAATCAATCAAAAAAATAAAAAATTATTTTGAACACAACTGTAGGCATTAAAAACAAGAATACATTCTGGAAACTTCTTCAAAGTATTCTGAAACAAAATGTAACACAAGCTTAGTATAGCTGTGCTGGATTATATACTAGGTTCTAGAGGAGTAGAATGAATTATAGAGATTTAAAGTTGAACAGCCGGCAGATTTATCACAATTTTACAATAGCACAAGAAATAGTGCAAACAATGTGTAGAGCGCTCTTTACAAAATAAAAATAAAAATAAAATAGGCTTAGAGTCTCTGAGGTTCGAACCCTTAAGGTTTGATTTGTGCGAGTTCGGGAGATCTTTTCCAGGATTGTGATCCGTTTGGAATAAAGTGGTTTTATTTGTTCTTATCTGGGATCCTGTGATTTGAAGTGGTTGGGTCTGTAGATCTACTCTCGCATCCAGAACAGCTGGCCACACTGCTTCTGGATCCGCCAAGAGTTCTCACTGGGTTTAGCTCGCCATCCGTGTCCGAAACCAGCTTCAAGATCAGATCCAGGTCCACTAAAAAACCAGTCTGCACATGCAGTACAGACACAATGAATAAAATATTTCTTAACAGTAGTTTCTAAATAAAATGAGATCTCAAAATGTTCAAAATCTTTTACATTGCTGTTTTAACACTGGTTTTACTTCCATGAATTCAAAACGTATTGCTATGTAGCATAACAAACAACCACAATATTTATTTAACCCTTTTTTCAAGGCATATGAAATTAAATTATTTCAAGTTTGTAACTTAATTGTTTTTAACAACTTATTTCTATGAAATAACACATAAATGAAATGACAAAAGTGCATGAAAGGCACTGAATGGAATGTAATACAAAACAAAAGTGCTTATCTGCACTACTTTAGTGCATTAGCAAAAGTGCTTCAACAAAAGCATTTAGAAAAATAAAATGTAAGGCTCATTTTGTGCACAGCACAATCTTTGTTGTGTACTCCGACTGGTTTTAGCTTTTTAGAGACAAAAAATAGTGCACACAGTTTTAAAAGTCACCATGTGTAAAGTTAGCATAGGTTTTGAAGCTAGCTTCATGTTGTAATGACTCACCGGAGTTTCCAAGAAAACAAACACTCTCCACCCGGTTTGATTGAGAGAGAACAAAACACATACAAGGCTCTGAAAAGTACATAAACTTAGTTAAAACTTGTTAAAACTTCACTTAAACACATTTTGGATCGTTTGACTCACTTGTGTAGCTTGTCAAGTGCTCTGTGTGTGTCCTGCTCTGCAGCATGCTCTGCTGTGCATAGCTAGGTGCATGCAGCATGTGCTTATGATGCGTTCAAGGGGACTAGGAAAACTATTGTGCTTTCAGGGAGCGTTGGAAATTAGGTTTTTTTTCCAATAAAATTAGTAACCATGTATTTATATGGGTTACAAAAACATCCACAAACATTCAGCAACTCCCTCCCACAAAGATCGAACTTTCTTCAAAACACTTTGGAATCTTCAACGCATTCTGGAACCAGCCTTCTTTCCACCACTCCTTTCTGGCGCAAAATAAGGAAACGATTACTTTTTTTTTTTTTTAAACTGCCTTTCACTCACCAATTTCCACACTAATTTGTACAACCCGTCTTGTCAGTTTAGTTCTCCGATCAACAAGTTCATGATCCGTGCTTCGGTTCATGTCTAATCTTTTTCTCACTGAAAGTTTGTCGGCCTCCCTGAGATAGACTGTGTGTTTTCTTTATTGTGCGAGTCTGAGCAGTGGTGTCTGAGCCTCGATTTTTATTGGGGACTCGGCAGGCTCCTGCGATGGTACAGACACGGATCAACATTCCAAGTCATGCTCCATGTTTATAGGACTCTGGAACCTTCTTTAAAACATAATGAAACCGTCCATAAATATTCTGGAATATCTACATTCATTAAGTAAACTGAGTGATGTAGATGTTGGTCAAACCCTTCCAAACCAAGTATTTAAGAGGTTGTGTTTGCATATACATCAGAGTGACTTACAGCCTGTAAAATATACATGAAGATACGGTGCATGTTTCTATTGAGGCGATTCATTGATTCGGAAGAGAAGAAAAACAATTCGCTGTATAAATAGGAATTAAGTATCCAAACCAGGTCTCTCATCTCTGCATCCCCTCCGTTATACAGATTGCTAGTAAAAGCTTTCATATTGATTTTCAATCCATCGTTGCACCAAGTGCAGAGCAGGAAAGTGCTGTATCATGGTTGTAATGTCACATGACTAGAACACTTAACTTTTACATAAGAGAACAGTCATTTGGATGCAGGTCAGGTCTGTAATCTGTGTTACGGAGATGGAGAGATGTGAGGTGAAATGAAAGCTTGAATTAAAACCCTCATGAACGAAGGTTAATAGGAGTTACACCAGAGCATGATCTATTCCACATACAGTTATAGATTTTCCCTGACTGTCTGGATTGGTATTCGTTCCCCAGATACTGGAATGCATAAACAGTGGTTACTCAGTGGTTAAGACTTTGCTTGAACTACTGATCAATAGGTCAGGGGTTCACACCCCAGGACCACCAAGCTGATACTGCTAGTCTCTTCAGAAAGACCTTCAACCATCAACTATTCTAGCCGTTTAAATGATGAAATGCGATTCACTCTAAATAAGGTCTGTTTAAATACTGTAAATATTAATATTGTACTTTGGAGCAAGAGAAGTAGAAATGTACCACTTTGACTGACACATGAACATCAGTACAGTGGTACACTGACTTACGAATTTAAGGGTTCCGAGGGCGAGCTCGTAAGCCAAAAAGTTCGTTAGATGAAACAATTATTCCCAGAAAAAAAAATAACAGAAAACCAATTAATCCATTCCAACCCCCTCCCAGACTCATAACCAAAACACATATATATTTGACCTAATATGTGAGGCGCTCCACCGAATGTATTCGCTTGTCGCAAGTGACGTATGGTGCTTGTGAGACAAAGCGCGGCTTATCTGGATTTCCAATCTTTCAAGTGAGCAAGTGAAGGTTGAGTACTAAACATATAGCCAATGTTCACTTGCTCACTTGAAAGATCGGAAGTCCGAATAAGCCACGCTTTGTCTCACAAGCACCATACGTCACCTGCAACAAGCGCCTACATTCAGTGGAGCGCCTCACATATATTAAAGATAAACATGTAAAAACAATACATATTTCATAATAAATAATACATGTACATTCACATTAATAATCAATAATAATAAAACAAGAAACAACTCACCCTTCTGATCATCGACTGCAGTGAACATGTCACGTGGGCAGGCAAGCGGTGGTGTGTAACGGAGGAGAATTTTGTGCATGTGCACACTATGAATGCCAGCAAGGAAAGGCCAGTGCTTCTCAAATAGTAGGACGTGATGCTAGGGTGCACGTTCTCCTGGGGAACATGTTTTTTTTTTTTTTGCCATACTGTACTAGAATTAAGTGTAATTGTGCAACCACTCCAGTAGATGGCAGTGGCGCTCTCGCTGCCATGTTATGGTGTATGGGAAAAGCACTGAGCAAATGATATGAAACGCAGTAAAAATTATTTATAGTCCCGTTGGGGGCGTGAAATGTTTTTTTTTCTTTCTTTCCAGAGGAGGCGTCACAGAAAATAATTGAGAAGCACTGCACAAGGCGTTCTCGGAGTGCGGAGCAATACACATGGTAGAATACGAGGCTAATCGGCCCAGAAAAGTAATTTCCCCAGCAAAGCTCGTTAAATCAAAATTTTGCTCATTGGATGGGGCAGATTTTGGTGGGATCAAAGCTTGTATCATGGAAAATTCATTATAAAAGACACTCGCACCACAAGGTACCACTGTATTTGGACTTTGATCATTGAAAAATTATGTAACAAGAACGTCCAACTTAATGCTGTGATCCACACATCAGCAAACTGCCACCTTCACAAACAGGCAGTAATAACGGTGTCAGTAACGTCTAGTGACATGCAGTGAGGTTGACATCTGGTGAGTCACTGACTCTTTTAGAGTCAGATTTACAAAGACAAATGAACTCGTGTATATTAATCATTTGATTGATAATAGACAATGCATTAGTTTTTTTTTAATCTCATATCAGCATGTGAGGCATATTTCATCTGAGGTTAAAATTTACTCTGTTGCTCTTCCTTTAGTTTAGCTCTACCTTCTGTTTTGATCAAAAGTCCAGATTTGAGATTTTTCCCCATCTTGGAAATGAAATCTCCCATTTTGATAAAGCGGATTATAAGTCATTTGCGCCCTCTGCCATGAGTCCAGGGTACTGTTCGCCTCACTGAAAAACTTTTTTTTTTTTTTTTTGTATTGGGTTCATGATTAATCTGCAGCCTGAACACGTTACATGTTTATACAGTTTCCACATTACGAAAAGGCACAGAATATAATCGGAGTGTTTGAAAGCATTTTATGTGTGATACATTATATAGAGGAACAGCAACATACTATTTGCATCTCATACCAGCGCAGTTTGTGCGGGACACAATCCACAGCAAGCCGCCGCCTCACCGCACAGCTCCGCCCTGTAGTTCAACGGGACATCTGGAAATTCTGCTATTCTTTATTGAAAAAATTAAATTGAATCAGATTCATTACATTTACAGCATTTGGCAGATGCTCTTACAGAGCAACTTACAATTATCTTTTTTTTTTAAATACAGCCGAGTAATTGAGGGTTAAGGGCCTTGCTCAAGAGCCCAACAGTGGTGATAGTGGGGATTGCATCGCTGACTTTTAGATTAGCAACCCACCGCATTATCCACTAAGCCACCACTTATTTCAATGGTAAAAAGATTTGTCAGACATATTTGTTAATATTTGTGAGCCACTCCACCGAAAGTAGGCTCTTGGGTCCAAAAATGAAATGATTTTTACACAGTCAGATAGGGGAGGCTCAAAGCTGCAAAATGCAGCAAAATGTTTGTCAATTCCTTGAAAACTGAGCGAGCTGTGCCATTTCTTGTGTCAGCATTCAACTAAAAATTTCAAAAGATGTTTTTAGCGAAAAATGAGCACAAAGATTGCACTTCTTCCAACATCATTAGTGCTTAGCAACCAAACATTTTTATGCACCTCAGCCATATAAACTTTTAGAAAACATGTCTAGGAAAAGTTTTAGGAAGAGAAGAGTAGCTGCAAAGCCGTCAGCGTGTTTCTGTCCCTTGCTAAAAAAGGGTTGTGACAGGAAGGGCATCCAACGTAAAAACCTCTGCCAAATCAAACGTGCGAATCAGATGATTCACTGTGGTGACTCCCGAGTAAAAGGGAAAAAGCCGAAAGAAAGACAGACAGACAAGATAAGAGAAATCATCCTCATTTTAATCTGAAATGCCCTTTTTAAACCCATCAGTCACCGTGGTAACCCCCAAAAATGAACAAAAAATGACTTTTTTTATTTCTGTTTATTCCAATAAGATCAGTATATAGATTTTTGACCATTATATAAAAATTCATCTGCTTTCAAAATGATACTGATTGAAGAAAAGGAAAAAAAAAAAACACTGTCGGTTCAAACAATCACACTGAAATGAAGAAAACTATATATAACCATATAACAAAACTCTCGTATCGCTTTATACAAGTCATCTTCATAAACTCTGCCCTCAGCATCATCATCTTCATCTATATCCTGCTCAGCAGATAAAATCACATCTTCACAAACACCAGTCATCACACTTTTATTAACAGATGCCTCTTCATCAACATCAAAGTCTTCATCAACACAGCTGGAATCATCATCATCAGTTTGTTCATCTGTAAAAGGTATGAAACATTTAAGTATTTTTCAGGTCTTGACCAATTTTCATATAAAACTAAACAACCCATGATCCATCATGTCCAGTCCAGACAAGATTACACACAAATCAAATAAGCAAAAAAATTCCATCATCAAATTTTGCATGCAGAGAAAAATACTCACCAATGAAATAATCTTCAAGAACGCCAAGCATTCCAGCATCTTCAAAACCCAACTCTGGTGTCGAATTTAACATCTATACTAATGCTGCTGGACATCACAGATGACATTTCACTCTCCTTTTCCACAAATTATGTGTATTCACAATCTTATAAATAAACTTAATGACTGTTATTGAAGTGAAAGGTGGAATATCCACAAGCAGTAAACCAGAAACAGGAAGTAAACCCGGAAGTTAACATATGATGGGCACTGTGCATGTGCAAGCCCGAGCTGACCAATCAATGTGCTCATTTCAGATCTTCCTTAGCAACTAGCCTGCATTGTTTATGAGCATATCGTCTTCATTACCTTTATTTTATTCGCTGAAACGGCATTTCAATATCAAAACAGTATCCAAAAATGGAGAGACGACTTCACGGCCGTTCTTCTGGTGTATGGATTATAGTGTCTCTTGTACCGAACTCGGTGAATAATTGCAAAGAAAACCGGTAAGTTTGCTCCTGTTTTTATCCAGTTTTATGAGGGAGCTCGTCAGAAAAATTGGGGGGGGGGGGGGGGGGGACATTGTTAGTGAGTTTTAGTCAATTTCACGTGAGCAAGTGAATACTTGTTTTAATAGTTTATGCAAAATTCCAAATTTCGATATAAAAAAAAAAAAAAAAAAAGGGACCATTTTTACTTTTCTGGCCTTTATCTCAAAAGTGGTCTGTGCGACAAGCACCTAATTTCAGTGGAGCGCCTCACATTTATTATACTCTATGATGAACTTTTTTTCTTTTCAAGATTGACCCGGGGGAGTGGGGGGAATCTGTCTCACCTGCCTCCAGTGAATGCACATCACTAGCAATGTTATACCATTCACTACCTTTACAAGCTTTCGCTAAATAGCCAATGCAGGCGGCACCTCACGACAAAAAAAGTCTGGATTCGAGTCCTGAGTGTGGCAAGGGCGCTTGTGTGCGAAGTCTCTGTGCTTTCCCTGTGCTTCTCAGGGTTTCCTCTCACAATCCAAAGACATGCACATTAAGCTAACTGGCCACTCAAAATTGCCCCTAGGTGTGACTGTAAATGGTTGGATGTGTTTGCCCTGCGATTGGTGAACTGGTCAGAGTGCATAATGCATTCTACCACAGTAGACTGAGATAGGCTCCAGGCTGCCTGTAACCCTGGTAGGACTATAGGTTTGGTGAATGAAAGCATGCATAAATAGCCAACATTTGGTTTACTGAGTAGTCCAGATAAACCTAGTTTGAGATTTTATAAAAAGTATTAAGCTTCGTGGTGAATCATGTGGCTTTTTCAGCACACGTTCATACCCGTCTCGAACACAATATGGCTCACATCAGAGTTGCTGTTATACGAGTTTAGAAAAGTTGATTTACTTGACCAACTGCAATGCCTGACTAATCAATGCTCTGAATTAAAACTGAGGGTAGACGGGACGCTTTGGTGGCTCACTATCACCTCTTGAGGTGGACTAAAGTGGTATTAGACAACAGATGGTCCATCCTGCCTTGGGGCTAGCTGGTCTTCATGCTAATGTCAGTTGATATTTCCAAAACACACTACATTGCTATCTTTGATGTGATATCAGAACTTTGTTTTTTTTTTTTTTTTACAGTCTCTTCATTTATTTTACAAAAACATTTAAACTTGTACACTTATAATTTTTTTTCATTCTTCACCGTACCGGTCACCCTTACAGCATAATTCATGCGTAACGTACATTGAAGTGACTTTAAACATAAAAGCCTGGGCTTCATGTGCAGTAGTTCTCCTGAAGATCATGACAATAGCAGGTCAGGTTGAAGTGGATTCTACAGAATACCGAAGGGAGGGACCAATCTAGAGGATCTGAGAGAATGTAGTGTAGTGTTGGAGCATGATGAGTACTATGGAGCAGGAAGGTGCAGGTCTATTTTTGGCTTCATAAGCAAGCATTAACGTTTTAAATTGAACGCGAGCAGCTACAGGAAGCCAGTGGAAAGCTCGTAGCAGTGGTGTGGGAAAATTTGGGAAAGTTGAAAACAAGTCATGCAGCCGCTTATTAAAAGCCTCAAGTATTTTGCCTAAGTAGTTATAAAAAAAAAAAAGTGGAAGGAACTTCAAGCAGCTTAACACACCTACACATTAGCATAAGCTGCTCAGAAGGATCTTTGTGCAGGATAGATCAGAACGAGACACTCTCAGGAGGACAATGAAGGCTCTTATTGAATCTCAGAGGAAGGCATCTCAGTTTCTCCATCACACTGAATAAAGAAAAGCTGCATCAAAACTCGCTCTCCTTCCGAATTCAGAACTTTGGTGGACTACACTGCTTACTTTACTAACTAAATTTAACATACTCTTCAAAAGAACGCTGATTTCCTAGCAGGGAATACAACATTTATTAAATAATGTTTCGGCCTAAGGTTGGGACAATTTTTTAAACAGCACAATACTGTGTCTCATTTGTAACAATGTATTTACTTTGAATTTAATAGCCAGTAAGGGAGGTTTGAGCTTATGTATGCAAAAGGGTGCGGATAGCACTTTTGTCCAAGCGTGTCAAGATGCTCTACGAGTATGAACAAAGTCACCAAGGTTAGATTTAAATGTCTCTGAGAAAGTTGTTCTGCGATAAATATTGATATCTTCAGCCAGTTGGACAGTGGGTGGAAATTAGCAACAACCAAACCCCGGAGAAAAGTTTAAGATTAATACCTTGTTTACAACATAAGTGGCTAAACAATTAGACAATTAAGAAATCTCCAACCACAGGGTGAAAAAACAGAAATAATAAAATCATGTGACTAAGTCCTCACAGCAAGATGATGATGGGTTCGAATCCAGAGATCTCAGCACGAGCGTTCTGCATGTTCTCCACGTGCTCGTTCTGGGTTCCCGCTGGGTACTTCAGTTTACTCCTACAGTCCATAGGTGCGAGTGGGAATGGTTGTGCTTACATGTTGGCCCTGCAATGAATTAGCAAGCTGTTTAGGGTGCACCCTGCTATCAATCAGAGCTGGCTGAAATAGGATCCAGCCTCCTTGTAACCCATGGCAAGTGAATGAATGAATGACCCTTGCAAAATAATATTCAAAAAAAGAAAAATATAAATGTAAAAATAAATAAAAACTACGTGTTAAAAAACATGAAAATTATTTATTTCTCTAAAATGCAAACAAAAAGCCAAACCACAGGTGTAAATTTGTCATGTGTGTTTTCTATAAAGGATTCTGTACCATGGACAAAACTGTCGTATCCCACAGGAATCGATCTTCAGTATAAATACCCAAATCAATCTAAAACCATCAGAACCAAAACTAAGTAGTTTTTTTCCCCTCAACCTTCATTCATGAGTCAGAAGGTGCAGAAACTCGAATGAACATTCGGGTCTCTGTAGAATCACCAGGCCCTTTCGCATTCGTACTCCATATTTTATTGCGAGTCGCTTCTGTGGCCGCATTTCATCCTTGAAATGTCTTTCATCGCCTCTATAAATCCAGCCCATGCACTCGTTCTTTCACAGATCCTAACTCTCTTTAGAATGTAGGGTCAAAAGGTCACATAACTCCGAGGAGGGTCTTCATAATGGTAGGAGAAACAGACTTCTCTATGGAGATGGTAAATGGAGGCAGGGCAGGATGTAGTTCTTAAGTACAAAACACGAGAAGGCACTTTTATAGCGAGCATGCACGTGAACCTCTGAGCTTCAAACACAAGATGAAAGAAATTTAAAAAATTTAGACAGAGTTAAAGAAAGTCTGTCTTCCTTTTGGCTTTTTCCCCTTTCACTCGGGAGTCGCCACAACGACTCGCACGTTTGATTTGGCATAGGTTTTTACGTCGGATGCCCTTCCTGTCACAACCCTTTATAGTAAGGGACAGAAACACGCTGACGGTGAAATACCACTGTCTGTGGTGAGAGATTGACACACATGGCCCGCTTTTGATAACCCAGTTAGCTGCACACTGGGGGGGGGGGTTTGTCAGTGACAACCTTGTGGAGAGTGGGACTCGAACCCCCAACCTTTGGATCAGCGATCCAGCGCCCTATACCACTAGACCACCACTGCCCCTAGTTAAAGAAAGTATTTCACCAAAAATAAACTCAAAAAGTACCAAAGTTGTTGTACATCATTGACGACATTTTAAGTGTTTGTATTTACATTTAAATCCTTAAAATACACACAAAACAGATTATTGCCGTTATCGCTTATGTTATAGCAGCGATAAATGGCTGATCAGTAATTGTATGACAAAGATATTTAATGTACAGACAGATAAACAACGTTAGTGAATCCATTCATTCATTTTCTCATCTGCTTAATCCTAAATTAGGGTTGCGGGGAGACTGGCGTCCATCTCAGTCAACAGGACAAAGTACACCCTGGACAGCTCGCCAGGCCATCACAGGGCAGAAACACACTGACGGCTATGCAGGTCATCTTAATGAAAGTCAGCAATGGTTCTTGTAAATGAACCTCCCACCACAGGCAGCGAGAGACATGGCCGGCCTTTGATAACCCAGTTAGCTGCACTGGGGGACATTGACAACCCATTGAGTGGGGCTTGAACCCCCAACTTTGGGATTGGTGACCCACTAGGCCACAACTGCCCGTCAGTATATCCCTTTAACATTTTGTTGACAGGAAATTAAAATTATTATTCATTAAAAATCACATCTGGTTCCATGCTGACCTTCCCATGATGGCCTGTTGCATGTATGACCTGTTAGTTCGGACCCTTGAAACGAAACCCATCAAGGCATCAATGGTAAAGAACACACAGTTGATCTCCTGTTAACGTCACAACATCGAAAATAGCAACAGCCAGCCTGAGCAAGACGTTTGCAGGAACTCGTGAAAAATCATCAAATGGCCACCAACATGGCCGCCATGGCTTTTATAATCTGTCAGAGGAGGAAGAATTATCACAAACCTCAGAATCACGAGGCCAAACACCCTGATTAACTATTTATATCTTTATATAAACATACAGTGAACAGCTTTATGTAAGGCAGTCCTTGACCTGATGAGAGCAGTGAGGATGATCATGTGCCATCGGTGGCTTTTCTGCTTGTAGTTAAAGTGCTTTTGAATTAACGAGGAGTGTTGTGTAACCTACACATTGAGAATCAGTCCATTTATACAGAGAACTCGTTCAGATTTCCAATATCCATCATACACACAGGGTAGGAGAGCGGGGACTAGCTAGAGTGCTGAAGATGACTCTGCACATGCTCAGTAGAAGTAGGCATCAGTCCCAGACTGAAAAGTCATTTTCCTAACCGAGGCACATTTTAAAGTTGTTTGAATTTAATTACGAGTTTTAATTACCTCTATGTCAGGAGTGTCAAACTCATTTTCATTTAGGGCCATATAACTAAATTTCCAAGTCATCGAGGTCCAGTAACACCACAGTTACGAAAAAGGGCAATCATGAAATATACATGGCAAAAAAAAAGTTTTTTTTTTAATTTTCTGACAGTTTTTAATGTTTTTGTGCGAGTCGTGACAGATGAGCCGTTTATTTGAACGTATTTTGTCTCCACCTAGTGGATGGATGATTAATTGCATTTCATGGTAAGGGTTGATACGATAATCCCTCCAGGCAATGTCACATGAGTTGGCAGGCTGGATTTGAGTTTGCCACCCTGTTAGCATGGTTGATAGAAGCTAGGTACCTGGTTTCATGATGGTTGACCACATGGGGACAAGGTGAACGGTGCACAAAATAAGATCGCTCTTAAACATTTTTTTACTTGGTTTGCTTCCTGAAAACTTGGTGCAGAGGAATGAAGCCTCTTTTAACCAGGACCTTTCTAATCGTATAAAATTTGTTTTCTCAGAGAAAAACATCGATCTTGGGCCAATATAGGGTAAAAAAATACTTTTTTTTTTTTTTAAATAATAACAATAATAATAATACAGTAGGCCCCCGTTATTCACGGTGGTTGCATTCCGCCCCTTCCCACAGATCTGGAAAATCCGCAAATTATTTATACAATTTTAAAACCCTATGTATGATATTACATGCGCTAAAATATGCTTGTTAAACACATTCTATAGCCAGTCTTACTCATTAATAGTAATAATCATTACTATATTTTACTGCATGAAGTAAAAACTTTTTAATTTTGTACTGTGACAATATTTATGAATAAATAAAGCGCTGAGGCTCCTTACCAGAAGCTAGAGAAGATGCAGGGCGTTTGAGTGGCATCATAGCGATCATTAAAAACACACGAAAAAAAAGTGAATTCACAATTCAAGCAATCATGTTTAATGTGTGCGAAGGAGGGGGGAGGAAGGGGGAAAAAAAAAAAAAAAAGGCGTACACATCATCTGCAACCAATCAGCAGGAGGGAGAAACAAAAGCTCTCAGCTGTTGGCTAAATTTGAATCATGTGCCAGTAGCTTCTGGGTTTGGCAACAATCCACGGGACCACAACCGCTGAACCGCGAATGAGCGAGGGCCTTCTGTAGTTAAAAATAAATAAAAATCTAGACCGATATCTACTTCATGTGGCCAATATGCTACGCTAGTTAATAGCGGGCTAAAGATTAGTGCACATCAGCAGCTGGTGCAGATGTGTCATGCAGTGCAGTTCATTTAATAAACCAGTTTAAAAATACAGAAAAAAAAGCTTCTTCATTCAGTGACAATGTGATCAATAATTTAAAAAAAAAAAAAAAAAAAAAAAAAAAATCTACCTTGCATTCCAAAAAGTAACAGATGACGGTTACGGTTAAGTCGTTTATTTAAGACCAAGATCAGAGTAATTTCTGAATTATAATTCATTCTATTTTAGTGTTATAAAATTTTGTTGCTCTTAAAATTTTGTTGCTCTTAAATTTGCCTGATAAAACGGAGGTGATTATTTTTTACACATATTTATATTTACAATAGCTCCAATGTTCTGATGATCTGTTGTCAAAAAAATTACCCTAATTAGCATTGATCCATGTTGGAGAATAAAACAATCTTGATCCAAACCTTAAATCTAACCAGATTAAAATGTTACCTAAATGTTGCATATTCTGTTAATTAATCCTCAATGTGTTTACAATTAAAAAAAAAATAATAATAAAAAAAAAAACACTGAATGCCAGCCTTGTAATAATTAATTATGTGCCTTCATGTCAGAATTCATTAATTTCCTGATCCACTTAATCCTAGTTAGGGTCTTTGGGAGGTTGGCGTCTATCACAGCCGAATCTGGGCGAAGGCAGAGTACACCCTGAACAGCTCACCAGGCCCTTGCAGGACAAAAACATGCTGACAGCTATACAGCTACTCTTGACAAAGGTGGTGTTAGTTCTACATTTTTAATTAATTTATTTTTACACACTGAAAAACAAAAAAAACAAACAAACAAAAAAAACACTAGTCTTAAGTTTTCCTCTCAATTATATATGAAAAGTGAGATGATTATATTAAACATTGCAGGGATAAATTGTGCTTTTAATAGTATAACTTCTGTTACATAAAAAATACTTGGGTTGTGTGATACAGTCTCAAGTGTTATTTGTTATTTAATCAAGAAATTTGCCTGCGAGGTTAGGAAAATGATTGATTTGTTTTTAAAAATAAATTAAAACACAACTTACCCCACTGTCCTCTACTAGCTGTTCCACTTGATGAACCCTGTATAGACAGTGATCCTTGCTGTCCAGTTATGCACCTTAAAACACAAATTTCACTTAAACAACAACAACAGCATACACAAGTGTTTGTCTGAATGAATGATGCTGAAATATAAACATTTGGTATTTATTAAGCAAATATGAACTGTGGAAGCACTGCCCTCTAGCGCCACAAGGGGGAAAAACACTTGTTTTTAAACTCGCATTGAGTGATCAGGTGCTGGGTTAAAGAGACAGTTGTTTGTTATATAAAGAAACTAGCAAAAATAAGCTCAGTCGGGTTATGAAATATTGTGTAATCATTGAAATAGATTAATAAGCAGACTGTTCTGCAACACAAGATTTTTTTAAAAGTCCTTGTTGGAATCCATCTGCCCCATGTCAGGTTCGAAAACTCCATTTGAGTTGAAAAGACATTGAACAAACTTGGATGTTTGGGCATCCGGTGCATATTTACACAGCTTTGGGTCAAGAGAATTTCGGTAAGAGTCATGATACAGCTCCTTTAATATACTCATTTATCCATTCCGATTAGCTTAATGGTTATAGGAGAACCTGGAACCAACCCCAACGAACTTCGGCTGAGAGCCGGGGCCAGACTCTGAACAGGCCACCGGTCAGAGATAACACAGACACAAATAGCCATTTACACCCACAGGGCAATTTAGAGCTGCCTGGCGGAGGAAAGTGAAATACCCAGAGGAAACCTACACAAACAATGTGAAAGCAAACTACACACATCCACTCGATTTGAAACCAGAAAACTTCTGGCAGTGAGGCGATCATGAGAACCACAGAGTTTGAGTTAATGCAGATTATAAACAAACTTCTAAATAAATATCCACATACATTTCTAATAAGCAACTAAAATTTCTTAACAGCTACATTCCTAAATTCATTTTGAAAAAGTTGAAGTAAATAAAAGACGTCAGTTGCAGAAACTTCCAAGTCTACCTGGCTTCCGTTTGAAACAAGCTCCAACTGACCGTCGTATTTTGGAAAAAAAAATGAATAAAAAATACACCCCATTCTGTAAATGAAAACCTTTACATTACAATTAAAGGGAACTACATGTGCATGGCTTTACAAAAACAGTTCATTTAAAAAAAAAAAAAAAGCGTTTGCATCAATAAATAGATAAATATATTGAAAATGTTCTAAACAATTATATTCTTATAATTATCCTTATAAATTTCTAAAATAGATTTCCAAATATGCAAACTTCTAAATGAATAAACACATATCTAAAGAAGAAGATTCTAAATGAACTTCTGACAAATTTCTAAAATTTATGAACACAAAATTCTAAATAAAGGTCTAAACAATTTTTGATACATTTCTGAAATTAAATTCTACATGAATAAAATTCTGTATAAATAAACATCTGCCTTGTAGCCCGTTACATAATAAAAAGCTTTAAACGCCAAAGTTAATCCCGCCTTGACAGATTACAACAGGAAAGATGTTTTGTCCAAATTCATCAAACAGTGCAGCTGTGTATAAAGATTTTTATTCTTCTTTTATCTTAGATGCAGGTTTAATAAACATACTGTGGATGATAGATCAATATTTACAAGAGAAGTCACAGGAAATGCAGATTTGTTACATATTGCTAAACCAAACTGAAGCTTGAAGTCTGTGACTCCCTGATGCTTCACCACAAACCAGAGTGAGAAAGGATTTGCTTCCTAAAAGGGACATGGGGGGGCGACACCCTTCTGTTTAATAGAGACAGAACCAATTCATATCAAAATCAATTCCTCAGTAAACGGGGAACAGGGGAAAATGTTGGATCAGAAACTGTGACATCACTGAATCGTCCGTTTAAAGTCCCTGTACGTCAGATTGGGGCACAAAGCTGCAGTTTTATCATATGCAGCAATCATCCAGGCTCGTGTCGCAGGTGTAAAATTTACCTGGAGATGAGGAAGAGAGAAGCCTGCAGAGGGTTTTTCTGTTTTTAAGGTAACAGGATAAGCTTGTCGGAAATATCCATCAGCAAAGCGACTAAACGTTTTGAACTGTACGGTGGTGCTACACACAGAGAACTGATCCGTACTCGTGTCAAAAGATAACCTTTCACCTGCTCAAGCAAAAAATTGATCTCTGGAAATGAACATGGTTCTGTTTTAGCAAGGCTGGCCAAATCCTATTTCACCAGTAAAGTTAAACCAGAACATTTCAATACCATCTTGCATTTACTGCTCTCTCTCTCGCCCTCTAGGGGAGGAACAGAGTCTAGTTCTTATTATAGATATTATTATTATTATTATTATTACCACTGCCACCAAGCAGGTTATGCTTACACTTGGTTTGTGTGGGTGTTTTAGCAGGATATTTTCATCAACTTTCACTAGAGGTGTGGCTTTAGACAAGGAAGACTCTGTTAGATACTGAAGATGATCCAGATCAATTTTAATTCAGAGTTATTTTGTTAAGGATTCTTTAACATTCTGATAGGATTATTTTTTGGAAGTGTTATATTACAGCAGACCAGCAGGTGGTGCTAATTATTTCCACAAAAAGTTGTGTGTAGACCTTCATGAAATTTCTCCTAGACTTGGGTATCCAGACATGAAAGACTTTTTGGAGATGATCCAAATTAAACTCCAGATGAGATTAAATCAGGAGATGGGATTGATTTCTGGGCTTGCCAGAGTTTTGCACTCTCCGGGTTGGGGTCGATTCTAAATTGACTGTGGTCGGATCAGAACCTGAAGCACTTGTGGACTGCATGTTTGTATGCCTGCTACATACGGTAGTCAGAAACAACATACAGTACATTATCAAATCAAAGATGAGATTCACTCTAAATCTGTGCACCTACAACATGACCAATACAGTAGGACTGTCAACGTCAACATCTGTCCTAACACATATGTACAAGTGTTTTCTCTAAACCCTAAAGGGTATAAAAAGCAGGCAATGGATCAATGGGTTTTCACTCTGGAGAAGCTCACAAGGACGTTGTGAGATCACTGGTTAAAGATGCTCCTGAGCAGTTTCTCCATACGGAACACAACCTGATTCAGCTCATGAACCGCTTTTGGGACTCAGATGTGTTATTTTATCCAGCATGGCGGAAAACTGTGACCCAGCCCACTCCATGGCGGACCCTGCCTCGGACTGTTCTCTGTACAAAGCTGACCTCAAACAGCTATAATGATGACCACACGATTCTCAATCTGATTGTCTACTGAAGTAAAATAAATGGAAGGAAAACTCGCGCGCACGTGTGGGAGATGACTGCGTGTTGGATTATCTAACATTCAGCTTTTATTTTAAACAATCCTTTACATCGACCATCAGTTTTTAAGCTATGCGGGTTCTTATTAGATGGAAAGTACACAACGTTCCCCAGATGTTATCAATCCTACAAAACATGCCTGGCTTTAGGAGACCGATGATGCAATCGGAAATGGTAGAGCAAGTGTGTGTTGCTGAATGGGGATCAACTTGAAATTTTTTTTTGTGTTGAAAATATCACATGCTTCATACAAGTCAAGAAATACTTTATATGTTCACTAAAAAAAAAAAAAAATAAAAAAAATAAAGTGTTGCTTCAAAAAAAGAGGTTTGTATATTTCACATTTTTGGACAAATGCAAAAACAATTATACACAAATGTGCGAATAGAAAATTATGAACACATTATATGTGTAACTGTAGTGGAACCTGCGCGATGATCTTAAAGGAGAAGACAGAACTTGAAGTCGATCTTCGGGAAGCTTCCGCTTTAACGATTTTTTGGGCAGGTTTTTGAAAGTTGAGTTCCAGAATGATGTCATCGAGGCCCAAGTTAACATGTACGATTAAAGGATTTTGATGGATAAATTGACAGATAGGTGCTGGAGGAGTGAAAAGGTTCAGAGTAAACCCATTACCTGTGCAGTGAGGAACCAGAAATACACCACCACTCATTTAAGCACAGACTCCTGAAATACCCAAAGAAATGTTTGAAGCCAAACTCATCCTCGTTAACTTGAGCTTTGATGTCATCACTCTGAGACTCAGTTTTTAAATACCATCCATAAAATCTTGAAAATTGTAGCTGTCCGTCAAAGATTTTGCACACGGACAGATTTTAGGATGGAGGAATTGTTGAAGTGCTGCCGCCTCCTTTAAATCTGCAGCCACACCGATAAACAAACCGTGTAAGAACTCAGACATGGCACTCTGATTTATTACCCAAAATAAAAAAATAAAATCTGATCTCATCCTCTGACAAACCCAACAGAACAGAACTAGAGAAGATTTTTCTTGAAGAAGAGATCGGACTGTTATCACCTGTTCGGATTTTCATCATATTTTAAAATAAAAGGTTATAGTCAGTTATCATAATTTTGCTGATATGGTTTCTGTGAAATGTGTTCGATGATGTATTTTGGAACATTTACCAAACACCCAGGTGAAGGGGGGAGAAAAAAAAAAAAAAAAAAAAAAAACAGACTGGTATAGAATCAGCTGATATTTACAGTTATGCTATCTGTTGTGCTATAAGGAAAAGCGATGGTGTTCCACCTACAGCAACTTCTAACTATCACACTAACCGTAAACATGTCCCGTCTGAACATCTAGATCTGTAGAACAGGGAACATGGTGTACGAGCCTTTTTTTTTGTGGAATTGCATCTTCAGGATTCACTCCTTCAATCCCCTCCCAACACACACACACCCCAAGCAAGCCAACACATCATCTTCAAATGCCCTGACAACCCCAACACCACCCACAATATCAATACAACATACACAGCCACACCCACAAAGAAAACAACCCCAATTTAATATCATGAAGCAATATTTCATCACGTGAAATACCCTGAGGGCAAAAAATCAAACATTTCCCCCTGCAGTAATAATAGAAATAAGAGCAGAACAACTCATCTCACATTCAGTGCAGCGGCCGGATCATCCTGAAGGAACCACTTGTGCCACTAGGTCTTTACCTTCTGCTCTTTCTCCACGATGATGTTGCACTGCTTTATTTATAACATGGGATTGAGGTGATAAACTGAAGGAACTAGTGAGGATAAAAAATATTAAAAAGAGTCACAGTTCACAGTAGTATGTTTTTTTTCCCTTTTAAATAGTTTCTTAAATATATACACACAACGCAAGACATGTATCTATTACTCTGAGGAATCGGATCGCGTCAGATCAATCTGCTCACTTCACATTCTCCGACGAATCGTTGCACGGACATTTTACCCACAGATCCGACAGTCTAATCAGATTCTTTTTATTTGTTTCATCATTATTATTATTCATCACACCATCGTGAAGAGCACCATGTCGTCTCTTCACCAATAAATCAGTCCAGCAAACACCTCCTGGCCTCACCGAACACGTCTCTGGGAATATACTTACTGAAAAGCCTTTGTCATGTACACCGGCTCACAGCCTCGATAATATAGTCGTTTAAATATCTCGTAAATAAGCAATCGTGAAAACATACGATGCAGACCACACTTGTTCCACGCATACACACCCGGCTCTCCTAAACCATAAACTGCTGCGTAAAATGAAAACATGTTCATGACGATAGAATGAGAAAGAAAAAGAAAAGAAAAAAAACTTCTAAAATCCTTTGAGTCAGAGACAAGTGTATCATACGAGTGAATGATCCATGGCGCTCGGTCCTCATGACATACATTTAACTCATTCAGATCTACAGGTATGTGTGTTGTCACAACCACCAGATTGGGCCAACTTAAAAACAAACAAAAAAAAAAAAAAAACAGAAGGGAAGGGAAATGGGGGTGGGGGGGTTGGTGGGGTGGAGACTTCACGATTCAAGCCACCACAGAAGGGCATGAACGTGGGTCATTCCAATTCAGTCACTTCGAAGAGCCTCTGACACTCAGGAGCCTCCGTTGGGCGAAGAAATGTCAAAAATAAATCTGTTTAGCGTCCGAAGGGTTCTGTTCCATCGGACAGTATGGACACTTCAACCTGCGGAGAGAAACCCGAATGTTGGAGTTAGATTGGGAATAAAACAGTGTGATTATCAATATATTTCTTAAAACTATTTTTAAAGGCAGTTAAATTCGCCTAATGTGCATTTCTTTGGACTGTTGGTAGAAAACCGGAGTGCCCATAGGAAACCACACCCATAACGGGGAGAACATGCAACCACCACACAGAACCGCCTTTACCGAGCCTGGGCCTCAAACCCAAGACCTTGCTGTGAAGCAGATGTGTAAACCACTACGCCATCAATTAAACAGATAATTAGATAAATATTTAACAGTCCCGGTGCTGCTTGCTTTTTTGAAAGAAAAATAAAATCGGTCCTACACTCGCAGGTTATTTTAAAGGGGCTCCTGTATGGTTTTTGCTTATGCACAAGCTGTTCACATTGCAAGAAATCAAAAGCTCTTCCAAGGTTAAAGTTCCGCATCCATCACCTAATTCCCCTCCAAAAGAATTCAGATTCATTGAAAGTCATTTTATACTGAAACATGAGAATGTAATTTGTTTATAAAACAGAAGCAACAGCTGTGACAGAGTCCCTTTGAACAGAGGAGCAACAATATAGCTCACGTGTACACGAGAACATGGCCTTAGGATTTTATGTTTTCTTCATTTTCTGTTCTTGATCATGGTTTCTTTCTCAGATATTCTTTAAAAAAAAATATATATATATATATATTCGACGTGATAAGCACCCAGGGTGCTTTAAAAAGTGGAGTGGTTGGGCGCTTATTGAAATGATACCAGCGGAGTGGAACAGTAAGTGCTTATTACTATCGAGGTGGAAAATATGAATAATAACAGAACAATAAAAGAGTTTTACTGGTATTTGTGTTATTCATTTCCCTCCCAGTGCTGTTCCGTTACATATTTTCCCCCCAGATGTAAAATCGAGCCAATCAACAGTAATATCAACTTTAGCACATGGCACTTTGAACCAATCAACACGAACATAAACAAAAGCACATGGCCAGGAACGTCTTTAAATGTATGAAGTTAGTGAGCAGGAGAATTGAGTGAAAATTCCTTGTCATCACTTTCTGATTGGTCCATATCTGGCTCATCGCTCCATTCATACAGAACATCCCATAGTTTTGCTGGAGCAGTTTCTAATGGTTCATCTTGTTGGACATTTACCAAGAGAACACCCCAAAATATTTTCCTGTTTTTTAAAGCACGGTGGAACAATCACATGTGTTGTTATTGATGAACAATATAGACATTTCCCAGTGGCAGGGGGTCTTGGAATACCGTGTAAACTCACTTTTACAGGCATTGAACACCTCATTTTACCGTTACAGAGACTGATCGAATAAAATTGGTAAGTTTGATCTCCGATTTTGCTCCAGTACACATGGGTGGTTGTTAGATGCAAGATCACAAACACTGGGGGGGGGGGGGGGGGGGGTTATTATGTCAAATACAGTACATCAATGTCGTCACTCATTGATATTGCGTCTTATGGACGGAAAATACGGAGGTCAATTACTCCCTCTTGATAAAGTGTGGACCCACTGGCACTACAACACCCCCTGTACAGCGAACTCATTGTTTTCTTTCTTTAGCACAAGCACACAGTTAAAATAGTGGGGTGGCAGTTGTGAAGCATGACCAGCACTTACTTCCCGGCATTGGTGAGTTTGTTGAGGGCGTCTCTGGAGATGACGTGGCCGCATATGAGCTTCATGGGTGGGTTACTCTCTGACGTCTGCTGCCTCAGGATGGGACATGCAAACACTGAGTGATACCAGCACTTTTTCCCAAGGTCTATCTCGATCTGCATGGGCGCGCACACACACACACACAAAAGTTACACTTGGACAAAATGTACATGTGTTCACATTCCGCAAGCCCCATTTACACCCAACACATCAAGTAACTGATAAAACCCGTACATGCCTAATTAAGGTAAAACCTTTGGTAGCAAAGACTTGATGAGGTTCTGGAGTGAAAATCTTTTTTTAATCAGGGCTCCCAAGTGGCAAATTGACAAGGTGTGCAACTACTAACCCGGAGATCACAAGTAAATCCAGGATAATGAATGCTACAGCCGTCTGTCACTCGGAGTCTGTGGGAGCTAACAGCTAATTGGCCCATCTCTTATGGGAGGGAGGGATGGCATATGCTCACCACCCTGTCACTTACAGCAACCACCAACCAATCATGGGCATCTGTGAGCTCATTCATATGGTGGGGGAGAGATAGCACTTTTTCTAGAAGTGTGTTTGACCGTCCTCAAATACACATGATGCTGCAGTTCAAAAATAGGCAGGTGTCGATAATTGAATGTCACGGGAGGGGGGGGGATGCATGCTTTCTTCTGAATGATGGTGATTATAAGATAGGGAAGGGAATACCTGATGGGTTACTGATAAAACAAAATGAAGTTGGTGAGTGTGGCTAAATACTGATGACTGACGGCCCTTTCAGGGGCTAAAAACCTGAAAAATTTCACACCAAGCTCAATCATCGTTTTCACAATCTTGTAGCCGGTGTAGCTCACACAAGCTGGATTCAAAAAGTGAGCAGGCAGTTAATCATGAAAACATACAAAATCCTCAAGTTTGAGGGAAAGTCACAGAGCTGTCTGTGTGTGTGTGTGTGTGTGTGTGTGTGTGTGTGTGAGAGAGAGAGAGAGAGAGAGAGAGAGAGAGACAGACACTCACAGGTAGCTCGTCCTTATGAGTCCAGACCCCACTACACTGCCGCTGCTCGATAACCTGCTTAATGTTCATCAGCACAGGCAAAGCCATGCAACCTGATGCAAAACTGCAACACACACACATACACACACTTAAACAATGACCGAAACTTAAAGAAGGATTTGTGATCGATACTCAGTGACCTCTTTCGTTTCATTTTTATATTTTACAAATGAAGATCATAAACATTGAGTATTTTGAAGTATGGCTTTATAATTGGAGCAAAGCTATTACAAGGAGTCCTATCAAAACCACCCACACTCACTGAGCTTAAAGCCTCACCAACAACCCCCCTCCCAGCCTGTCACCCTGAACTACTGAGACTCCAGCAATACATTTTTCCTCATCCTTCTACTACCCAGATTTCCTCAAATAAAATGTACAAGAAAATTATCAAAAATCATTTATGAGCAGAAAAAAAGGTTTTGAGTGCAGGAATTTTTTTTTTTTTTTTTTTTTAAGTTAAAATATCGTACTTGGGTCATTCAACAAAAAGGTAAAAAGAAAACCTACAACAAATGTATTTTAAATTCAGTCTAAAATCATATTTGAGATGAAAATGTTACTCGAGAGAGACACCCCCCACCCCGGGAAAACATAACAGAAGAGTTATCATGTTACGAGGGAAATGGAGCAGGGTGTCCGTAAGCATGGTGTGTTCACTTGCCACATTTTTTGTGCCTTTTTGCATTTGACGACAACAACAACAGCAGCAGTACTAGTTTTTGAGTGTCAAGAAGGTGCATGGCGATCATCTAGAGATCAAAAGCTTGAATCCGGGTTGTTACCGCAGGCATCCATGACCGGGCATCGACAGGAGCTAATTGGCCGAGCTCTCGTGCATACGAGAAAATTTTTGATGTGCTGTACTGATCTCGCAAAGAGAAATTTGGTTCTGCATTTAACAAATTGAAGCGCGCTAAAGCAGTGAGCACATGGACACTTGAAGCAGTGGGCTCCCACATTATGGTGCTCAGAAGGCAGTGGGAAGTTTGGTGCCTTGCTCATTGACAGTTTAGCAGTAAAGGCAGAGAAGTGCCACACATTTTTCCCTGCTAGCTTGGGAGTCAAACCAGCAACCTATCAATCTTAAACCTGCTCCTCTCTGCATAAAGCAATGTCTGACCCTTTTCCCAAGTTATCAGTATGAAGACGGTTCAGTCGGAATCTTTCACTTATTTACAGAAACCTGCCTTCATGATACGGAGCAGAATGTGAATCTGAGAAAAATTTCATTCCTCTCCTTGGCTTGTTTTGTTTTTTCCTTCTAATGAGTTACTCAGTAAGACACTATGCAAGATGCAAGTAATATAAAATTACTTTAACTAAACTACTAAAATTTAGTATTCGCAGAGTGAGCTTAAATACAAGTTAAAATAAAAATGTGCTGACACCAACAAACAGTGGGGTGGATTTCATGTGGGATTTTTGCTCCCTTATAAATAATCTGACTTTATCCCGAGTTGCAAAACTTGATGTTTATTCAACATTTTTCCACATACTGTATCGAAAAAATTATTCATTAAAATAAAAATGTACATTATAGTAAAATCTGGCCTTTCACCAAGTATTATTTCTCCTGAAATTCCAACAGATATCATGAATATCTCAGTATACAAGTCAGAAATCTCACAGGGATATGAGCGGAGAAGTGATGTATAAAATCTGCCGACTGCACTGGACCCCGACTGAACTTTTCTCCACTGTTGACAGATATCAGTGACTCAGAATAGAGTACATACTTCACACCAGTAAAGTCACATTGCTGTTAGCAGTACTGAGATAAGACGAACCCCGTTTCCAGAAAACTCGGGATGACTATCAGAATGCATTCTTGTTACAAAACACTAAGCGTATTGCTCGCATGAAGTGCAGCCTCAAGATAGATGGATGGATGATAGATATGCGGGGATGGCTCACTTTCCGCAATTAATTGGGACTGAGATCGCCCTGCGATCATCGAATTCCGCAAAGTAGGATCAACCCCCAACTGAAGTATACGTACATGTATATGTGTATATAATATCAATAAATACATAAACACTATAAATGCATATAATAACAATTAACATTAAAAATAATGCATAAGATGAAAATAAAATATAAATACACACACATACAGATGTGTGCGCACACTCAGATGCACATCGCACATAAAAATATAAGTACAGTCAGCCCTCTACTTACGAAATTAATCCGTTCCAGATCCTTTTTTGTAGCCTGGAGTTTTCGTAAGTTGAACAGCATTTTACATGTAAAACGTGTGATTCGTTCCAAGGCTCCCAATACTACCCCATAAGCCATTTAAAAATTACAAAAGTACACAAATTTGTATGAAATGTGTTAAAAGTAAAATTATTTATTAAACCCAACCTGTTATTAACATATTAAACCATTATTAAACATTTTTTATTCACCAATTTTTTATTAACCAAACAATATTAAACATTTGTGACGGGCTTGTCCGGACTTCTGATCTGTCAAGTAGGTAAGTGCGCTTTGAACTTGTTTAGTACTCAACATTCAATTGTTTGCTTGAGGGATTGGAGGTCCGGATGAGCCGCGCCTCATCTCGGGGGCTCCGGTGTTGGTCGCGACGCCGCCGACGCCAGAGCTTTTGAGACGGGGCACAGCTCATCCGGACCTCCGATTCCTCAAGCAAACAAGTAAATTTTGAGTCCAGACCTCCGATCTGTCAAGCAGTTAAGTGCGCTTTGAATACTTGTTTAGTACTCAACATTCACTTGTTTTGCTTGAGGAATCGGAGGTCCGGATGAGCCGCGTTTTGCCGGAGCGTACCACATATACGAAATATTTACTGAATTAAACAACTTAAAAAATGAAAAATAAGCTGCAATGAGCACTCTCCAAAAAACTCATGAACCAACAGTACAACTCTCCTTTACACGTGTGACAAACAAGCTTTATGGGTACAGTACTATTGAGATTCAGCTCCCCCCTGGCCAATGGGAGGCCAGCGGGGCGGGATGTTGGGCGACAGCCAATGAGAGCAACTCACACGTTGTTTGAATGGTGCGTTTGGTGCTATTCGTAAGAAGAACTTGTTTCGTATACAGAGGAAAAAATTTCAGAAATGTTTTTCGTATAATGGATTCTTCATATTCTGGGGATTATATAAGAAGAGGGCCGACTGTAGTTTTCATTGAAGGTTTTGGGTTGGTTATATTTGGTTGTTTGGGTTTTTTACCATCCATAATTGTCCTTGTTTTTGTGCCATTTTAATGAACTTTTCCCTTATTCTTCATTAATTTCCTTTTTTTTAATTCGATGAATATTTATTTAAAAAAAATATATATATATCGCGATGCACTGAAGCCGCATGAATTGAAGCGCAAAGTAGCGAGGGATCCCTGTAGATATTTAATCCAAGAATGAAATTCATTTTCATAGAAGTGTCAAACTTGAGGCCCGTGGCCCAATCCAGCCAATCAGCTCATTCTATGTGGCCTGCGAGAACTTAAAAACAACATGATTATCGTAAAGTCTAATTAATTCATCATCCTTGCACTAAGTAGCGGCAGCCTATTTCAAGTCAATAGCTCTCCACTCATGGTTTAAGAAAGAATGCAAGTGAGCTTGTTGCTGTCAAATGTTAGAAAAGTAAATAAGAGAAATTGTTCCATCACCTTCACTTTTTAACTCTTTGGGAATTGGAGATAATTGTTGTGGCTTTGCAATTGGAATTTATGGTCATTATTGCTTGAGAAGACTTTCGCTGCTGAACAGTGCATGATCTCTTCCCTTCAATTTATACCATGCTTTTTCAGTCAACCACATTATGCAGCCATGCTGATGGACTTCGTGCTGAAGAAAGCCTGGCTTTGTGATGCTGAAATAAGCATGGACCTCCTTGGAAAAATACTTCCTTGGTGGCAATGTATTTCTCATCAAAACGCTAATAAGAGTGTCTGCAGTAACATCATTTTCACGCACAAAACTCACCCATGCCCTAGGCACTGATGCAACATCCAAAACAGCACAGATACTGACTTTTTGCTGATAGCCTGATAGACCATTTTTCTTGGGGGGGATGGGGGGGGTCTTAAAATGTGAACTTCTCTGACCACAGCAGAGATCAACTCTGTTTTGGTCTATGTGAGACCAGTGCAGGCCAAGAGAATACACGAGCAGTCCAGCATGAATGTATTATGTTTGTACAAACTAATGTAATATTCCTGCTTGTAGAATACATATTCAGATTGAATTCATGGTTAAGGGACACTGGTTTCAAGTGGACTCCAGATCCCATACGACGATATTTGTCACAGTACCGTAACGGTTTCTTAGGCAGTACTACCTGAGGACTGGAAGGTCACTAGGATGTGTTAGAAATACCTGAATCTTTTTACAATATCATGCACTGATAATGTTCAAAAGTGTAAATCCTCTGCAATTTTACACTGTCTATATTTACAAAGAATAGTTAAATTGGTGTGAAGGGGCAGTGGTGGTCTAGTGGTATAGGGCGCTGGATCGCTGATCCAAAGGTTGGGGGTTTGAGTCCCACTTTCCACAAGCTTGTCACTGTCCCGCCCAGTGCGGCTAACTGGGTTATCAAAGGCGAGCCATGTCTCTCACTGTCTATGGTGAGAGGTATGTAAAAGAACCATTGCTGACATTCGTAAAGAGTAGGCTGCAAAGTCGTCAGCGTGTTTATGTCCCTTGCTAAAAGGGTTGTGACAGGAAGGGCATCCGACGTAAAAAAAAAAAAAAAAAACTCTGCCAAATCAAACGTGCGAATCAGATGATTCGCTGTGGTGACTCCCGAGTAAAAGGGAAAAAGCCGAAAGGAAGACAGACAGACAGTTAAATTGGTGTGACATAATATTATCAATGTCCAGATTATCATGGCACAATAAATTTCTCTGACTTAGGCATGTGATTTTATTTTTAATTACTTAAAGTGTAAAAGAAAACACGACCCCCAAAATAAATAATTTACTTAAAAAGAAAAACACCCACTTGTCAGATTCTCTCATCATCACATTCTTATTTCTAATATCTAAAAAGACATTTATATAGTGATATAATATATGTAACTTATCACTGAGCAGCTGAAAGTTAAAATTGATGAGAATGAATGATTAAGAAGTCCAACCTGACACTGAGCGGAGATTCTACAGACAGGCCAAGCAGGGCGCACGCATCACGGGTGAAGATATTACAGATCTCAGCCCACTGGTTGGTCTCGAGCAGACTGCGGTATGGTGAGTTCTCAATGCCATTCCGCAGGTAAACCAGACTGCCCATTAACACCTGGATATCTACAGACAAACACGTGCATGAAGTTGACACAACCACAGAGACAAAACTAGAATAAATTGGTCTAAAAAGCCAATAGCAGGACATTACAATAATCCAACTAATACTTGTTATGGAAGAACAATGGAAAGCGATAATGTGCTGCTGATAACTATTGTTTCATAATCAGACATGAGAGTCCTGCTCCATTCCTCACCTCTTTGGTGCTGGGTAGCAAATGGCTGGAAGTGGCGAGCGTAGTGCAGCGCCTCCAGTTGGTTTTCAACACCTCCATTCAGAAGACTGATGAAGTAGAGACGGTGCAGCTTAAATTCTAGACTGCTGTTCAGATCCAGTAGTCTCTGTCTGTTTGCCACAGCCCATCTGACAGCACATGTACCCACACAGGTCAGAAAAGCGGTTAATAATAATACATGGATCCCTCACCACTTAGCGCTTCAACTCATGCGGCTGCAGTGCATCGCGTTTTTTTTGTTGTTGTTGTTTTTTAAATAGTCATTATTCAATATCATAGAATTAAAAAAATAAGGAAATTAAGGAAAAGTAGGGAAAAAGTTGAGGAAAATGCCACAAAAACAATTCCAATTATGCAAAAAAAAAAAAAAAAAACAAATACAAAAAAACAACCCAAAACCTCCCATCAAAACTAGTTACATTGTTGTGAGGTGTGCACCTGAGTGTGTGCACATGCATCTGTGCGGAAAAGTGAGGGATTCTTGTATTTTATAACAGAAAACAAGGTCTGAGGAGGTCACGAGCTCCACTCACTCTAGCGCCGGTCGGAGATCCTGCGTCCGTAAAGCCTCTAGAATACGATTCAGCTCCAGAAATGGCTGCTTCATGCTCATGTCGATGACCACGCCCGATTCCTGCAATGAACAGGCAAATAATAAGCCTTCAGAGCAATCAATACATCACAGAAGGTGTAGCCTGAAACCCATGCAGCGCTGTGAAAAGAGAATTGGAGGCTATACCTGACAGAGGTCTTCAGCGACACTCAGCATGCCTTGTCGATACAGGTGCTCCACAATGGTCTCGCTCAAGTTTCTCTGCTTCTCAGACGAGTCCCATACCGTTTCGGCAACTACAGCGCTCACCTCTGCGTCGAAATTCTGTACAAAGTAAAGCCTCATTACGCAATGTTGTGAACACGCCAGAGAGCTGCTGAGCAAATATTTGATAATGCACAACGTACTTAACACAAAATTTAACAAAAGAGAGAAAGAACACCAAAGAATGTATATTGTACACAAAAATAGAACATGATGGAGAAGTGTCTCACCCGGTCAATGGCTTTTCCCACTTTAGACACGCTGCCGTGGATGTCCTTGTGCCGTGAGGCGAGCACCTGCACCGTCTCTTTGATTTCCTTACAGCACTGCGCCATCGTCTGAGAGAGTACGGAGAAGTCTGTATCCTGTACACCTAAAATAAAAAATAACAGCTGACAGCAGAGACCCAAAAAATATTTAAGATCTCATTCCACCACTCTGGTGTAGTGTGCGCTTTCACAACAATAATTATAAACTATTAGTCACATCCCAGAGTAAGAGAAGAACAACATTTGGTTTCAATTTGAACTTTCAAAGAAATACACCAAGAAATGTTGTGTCGGTCCCCACTCCGGTCATCAGATGCTCAATTTTGGGTGAGTCTGTCCCCATTTTGAAAATTTCTGCTCCTAGAGGATAGTTGATTGTGAATTTTCAGGACAATGCTTCTGGGTTTTAAGGCTATAAGAAAATCAGGATGATTCAGATTTCAATGCCTGAAGTCTTCAACACTTCTTTGATACATTTTCATTCTAAATTGTTGTTTTACTTGGACTTTGGCATTTTGTCCAGAATTGTGATTTTGAACCAAGAATTGCAACGAGCCCAGGTTGAAATGTTCTTTTTCAGTGCAACAGTGGTCAAAGTCCAATTGTCCAACAAATGGCAATACTACAAAAAAAAAGAATGAACAACATGAAGTTAAATGCAGTCGACCCTCTACTTACGAAAACCTCTGAACACGATAAATCCAGGTTACGAAAAACATTTTCCTAAATTTTCGTCCTCTGTATATGAAACAACCTCTTCTTACGATTGATGTGGTTGGAAGATAATAGGCAAAGAAATGTGAAAGTGATGTTGCAAGCCGTGCAAAGTAAGACTACAAGTTTATTTTGCGTGTTGAAAGAACATGCAGGTGAAGAATATGCTTCGCATGAATTCATAGGGAGTGCTGGGTGGTTTTGGTCTCGTTGTGTTAAATATCCGACTTGCGACCAATCTGACTTACAACTGGTTGGTCGAAACCAACTTGGTCGTAACTCGGAAAGTGACTGTGTGTGTGTGTGTGTGTGTGTGTGTATGGATATGTGTGTGTGTGTGTGTGTGTGTGTGTATATATTAAAAAAAAGACATGGAGTCGGAGTCATCTTGGAGGAGTTTGTCAGGAATGTTCTAGAAGTGAAAAGTGGGTCAGACAGAGTGATGAGTCTCAAGTTAGAAATTGAAGGCGTGATGTTAAATGTTGTTAGTGCTTATGCCCCACAGGCAGGATGTGAGCTAGAAGAGGAGAGATTCTGGTGTGAGTTAGATGAAGTGATGCAAAGTACCCCCAGAGGTGAAAGAGTGGTCACTGGGGCAGACTTCAATGGACATGTTGGTGCAGGAAACAGGGGACGAGGAAGTGATGGGCATCCAGGACAGGAACACAGAAGGACAGATGTTGGTAGATTTTTGCAAAAAGGATGGAAATGGCTGTGGTAAATACTTACTTCCAGAAGAAACAGGAGCAGACTTATAAAAACGGAGGTAGGAGCACACAGGTAGACTACATCTTGTGTAGGCGATGTAATTCGAAGGAAGTCAGTGACTGCAAAGTAGTAGCGGGTGAAAGTGCTGCCAAACAGCATAGGATGGTGGTGTGCAGGATGACCCTAATGGTGAGGAAGGTGAAGACAGCAAAGGCAGAGCAGAAGACAAAGTGGTGGAAGCTGAAAAAGGAAGAAAGAATGTCGTGTTGTCTTCCAGGAGGAGTTGAAAATGGCTTTGGGTGGTCAGGAAGTGCTTCCAGATGACTGGACAACTACAGCTAATGTGATCAGGGAGACAGGTAGAAGAATACTTGGTGTGTCATCTGGAAGGACAGTAGATAAGGAGACTTGGTGGTGGAATGAGGAAGTGCATGAGTGTGTACAAAGGAAGACGTTAGCTAAGAAGAAGTGGGACATAGAGAGGAGCGAAGAGAGTAAACAGGAGTACAGGGAGACACAGCGTAAGGTGAAGGTAGCGGCGTCAAAGGCCAAACAGAGGGTGTATGACGACTTGTATGTTGGAAAGTAAAGAGGGAGAAAATTATTTATATAAGTTGGCACAGCAGAGAAATAGAGATGGGAACGAAGTGCAGCAAGTTAGAGTGATGAAGGACTGAGAGGGAAATCTATTGACTGATGACAGAAGTGTGCTGGGAAGATGGAAAGAGTACTTTGAAGAGCTGATGAATGAGGAAAATGAGAGAGAAAAAGAGTAGAAGAGGTGACCATTGAGGAGCAGGATGTAGCAAAGATTAGTAAGGATGAAGTGAGGAGGGCATTGAAGAGGACGAAGAATGAAAAGGCAGTTGGTCCTGATGACATACCTGTGGAGGTATGGAAGTGTCTAGGAGAGTTAGCAGTAGATTTCCTGACAAGAACATTCAACAAGGTCTTAGAGAGTGAAAGGATGCCAGAGGAATGGAGAAGTGTGATGGTGCCTATTATTTACAAGGGAGACGTGCAGAGTTGTGGCAACTACAATCATCAGTATTATATATATATATATAAAAACATACACACACACACACACACACACACACACTAGTATACACACACAGTAGGCCCTTGACTATTCATGGTTTTGCACTCGTGTCTCTGAATATTTGCGGATTGCCGAGCAACTGTCACGGGATTCAAATTCAGCCAACGGCTGTTCTCCCTCCTGCAGACTGGTTGAGATGATGTAACACCCCTTTATTCTCATTTACACACACTGTGTGCCTGTGCTTTTTTAGTGCGTGTGATTTTAATTACCGTTAAGGTCCGTCATGCCACCCAAACACTGCGCACCTTCTCAGGCTTCTGATAAGGTGCAGATAAAAACAGCAGCAAACTTACTGGTTTTCGTTGCAATTATTCACCGAGTTCGCTATAAGACACTATAATCCATACACCAGAAGAACGGCCATGAAGTCGTCTTTCCATTTTGATATTTAAATGAGCTTCCATGCCATTTCGCTGAATAAAATATAGGTTATGAACATGAAATGCTTGTAAATTATGCAGGCCAGTTGCTGAGGAAGATCTGAAATGAGCACACTGATTTGTCAGCTCGCGCTTGCACATGCGCAGTGCCCGTTACACGCGAACTTCCAGTTTACTGCATGCTGAATTTATCTACGACTTTCTATTCAATAACGGTCATTAAGTTTATTTATAAGCTTGTGAATAGACATAATTTCTGGAAAAGGAGAGTGAAATGTTCTCTGTGATGTCTAGCAGCATGAGTATCGATGCTAAAATTGACGCCAGAATTGGGCTTTGAAGATGCCAGAATGCTTGAAGTTCTTGAAGATTATTTCGCCGGCGAGTATTTTTCTCTGCATGCAAAATTTGATTCTGGAATATATTTTGATGATTTGATTTGTGTGTAATCTTGTCTAGACAGGACATGCTGGATCGTGGGTTGTTTAGTTTTGTACGAAAATTGGTCAAGACCTGAAAAATACTTAAATATTTCATTCCTTTATCAGATGAACAAACTAATGATGATGATGCCAACTGTGTTGAAGATTTGAGAACCCTAGGGGTTCGGCGAGTTAGTCTCAGGGGTTCGGCGGAGGTCAAGACATACACCCGACTCATATTCATGATGACACACCCCACTTGGCCATCACTGGCTGCAGATGATCACACTACATTGCTTGGCAAATCCGTGCTGCAGGAAATTTGGTGTGCTCAGTAGTCGACTTGTGACTGTCGAGATGGTATGTTGTGTGATTTATTGATCTACAATATCAATAAATACATATTCAATGGTATAAATGCTTAAAATAAACATTCAAAAATGATGCACAAGATGCAAATAAAATATTTAATACACACAAATAGAGACGCGTGCACGCGCGCACTCGAATGCACACCTATAAAAATGTAAGTAGTTTTGATGGGCGGAGTTCATGCATTGTATTGGTTTTGTTCTTTGAACACAGTGATGGTAATGCACAGTTCAGTTTGGTGTCCCAGTAAAAACCTATGTCTTGAAAAAAAAAAAAAATCATGTTTTATTTTTCAAAAAAGAAGGGTTCGGTGAATAAGCATATGAAACTGGTGGGGTTCAGTACCTCGAACAAGGTTAAAAACCACTGATATAGATGAAGATGACAATGAGGGCAGAGTTGATGAAGCTTATTTCTATAAAGAGATCAGAGAGTTTTGTTCTGTCGTTTTCTTAATTTCATTGTGATTGTTTGAACCTGACAGTGTTTTTTTTTTCCTTCAATCAGTATCATTTGAACCTTTACATAATGGTTGAAAAGATACATAATGATCATATTGGTATAAACAAATGAAAAAAAAAAAAGTCACTTTTTGTTCATTTTTGGGGGGTTACCACTGTGACTGGTGGGTTTTAAAAAGGGCCTGTCAGATTAAAATAAGGATGATTTCTCTCATCATTTTTTCTCTCTCATGAATGGATGATTTCTCTCATATCCCTAAAACTTTTCCTAGACATCTTTTCGAAAAGTTTATATGGCTGAGGTGCATAAAAATGTTTGGTTGCTGAGGACTAATGTTTTTGGAAGAAGTGCAATCTGTGCGCTCATTTTTTTCCAAAACGTCTTTTGAAAATTTTAGTTGAATGCTGACACAAGAAATGGCACAGTTCGGTCAGTCTTGAAGTTACATGCCAAAGTTTTCATTTTTCACCTTACGAAAGTCCCAACAAACAAGCCAACTCTCCTGGTCAATGGCAGCTGAACGTTACCCATACTTCCTATTTGGCACACGTGTGAAGGAGAGTTGACTGTAGGCTTGTTTTGAGATTGATCATGCAGCGTTATATTTCATTATTGCCAAAACCCCTCTACAATCGGAACGATACTGAACCAGAAGGAGACCTTAAAGCGGAAATACAGGTGACGGAGGCGATTATTTCAGCAAGATATTAAAACACAGTGCTCCATGGGAGAAGACCTCCGATCTCGCAAGGAAGCAAGTTAATATTGAATGAGGACCTCTGATCTTTCAAACAGGTACTGTAATTCCGCTTTAAAACATCCCATCCATTTAAGCATTTAAATAGAATTGTTCCATCAGCTGACAGAGAGACAGGAGGCAGCTTGACTCTTTAGTTTTTTAAGTTGTTTAATTCAGTAAATGTTTAATAAATGTGGCGCATGTGAGCAAAACGCAGCTCATCTGGACCGCCGATCCCTCAAGGAATCAAGTTAAAGTTGAGTTTGGACCTCTGATCTGTGAAGCAGGGAATGCGCTTTGAATTCCACATCTTAAAATGCTCCCCGCCTCCTGCATGTGGGCTTGGCCCGCAGCGCCACAATAAACATTTAATGTGTATACAGTGAGTCGTCGACTTACGACCTATGCGAGTTACGTCTGAGCGACTTTACGACCACAAAAGTGGTGAAGCATGATTCATGACAGTGCAATGCGAGTGTTGCGTATGACAGTTGTTTGCGCCAGGGATTCAGAATTCAGGGAAGTTGTTGATACGATGTATCTGTTAACACGTTTAACGAGGTCATGAGCCACTTCTGTAAGGTTTTGAAAAGAAGACAGAAACAAGCCACGTGAGAAACGTTCTTCAAGAAAAGAAAGGGACATCCTGAAGAAGAGTCATCCATGCCAAAGCAAGTAGCAAGAGAGAAAAAAAACACCTTTGGTTTCTTCACCTGAAGCTGTTGTGGAAGGGGATCCTCGGCCTCTCTCCCTCCCCAACTGCTCATCACCACAAAGGTTAAAATTCTTATGTTTATTGTTCTTATGCTTTAACTGCACTGTGGTTTTTTAATTTCAGTGTGTTATGGTCAGTGCTGCGAGAGACTCTGGTTTTGGCGGTTCTCTCTCTCTGCGCATTGAAGATGGGGCGTAGCTGTACATGCAGGTGGAGCGCTAAGCACACACACCTGATTCCATTTGATCACAGGCTATGAATACGAGCAGCGCACTCCTCCCGGTGCTTGAAGATTGCCCCTCTTCCCCATGATTTCTCTGGCTGGAATTCTGTGCTGCACCAGTTCCCGCTTTAGTTTCATCTCTAAACGTGACTACGATTTCCCCATGCTCTCGTGCCTTCCCTGTGAACAATAAAGCACACCTGTTCTCTTCACACTCTTCAGCCTGACCCAAAAATGCAGGGCATATGTTCCTGGGGTCATAGAAGGGCTAGAAGATTCTGTGACGAGGTGATCCTATTCGCGAATTTCGATGATCGCGTGGAGATCTCAGTCCCAATTAACATACATACATACACACATACATACATATATATAGAAATGAAAAGAGTGTTAGACAGCGTGATGAGTCTCAAGTTAGAAATTGAAGGCAAGATGTTCAGTGTTGTTCGTGCTTATGAAGTGAAAGAGTAGTCATCGGTGCAGACTTCAATGGACATGGTGGTGCAGGAAACGGAGGGGACGAGGAAGTGATGGGCAGGTTTGGTATCCAAGACAGGAACACAGGACAGATGTTGGTAGATTTTGCAAGAAGGATGGAAATGGCTGTGGTAAATACTTTATTCCAGAAGAGACTGGAGCATAGGGTGACTTATAAAAGCAGAGACAGGAGCACACAAGTACACTACATCTTGTGCAGGCAAGTAATTTGAAGGAAGTCAGTGACTGCAAAGTAGTAGTGGGTGAGAGTGTTGCCAAACAGCATAGGATGGTGGTGTGCAGGATGACCCTAATGGTGAGGAAGGTGAAGAGAGCAAAGGCAGAGCAGAAGACAAAGTGGTGGAAGCTGAAAAGGGAAGAGTGTCGGGTTGTCTTCAAGGAGCAGTTGAAAATAGCTTTGGGTGGTCAGGAAGTGCTTCCAGATGACTGGACAAGGGAGACAGGCAGGAGAATACTTGGTGTGTCATCTGGAAGGAGAGGAGATAAGGAGACTTGGTGGTGGAATGAGGAAGTGCATGAGTGTGTACAAAGGAAGAGGTCAGCTAAGAAGAAGTGTGAGTATGTATGGAGATGTGGTGAAGGAGGACATGAAGGTAGTTAGTGTAAGAGAAGAAGATGCAAAGGATCGGGTGAGACGGAGGCAGAGGATTCGCTGTGGCGACCCCAGAAGGGAAAAGCCGAAAGGAGAAGAAGAAGAGATAATATATATATACACACACACACACACACACAAACATACATAAACACAATGTTCTGTTCGATTTCTTTGTATGTCTTATGAATTAATATGGGACAGTTGGTTATGTAACTGACCTGGGATCTGGAAATTCTCTGAGTCAGTGTGGCTTTTGCCCTCTCTGCTCATCTTAATAAAATCTGTGACAGTGCAGTAAATGTACAGTTTCTACAAACGAGGTATCTGGGTGATACTGTTTCAAGTGTGAAATTGGGTTTCTTGTTCTGAAAGGTTTCATGGTGGTTCTTTTGTCTTACATGTATGATAAATTGCACGTGTTATGCAATGACTCACAGTGGGAATGAGTGTGCATGACTGGGTCAAGACAATGATATATACAGCCCTTAAACAAAATTTTTTTTCAGTAGCACAATGGCTTAATTTTTGTGTGGAATTGTTTTTTTGGGTGGGGGGGGGGATACGGCAATGAGGCAAAAACGTGTGAGCTGAAATGAGCGGGCAGCTGAAACCAGTGTGGTCTCAGATCCCTTCAAGAAGACGGTTTTTCCGACACTATTTCCGCATCAAGTGATTGGATGGAATTGTGATCAGACAGGTGTTCCTATTAAAATGGCCAGGAAGCACAAGGTTCTTCTTTCTTTATTGTGCTTACCAAAGGTGACCAGCTGGCTGCGCAGTTCACATACATTCCTTAGCAATTCGTCGAGACGCTCCTCTGACTGAAGTCCGTATGTCATGAACCTATGCAGCACCTTTTCCAACTCACGCTCCACACACGCACACTGCTCCATCGCTCTGTCGCTCGTTATCTAGCACAGGATCACACATATGGCAGGAGTGACTTCACTGACACCTAAAAGACACAGACATCTATTTTAGAACAACAGCATCGGTTCATAAATATTATCAATAGACAGCATGCAAAACACTTCATAATCATTCTGTAATCATTTCATTTTTTTTAATGAAAACAAATTTTGCTGGTTCATTGTTTCCTTCCTTTATCTACAATTCAACTGATCAAACATCTCTTAAAAAAATAAGGAGCAATATGGCAACTCTTGAATACATCACCCCAAGAGCTCATCTGCTCACTAAACTCAAACACATCGTCATCACCATCATGACCCGACTTTCATGAAGTACCATATGGACAGAACGAAAACAAAATACTCATGAAAAAAAACACAAACACAGAAAAAGAGGGGACACGTGCAGGCACAAACACACAACCATGGGGGGAGGCATGGACAAAAGCACCCCAAAAAGGGAAGTGGACACGTGCACACACGGCCCGAGAGAGGGAGACACAGGCGCGCGCACACGGCCCGAGAGAGGGAGACACAGGCGCGCGCACACGGCCCGAGAGAGGGAGACACAGGCGCGCGCACACACGGCCCGAGAGAGAGAGACACAGGCGCGCGCACACGGCCCGAGAGAGAGAGACACAGGCGCGCGCACACGGCCCGAGAGAGAGAGACACACAGGCGCGCGCACACGGCCCGAGAGAGAGACACAGGCGCGCGCACACGGCCCGAGAGAGAGAGACACAGGCGCGCGCACACGGCCCGAGAGAGAGAGACACACAGGCGCGCGCACACGGCCCGAGAGAGAGAGACACAGGCGCGCGCACACGGCCCGAGAGAGAGAGACACAGGCGCGCGCACACGGCCCGAGAGAGAGAGACACAGGCGCGCGCACACGGCCCGAGAGAGAGAGACACAGGCGCGCGCACACGGCCCGAGAGAGAGAGACACAGGCGCGCGCACACGGCCCGAGAGAGAGACAGGCGCGCGCACACGGCCCGAGAGAGAGACAGGCGCGCGCGCACACACACGGCCCGAGAGAGAGACAGGCGCGCACACACACGGCCCGAGAGAGACAGACACACACACACACACGGCCCGAGAGAGAGAGAGACAGGCGCGCGCACACGGCCCGAGAGAGAGACAGGCGCGCACAGACACGGCCCGAGAGAGAGAGAGACAGGCGCGCACACACACAGCCCGAGAGAGAGAGAGAGAGACACACACACACACACACACACAGCCCGAGAGAGAGAGAGAGGCACACACACAGCCCAAGAGAGAGAGAGAGAGACAGGCACACACACACAGCCCAAGAGAGAGAGAGAGACAGGCGCACACACACACA
>CM045742.1:41222500-41230000 GCA_024760905.1 Plotosus lineatus | reverse complement strand
AGAGAGAGAGACACACACAGCCCAAGAGAGAGAGAGACACACACAGCCCAAGAGAGAGAGAGAGACACACACAGCCCAAGAGAGAGAGAGAGACACACACAGCCCAAGAGAGAGAGAGCCACACACAGCCCAAGAGAGAGAGAGAGACACACACAGCCCAAGAGAGAGAGAGAGACACACACAGCCCAAGAGAGAGAGAGAGAGAGACACACACAGCCCAAGAGAGAGAGAGAGAGAGACACACAGCCCAAGAGAGAGAGAGAGAGAGACACACACAGCCCAAGAGAGAGAGAGACACACAGCCCAAGAGAGAGAGAGAGAGAGACACACACAGCCCAAGAGAGAGAGAGAGAGAGACACACACAGCCCAAGAGAGAGAGAGAGAGAGAGACACACAGCCCAAGAGAGAGAGAGAGACGCACACAGCCCAAGAGAGAGAGAGAGAGAGAGACGCACACAGCCCAAGAGAGAGAGAGAGAGAGAGACGCACACAGCCCAAGAGAGAGAGAGAGAGAGAGACACACACAGCCCAAGAGAGAGAGAGAGAGACACACACACAGCCCAAGAGAGAGAGAGAGAGAGACACACACACAGCCCAAGAGAGAGAGAGAGAGACACACACACAGCCCAAGAGAGAGAGAGAGAGACAGGCACACACACACAGCCCAAGAGAGAGAGAGACAGGCACACACACACAGCCAAGAGAGAGAGAGAGAGAGAGACAGGCACACACACACAGCCCAAGAGAGAGAGAGAGAGAGAGAGACAGGCACACACACACAGCCCAAGAGAGAGAGAGAGACAGGCACACACACACACAGCCCAAGAGAGAGAGAGAGAGACAGGCACACACACACACAGCCCAAGAGAGAGAGAGAGAGAGACAGGCACACACACACAGCCCAAGAGAGAGAGAGAGACAGGCACACACACACAGCCCAAGAGAGAGAGAGAGAGACAGGCACACACACACAGCCCAAGAGAGAGAGAGAGAGACAGGCACACACACACAGCCCAAGAGAGAGAGAGAGAGACAGGCACACACACACAGCCCAAGAGAGAGAGAGAGAGACAGGCACACACACACAGCCCAAGAGAGAGAGAGAGACAGGCACACACACACACAGCCCAAGAGAGAGAGAGAGAGACAGGCACACACACACAGCCCAAGAGAGAGAGAGAGAGAGACAGGCACACACACACAGCCCAAGAGAGAGACAGGCACACACACACAGCCCAAGAGAGAGAGAGACAGGCACACACACACAGCCCAAGAGAGAGAGAGAGACAGGCACACACACACAGCCCAAGAGAGAGAGAGAGACAGACAGGCACACACACAGCCCAAGAGAGAGACAGGCACACACACACAGCCCAAGAGATAGAAAGACAGACACAGCCCAAGGAGAGACACACACGGCCCAAGAGAGAGAAACACACACACACACACAGCCCAAGAGAGAGAGAGAGACACACACAGCCCAAGAGAGAGAGAGAGACGCACACAGCCCAAGAGAGAGAGAGAGACACACAGCCCAAGAGAGAGAGAGAGACACACAGCCCAAGAGAGAGAGAGACGACACAGCCCAAGAGAGAGAGAGAGACACACAGCCCAAGAGAGAGAGAGAGACACACACAGCCCAAGAGAGAGAGAGAGAGACACACAGCCCAAGAGAGAGAGAGAGAGAGAGACACACAGCCCAAGAGAGAGAGAGAGACACACAGCCCAAGAGAGAGAGAGAGAGACACAGCCCAAGAGAGAGAGAGAGAGACACACAGCCCAAGAGAGAGAGAGAGAGACACACACAGCCCAAGAGAGAGAGAGAGAGACACACAGCCCAAGAGAGAGAGAGAGACACACAGCCCAAGAGAGAGAGAGAGAGACACACACCGCCCGAGAGAGAGAGAGAGACACACACAGCCCAAGAGAGAGAGAGAGAGACACACACAGCCCAAGAGAGACACACACACAGCCCAAGAGAGAGAGAGAGAGAGACACACAGCCCAAGAGAGAGAGAGAGAGAGAGACACACAGCCCAAGAGAGAGAGAGAGAGAGACACACAGCCCAAGAGAGAGAGAGAGAGACACACACAGCCCAAGAGAGAGAGAGACACACACACAGCCCAAGAGAGAGAGAGAGACACACACACAGCCCAAGAGAGAGAGAGACACACACAGCCAAGAGAGAGAGAGAGAGAGAGACACACACAGCCCAAGAGAGAGAGAGAGAGACACACACAGCCCAAGAGAGACACACACACAGCCCAAGAGAGAGAGAGAGAGAGACACACACAGCCCAAGAGAGAGAGAGAGAGACACACACAGCCCAAGAGAGAGAGAGAGAGACACACACAGCCCAACACAGACAGACACACACACAGCCCAAGAGACAGAGACACACACACACCCCAAGAGAGAGAGAGAGAGAGACAGACAGACCACGAGAGAGAGAGAGACACACACAAGAGAGAGAGAGAGACACACACAGCCCGAGAGAGAGAGAGAGACACACACACACAGCCCAAGAGAGAGACACACACACAGCCCAAGAGAGAGAGAGAGAGAGACACACACAGCCCAAGAGAGAGAGAGAGAGACACACAGCCCAAGAGAGAGAGAGAGAGAGAGAGACACACACAGCCCAAGAGAGAGAGAGAGAGAGACACACACAGCCCAAGAGAGAGAGAGAGAGAGACAGCCCAAGAGAGAGAGAGAGAGACACACACAGCCCAAGAGAGAGAGAGAGAGACACACACAGCCCAAGAGAGAGAGAGAGAGACACACAGCCCAAGAGAGAGAGAGACACACACAGCCCAAGAGAGAGAGAGACACACACAGCCCAAGAGAGAGAGAGAGAGACACACACACAGCCCAAGAGAGAGAGAGACACACACACAGCCCAAGAGAGAGAGAGAGACACACACAGCCCAAGAGAGAGAGAGAGAGACACACACACAGCCCAAGAGAGAGAGAGAGAGAGAGACACACACAGCCCAAGAGAGAGAGACACACACAATGAGAGAGAGAGACACACAGCCCAAGAGAGAGAGAGAGAGAGACACAGCCCAAGAGAGAGAGAGAGAGAGACACAGCCCAAGAGAGAGAGAGAGAGAGAGAGAGAGACACACACAGCCCAAGAGAGAGAGAGAGAGAGACACACACAGCCCAAGAGAGAGAGAGAGACACACACAGCCCAAGAGAGAGAGAGAGACACACACACACAGCCCAAGAGAGAGAGAGAGACACACACACACAGCCCAAGAGAGCGAGAGAGACACACACAGCCCAAGAGAGAGAGACACACACAGCCCAAGAGAGAGAGAGAGAGACACACACACAGCCCAAGAGAGAGAGAGAGACACACACACAGCCCAAGAGAGAGAGAGAGAGAGAGAGACACACACAGCCCAAGAGAGAGAGAGAGAGACACACACAGCCCAAGAGAGAGAGAGAGAGACACACACAGCCCAAGAGAGAGAGAGAGAGAGAGAGACACACACAGCCCAAGAGAGAGAGAGAGAGACACACACAGCCCGAGAGAGAGAGAGAGACACACACAGCCCAAGAGAGAGAGAGAGGGACACACACAGCCCAAGAGAGACACACACACAGCCCAAGAGAGAGAGAGAGACACACACACAGCCCAAGAGAGAGAGAGAGACACACACACAGCCCAAGAGAGAGAGAGAGAGACACACACACAGCCCAAGAGAGAGACACACACACACAGCCCAAGAGAGAGAGAGAGAGACACACACACAGCCCAAGAGAGAGAGAGAGACACACACAGCCCAAGAGAGAGAGAGAGAGAGACAGACACAGCCCAAGGAGAGACACACACGGCCCAAGAGAGAGAAACACACACACACACACAGCCCAAGAGAGAGAGAGAGACACACACAGCCCAAGAGAGAGAGAGAGAGAGACGCACACAGCCCAAGAGAGAGAGAGAGAGACGCACACAGCCCAAGAGAGAGAGAGAGACGCACACAGCCCAAGAGAGAGAGAGAGACGCACACAGCCCAAGAGAGAGAGAGAGAGAGAGACACACACAGCCCAAGAGAGAGAGAGAGAGACACACAGCCCAAGAGAGAGAGAGAGACACACAGCCCAAGAGAGAGAGAGAGAGAGAGACACACACAGCCCAAGAGAGAGAGAGAGAGACACACACAGCCCGAGAGAGAGAGAGAGACACACACACAGCCCAAGAGAGAGAGAGAGAGAGACACACACACACAGCCCAAGAGAGAGAGAGAGACACACACAGCCCAAGAGAGAGAGAGAGAGACACACACACAGCCCAAGAGAGAGAGAGACACACACAGCCCAAGAGAGAGAGAGAGACACACACAGCCCAAGAGAGAGAGAGACACACACACAGCCCAAGAGAGAGAGAGAGACACACACACAGCCCAAGAGAGAGAGAGAGAGAGACACACACAGCCCAAGAGAGAGAGAGAGACACACACACACACAGCCCAAGAGAGAGAGAGAGAGAGAGACACACACAGCCCAAGAGAGAGAGAGACACACACAGCCCAAGAGAGAGAGAGAGACACACACAGCCCAAGAGAGAGAGACACACACACAGCCCAAGAGAGAGAGAGAGAGAGACACACACAGCCCAAGAGAGAGAGAGAGAGACACACACAGCCCAGAGAGAGAGACACACAGCCCAGGAGAGAGACACACACAGCCCAGGAGAGAGACACACACAGCCCAGGAGAGAGACACACACAGCCCAAGAGAGAGACACACACAGCCCAAGAGAGAGAGAGACACACACAGCCCAAGAGAGAGAGAGACACACAGCCCAAGAGAGAGACACACACACAGCCCAAGAGAGAGAGAGAGAGACACACACAGCCCAAGAGAGAGAGAGAGAGACACACACAGCCCAAGAGAGAGAGAGAGAGAGAGACACACAGCCCAAGAGAGAGAGAGAGAGAGACACACAGCCCAAGAGAGAGACACACACACAGCCCAAGAGAGAGACACACACACAGCCCAAGAGAGAGACACACACAGCCCAAGAGAGAGAGACACACACAGCCCAAGAGAGAGACACACACAGCCCAAGAGAGAGCCACACACAGCCCAAGAGAGAGACACACACAGCCCAAGAGAGAGAGAGACACACACAGCCCAAGAGAGACACACACACAGCCCAAGAGAGAGACACACACAGCCCAAGAGAGAGACACACACAGCCAGAGAGAGAGACACACACACAGCCCAAGAGAGAGACACACACACAGCCCAAGAGAGAGACACACACACAGCCCAAGAGAGAGACACACACACAGCCCAAGAGAGAGACACACACACAGCCCAAGAGAGAGACACACACAGCCCAAGAGAGACACACACAGCCCAAGAGAGAGACACACACAGCCCAAGAGAGAGAGAGAGACACACACACAGCCCAAGAGAGAGACACACACAGCCCAAGAGAGAGACACACACACAGCCCAAGAGAGAGAGAGACACACACAGCCCATAGAGAGACACACACACAGCCCAAGAGAGAGACACACACAGCCCAAGAGAGAGACACACACACAGCCCAAGAGAGAGACACACACACAGCCCAAGAGAGAGACACACACACAGCCCAAGAGAGACACACACACCCCAAGAGAGAGACACACACAGAGCCCAAGAGAGAGACACACACAGCCCAAGAGAGAGAGAGACACACACACAGCCCAAGAGAGAGAGACACACACAGCCCAAGAGAGAGACACACACAGCCCAAGAGAGACACACACACAGCCCAAGAGAGAGAGAGAGAGACACACACAGCCCAAGAGAGAGAGAGAGAGACACACAGCCCAAGAGAGAGACACACAGCCCAAGAGAGAGAGAGAGAGACACACACAGCCCAAGAGAGAGAGAGAGACACACACACAGCCCAAGAGAGACACACACAGCCCAAGAGAGAGAGACACACACAGCCCAAGAGAGAGACACACACACAGCCCAAGAGAGAGACACACACACAGCCCAAGAGAGAGAGAGACACACAGCCCAAGAGAGAGAGAGAGAGAGACACACACAGCCCAAGAGAGAGAGAGAGAGAGACACAGCCCAAGAGAGAAAGAGAGAGACACACACAGCCCAAGAGAGACACACACACAGCCCAAGAGAGAGAGAGACACACAGCCCAAGAGAGAGAGAGACACACAGCCCAAGAGAGAGACACACACAGCCCAAGAGAGAGAGACACACACAGCCCAAGAGAGAGACACACACAGCCCAAGAGAGAGAGAGACACACAGCCCAAGAGAGACACACACAGCCCAAGAGAGAGAGAGACACACAGCCCAAGAGAGAGAGAGACACACAGCCCAAGAGAGAGACACACACACAGCCCAAGAGAGAGACACACACACAGCCCAAGAGAGAGACACACACAGCCCAAGAGAGAGACACACACACAGCCCAATAGAGAGACACACACACAGCCCAATAGAGAGACACACACACAGCCCAAGAGAGAGAGAGAGAGAGAGCCACACACAGCCCAAGAGAGAGAGAGAGAGACACACACAGCCCAAGAGAGAGACACACACACAGCCCAAGAGAGAGAGAGACACACAGCCCAAGAGAGAGACACACAGCCCAAGAGAGAGACACACACACAGCCCAAGAGAGAGAGAGAGACACACACAGCCCAAGAGAGAGACACACACACAGCCCAGAGAGAGAGAGACACACACAGCCCAAGAGAGAGACACACACAGCCCAAGAGAGAGAGACACACACAGCCCAAGAGAGAGAGAGAGACACACAGCCCAAGAGAGAGAGACACACAGAGAGAGACACACAGCCCAAGAGAGAGAGACACACACAGCCCAAGAGAGAGAGACACACACAGCCCATAGAGAGACACACACACCCCATAGAGAGAGAGACACACACAGCCCAAGAGAGAGACACACACAGCCCAAGAGAGAGACACACACAGCCCAAGAGAGAGAGAGAGAGACACACAGCCCAAGAGAGAGACACACAGCCCAAGAGAGGGACACACACACAGCCCAAGAGAGAGACACACACAGCCCAAGAGAGAGACACACACACACAGCCCAAGAGAGAGACACACACAGCCCAAGAGAGAGACACACACAGCCCAAGAGAGAGAGAGAGACACACACACACAGCCCAAGAGAGAGAGACACACACAGCCCAAGAGAGAGAGACACACACAGCCCAAGAGAGAGAGACACACACAGCCCATAGAGAGACACACACAGCCCATAGAGAGACACACACACAGCCCAAGAGAGAGACACACACAGCCCAAGAGAGAGAGACACACACAGCCCATAGAGAGACACACACAGCCCATAGAGAGACACACACACAGCCCAAGAGAGAGACACACACAGCGCAAGAGAGAGACACACACAGCCCAAGAGAGAGAGAGAGAGAGACACACACACAGCCCAAGAGAGAGAGAGCCACACAGCCCAAGAGAGAGACAGCCACACAGC